>FN649756.1:495622-532664 GCA_000310025.1 Ectocarpus siliculosus
CCGCCATATGCATACACGTATTTTTCACGCTCCGGGTTCCCCGTCACAGCGCCAACCGACTCAGCCGGAAAAAGCTTTCCTCGCGTCACTCTACACTTCGTCTCTACGCGTCGTCGCCGAAACTATCAAAGTTTCCCCTCCCTACGCACACACCACATATCGATCCTGTCTTGGAATATATAGTCTTCCTTGACTCATCCGCGTGGAACCTTTTCCGAGAAACAAGCAACATGTGGAATCGTTTCGCCAGACATCGGGGGGAAGCCGTCGAAGCCCGTGCACACCATGAATACTTTAACCCATAAAAAAAAACGATGCAATCATAGAGAAAGATGAAAACCACTTGGCGGGAAAACGAACCGCAGCCGGAAGGAAAAAGCAACAAGCAGTCCTCTTGGAAGAATTCGCTTTTGAAGTGACGCACGTTTAGGCGACTTGCATATACATGTTCAAAATCAGAAGAGCTTAAAGGTTTACTAAAGTACACAGCAGAGGTGGGTGAGAGCAAGCGACGGACTAAGTAGACTGGACCACGTCTCACTAAGGATTAGGGATCGTTCCTACGCGGGGTTCGCTACGCGGATGATCTCACCACGCTCTGCCAAAAGGGAAGGGAGGGGTACGAAAGCACGGCAGAGGGGCGTGTTGTGCACTGCTGTGTGACAGGAGCGCGAAACTGGCCGGTCATTCGAGCATCAATTCGACTATTAGAGCACAACACACTCCAAGTGGACACGTGTGGCCGGCCCACGTCATTGTACTATCCTACTCAGCCCTTCCTCGGCGGTTGTCGTTCTGTGATCCCTTGCATATTGTTTTTCTTTTGCAGAAACATCAAAAACTTAACCCCTTATCCGCTCGAGTGTTTTGTACTTGAAGGTGGGACGGACCAAAACCAAAGACACGATGACACCAGTAGTACACGCCTTAGGAGACTCCGTCAGGCATACCACCAGTCCGGTGCCACGCTACGGCACACATCCGAGTGTGCCAATCAGCGCCGCGGAACGCGAGCGAGCTCTCTTTTGGAAATTGTGATTTGCCGCGCTTTCGACAGCGCCTTGGTTACTCAGAGGGAGTCGGGCCACGAACAGCCTTCTATGCACTGCTTGAAATCGAATTGGGAAAAACAGAATATCTTTTTCGTAGTTGGGGTTCGGGCCGACCGTCTGTCTGCTGTTCTCCGCCCAGTTCCTGGGCTCCTTGGGGAAGTGACAGATTTTTATTTTTATTGTCGCGACTAACCAGACCTCACTACAATAGTAGCCGGCTGGACCGTACCTGATGATGATGTCGTGTCGGCTTTTCGCGAGTATGTAAGAGGCAAGAAAACCGAGGGGGGTAGCTTGTCGGCCTGATCCTCGCGGTTCATCCCCCAAAATACAGTGTGAAAAGGGTTTCTGTACAACCGCCTGACTGCCGCACACTTGAAAACAAGAACGCTTTACACCCGCCGCTCGTTGTGAAGAGAGGACGGTGTGAAATGGCGACGGCCCGTGCAGCCAACCTTTTTTCAAGACACACCACAAATTTCTCTGGTATTTTTCCGGTCGCGTTTCGGCCGGCACCCTGATTCCCTTTGGAATCTTGGATGGCAATATGCGACTGATCTCGTCTGATCCTCTGGTGCCGCGACTGACGCAGCCAACCCGTCTACTTGTAAGTCCTGTACTGCCTGTAACGCCTGTCATCATCCGAACGTGTGCCTTCGAGGTACTTCCACTTCTGACCGTCGTGGAGAAAATTATGCACATGACACCATATTTCTTCCCCTCTTCCCTTCTTCCGCCCTCGCGCGAACACAACGCACGGTAGTCGAACCGAGGTCTACGGTCGCCAATCCAGAACCAAGCATCCCGCCGCAGGCCGCAACCGCGAGAAGAGCGATGCCGCCACAACTGGAGGGGGGGGGGCGCGGATTCGCCAACAAGGAAGGAGTGGGTGTCCAAGATGGTGACACCGTGTGGGTCAAGCGGAGTGTGGAGGTGGGAGGCGTCGGGTCTCCTGTAGACGGCGCCGTTACGACGGTCGAGGGGATGCAGCAGGGAGGGGGCTCCGCAGGAGGAGGGGACGTTTGCGGTAGTCTCGCGGAAGCAACGGCGAGGATGCACTTAGCAGATCCTCACGAAGGGGGAGATGAGGAGGAAGGGCACGACCATCTCCTCAGCGGCGGTGACGGCGAGGAAAAACAGGACTGGTCGCAGGTTCGTTTGGGATCGATCAATCCACCCCTTCCATGTGCCGTTCACGCGTAAAGCTACTCGTTACTCGCCCCCTGGCTGTTGGGAGCGTGCTCGAGGCAATTATGTTCACTGGGACGTTTTCCTTGATTTGCTCTCGGTGGTGAAACCTGGACGCGCAACACACTGATGGCCGTTTCAAACACTTTCATGTCGCCTATGTGTGAAAGAAACCTTGTGCTTGCGTACTCGGAGGGTAGGAGGAGGCTAGGCTTTTGATGCTGAGCTGCGTGCGCGTTCGACCATCCTCCCCACATGCGAAGTGAAGTGAGTCAGTTATGCCTTTTCCGTCACCAGCGCGACCTCAAGTTGTTATCCGCACCTGATTTGTGTCGCCGGCCCCTCGCACATTCAATCCCAAGTCATGTTGACCCCCCTACCGTCTCTTACTTCCTGTAGACGCAGCGCGCACGAAAATTCCCGGGATGCAGTTAAGTTATCCGCCGCATAGAAACCTTTCGTGTCTTCGTGTCGTCCGTTGTACGGGCTGTGGGGTCCGCAGGGCGACGAAGACAGAGAAGAGAGGGAGCGGGAGCCCCAGCCCAAGTTCGCACTCAAGGTCCTTGTGCCGGGTATCACTGCGGGCTGCCTCATCGGAAAGGTAAGCTTCAGCTTCCTTCTCCTGCCTGCCTACAACCCTGCCTTGTGTTTTTTGCTCGCGCGAGCCATGGCTATGTTGTCGTATCGCTTGCTTGTCGTATGCGCGAGCCATGGTGTGCTTGTCGCATGCTTCTTGACGCGTCAGTGGCATCCATCTCTTGGTCGGCCTGTCCTTTGGAAAAGAGGGGGAGCTGGAGCATGCAGCACAGTCACCGTCTCCCTCCTCTCCTCTTCCGCAGCTAGACTGGGCTACCACGTTATATCTCTACATTGTTCCTAAGTCTATTCGTCGTGCTTGTGTCTCTCAAGGTGTTGAAGACCAACTGGACATGAAGAATCCGATGCTGTCTGTCAGAACCAAAGATGGCATGCTAGCGATGGCCTTGAAGTGGCGTTGCTGTCCTCTCCTCTCCCGCGACGAGGCGTCGCGAAGTTCACCCGCAACCTTGTGACTCATTTCGTGATTTCACTTCTGGATCCCTTAACCAGACATCCTATGCTACAACGTATGCTTCCAAGCATCGAAGAGTACCCTTTATCACAAGGGAGGTCCATGTTTTGTCCCACCTGTGGGCTGATTGACTCCGTCTAAGCAGGGTTTCATCAGCGACTGGAGATCGATTGCTCACCTGAGTTTTTCTGTCTCCATGGTCTGCGATTTCATCTGCTGTCCGCCTTCCCGCCCACCTGTTCTTGGTCCCTCCAACCGCGTGCACCTACCATCCTCGTTACTTGTCATGCGGCCGCGCTACGCGCGTAGGGAGGCAAGATCATCAACCAGATCCAGACGAACACCAACACTCGTGTGAAGCTGTCGCAAAAGAACGAGTTCTTCCCGGGGACGCACGACCGCGTCGCCCTCGTGCAGGGGGAGCAGCCCACCCTGGTGGCAGAGGCCGTCGCGGAGATGCTCCGCCGGCTCAGAGAGGTGCGTCGTGTCTGCCTGTTTGTCAACCCTCCGCCTTTCTTCGTGTCGCTATCGTGCCGCAGGAGCGAGCATGACAAAGTGACTCCGGCTCTACTCGAAGAAGAGCGGCGGGGGAGGTACACAGAAAACAGGCCTGTTTCTCTGTAAAATGCTTAGCAACGGGGTGTTTTTCTACTTGATGGCGCGACCGCGCACCACCTTTTCACTCACTGATGTGCCCGTTCTCTTGCACCCCCCCCCCTCGTCTCTCGTTTGTGGCGGGCATCGCTGTCACTATCCAGCAGCTCTCTTCCTGACCCCCTCCTCTCCTGACCGGTCGCCTACCCCACGCTTTATTCCATGCCATGCTAACCTCGTCAACCCAGGCTGCTAGGCCGACCCCGCAAGCGCCGTTCATGGGCGGGGGAGTTCCGTACTCCACCGTGCACGAAGGGTACGGCAGCGGGGGGCTAGACGGGCCCCACGGGAGGGACGCCCAGGTCACGATCAGGCTCCTGGTGCCCCTGGCCGCAGGTGAAAGCCGAGCCTCCCAGCCCCTATCCTGTCCTATCACCCTTCCTTGGGCTACGTGCTCACGGCGTGCTTTGCTGTGCCTGTCCCGTCCATGAATGCCGGGGTATTTGTGGTTCTCTTTGGGAGTAGTCTCAACGGGCCTTCTGAGTTGCTGTGCCTGTCCCGTCCATGAATGCCGGGGTATTTGTGGTTCTCTTTGGGAGTAGTCTCAACGGGCCTTCTGAGTTGCTGTGCCTGTCCCGCCCATGAATGCCGGCGTGTTTGTGGTTCTCTTTGGGAGTAGTTCAACGGGCCTTCTTCTGAGTTGTTGTGCTGCCGCGCTGCTTTTGAAGCTGAAGCCGCGCTGGTTGCGGTGCCGAGCACGGAACAGGTAAGTGTTTGGGCCACTCATTGCACCGACTGCAACAGCGCCCGACGGCTGACGTGGGCATACTTTAGTGTAGTCGACTTTCACATGGGCGTGAAGAATGTAAAGAATGCCAAGGACAATCTCGCGTAGAATGCCCTCCTTCATAGAAGATAAGTTTTAGTAAACGATTTTGTTACTTTTTTCCAGGGTACACCTCGGGAAAATTCCCGGCGTTTTTTCCCGCCGTGGTGGGCGGTCCCGGTACTGGCGGTAATTACCGCCACTTTTCGGTGGTACCGGGAACCGCCGAAGGCGGTACCACCGAAAAACAAAGTTGCGGGAACCGCCTAAAAAGTACCCCCATATCGCATGACCGCCTAAAAAGTACCGCCAAAAAACGAAGTACCGGGAACCGCCTAAAAAGAACCGCAATATTGCAGTACCGCCGTAAACGTACCGCCGTACTGCATGCAATACCGCCAAAATAGTACCGCCATGTCGCCCGACTCGTGTGAGGTTCCCGTCGCACCTGGGAGATATGCAATCTAGTGGAGTACACTGTGGACGACGGTATGCGTACAGCGGTGGGTCGAGTCCAGCTGGCCTACCTTTTTTTCATCTTTCTTCGCTTTGGTATTACGCATGTCTACATATTTTCTATTTTGTTCGATATTCTGGTCTTCCCGCGACCGCCGAAGGTGGTACCGCCGTATTTCAGTACCGCCAGAAAAATACCGCCATATTTTGGTGATACCGGGACCGCCGAAGGCTGTACCGCCATATTTCAGTACCGCCAGAAAAATACCGCCATATTTGGCAGTACCGGGAACCGCCAAAGGCGGTACCGCCGGAAAACGAAGTACCGGGATCCGCCGAAAAGAGTACCGCCACATTGAAGTACCGCCCCGCCTGTATCCGCCTAAAAACCCGGTATCCTGCTTTTGTCTACCCGTCTTTGGAGACCTTTTTGCGAACCCGCATGCCCAGTAATTTCTCCGTTAACGGTGCATGCTCAATGTTCGTTTCGCTGGCGAGTGTTGAGTAACTTTACTCCTTGACTTCCCGCGCCTGCGGGCAACAGTTGCTGTTGCCTTCACTCGTGTGTTTGGCGTTTGTCGCATCTCCGCTGCGCTATTTAGTTCTAACTTGGCTCTTGCGCTTCACGCTAGGTGGACTGATCATCGGGCGAGGTGGGGAGACCATCAAGGCCATCGGTGCCCGGACCGGTAAGACTAAGCCGGCCGTTTCATGAACATGAATTTTGTCGGGCGTTATTACGCATCATCGCAATAACCCTGTGCGAGAAAACAAACATTTGTGTGGTTGGTGCAGGCAGTACCTTCCGATCGAAGTTATCCTTGTGTGCCCCGTACCGTGCAGGGAGTCAAGGAGCTACGGTCTACTGGGTCGGTCACGCTTGACTACCAATACCAATTCTCATTCTCTTGACCCACCTATTTGTTGGTGCAAACTTTTAGTTGTTCCCGCGATTTTTCGGGAGTTTGTCCTTTAGTGGGAGTTAGTCTGTGACCAGGCCGCGAGTCCGCGTCAGTTGGAACGTGATGTGTGCCTCAGTAGGGGGAACTCACGAGGCGGAGATTGGAACGGAGGGTTGTCATGTGAAGACAACAACAACCAACGACAAGAGCAAAACACTCCGATCACAACAACAAACCTCTCGCAGGGGCTCGGGTGATTCTTGCTGGCAAAGATGCCGATGTCGCAGGGGTGCCTTCGGAGAGACTGTGCTCCATTCAGGTAAGCGAGACACAGCTCCGGCGACTTGGTTGGCTGGAGGCAGGTATGCAGCAGTGATTTTTGTTTCCGTGAAATGGAGATGAAGCTCGACGAGAGTCTTCCATGCCGAGGCGCTCGGTGGGAAGACTCTCCGCAGTACTTGCGGCCAGATACCCAGATGCTTGCACGTACCATCAACACCGGACCGTGCTATGTGCAGGCTGGACCCTGGACCGTCGGGTCGTCGCCTGTCGTCGCTTGAACAACTCATTGTCCCTGCCATCGGTTGCTTTTTTCTGTAGCCTTCCATGATGGAGATGGACGCACGCAAGACAGCGGGCACAGCAGCGTCGCCCGCGACTTAATTCACATGATCCTGGCTGTGTTTTCATTATGGACACCACGCGTTTGCTCGTGCTCTAGACTCTCAGGAGACTCGCATCTTAAGGCTTGACTGCAGCTACTTTACAGCTTACGCACAACCGAAATTACTTGTTTTACAGATCGAGCTAGAATATGTGTTTCCGGGGTCAGTGAACGTACCCCCTAGTGCCATGCCATGCATCAACATAATTCCCTGGTTCATGCGGGTTTTCTTTGTGGGCAAAGGTGTTTTTATGTTTTCTGGCGACGATATTTTCGGTTTCGCGGAGACTATATTGTATCGTCAGTTAGTCGTTTTATTTTTGATGGGGTAAACGACACGGCACGGAAATACCTCCTGGATTCTCGTTCTCACATGTCGTGAACTACCAAAGAAGATATGAGCCTAGCTGATGGGTCAACGCCCAATTTCACCTTGGTGTGTCCAGGTTATCCTGCTATACCAGCACCTACCTACGTCAGGGACATGGCACCTAATCCAAGCACTGCTAACCTAGATTTTTTCCGCATCGGCGCCAAACTAGTACGAAGGCCGGCACATCAACCTAGAACTTATCCACCCAGCGCCAACCTAGCACCTATCGCGTGGCCTACTGTAGGTTAGTGACATCACCGCCAACGTAGCGCCTATCTATGCCGGCGCACCCACCCACCTAAAAGTTATCCCATGAACACCAACCCAGCACCCAATGTCGGCACACCAACGTAGCACCTATCGTGTGGGTTTAGGTGAACGTCAGAGTTTTTAGCCGGTTTCAAAGCCCTCTTCAAGGGTCTGGGTGCATGTCTTACTTGCCTACCGGTCAATGGGAAACATCGTCGGGTTAGCTCGTAATTGTGATTACGACCCGGTCATGATCGCAATCATGACCGGATCATGATCCGGTCACGAGGTGCATGGTTTATTTGCTTACCCCTTGGGTCAACGGGTAATAAATACTTCTATTTGGTTAGATCGTGATCGTGGTCATGACCCGGTCACGAATCATGACCAAATTAATATTTCCGGTTTCACGAGTTATGATTTCGGTCATGACCCGATTTCGTGACCCGATCATGACCGTGTTATATATATATTTTTTTTCACTTTGACATGAATTTTCGGCCAGGATGTCGGATCATGACCGGGTCATTCATGATCCAGTGCCATTTGTGATCGTGTTCATGACCAGGTCACGATGAGTGGATCATGACCGAGACGCGATCATGTCATCACCCCATCGTGACCAGATATGTGTCAACTATCAGAGTTATTGTATAACCGGTCGCCCCGGTGGTCTAGTTGGTATCCGCGAAGCCTTCTAGAGGTCAGGTCAGGGGTTCGAATCCCGGCGTAAGCGAGCTGTTCTTGCAAAGTGAGTTTTTCTCTCGCTTCCGCTCCTGGCCAAGTAGAGAGCTAGTTCGTGTGTACACAGAGGGAAGAGAGTGCTGAACTCTTCTCGCATTAAAAATCGTAGGCAAAGTACCGCAGGGGGGGAGGGTAGAGAGGGACTCTTCTGTGTGACCACGGGTCGGAGTAAACGGCACTAGTTAGTGCTGTGAGCGCTGATTTGAAGTGAAGATTAAAAAAAAAAAATCAACACCAACCTACATAGCGCCAAGCCGGCACAACAGCCTTCAAGTAGAACTTATTCACCACCGATTGTGCGGGTATGTATGGGGTCAGGGTTAGCATTAGGGTTGTCAGCCGGTTTCATGCCCCCCTGTGCTACCAATGCAGACGATAATATACCGGGGTAATGTTTCGGAGCACCAGAATTTTGCATTGTTTGCAAGTCGATTGTTTGCCGGTTGAAGGGATAGATAGAATACACCACGTTGGGTTGAAGGTTGTAGGGCGGGGCAGGGGTTCGACACTTGGAATAACATACCCATTTTTTTTCTGCATGGGGCTGTTATTAGGTGCATGGCGGATTTGCACACCCCTGCGTGCATTAAACGTGCGGCCTAACCATGACCGAGTCATGGCTCCGTCATGAAATTGTACTTCGAAGTAGTTCCCTAGCCATCACCAGGTAGTTCATGGCCGAGTCATGACATGAGTTAATCTCGTGATGAAGTCACGATCCGGTCGTCGTGCGTCATATCTCGGTCATGATCGAGTCGTTACCCAGCCATGCCTGGGGTTATGACGGCCATGGAAAACCCTGGGCACCTTAAAGTCATGACCCATGATCGGCTCATGACTCAGTCATGATCGCGATCAATGACAAAACCCTGATGCCGTTATGATCGCGATAAAACCCTGGGTGCCCGAGAGTCATGACCCGATCATGATTCGCGATCATGTGGTGCCTACAAACTTTTGGATCTCGTTCGGCCTTTTAGCGAATTTCTTGTTCGATGCGAGAATGAAGCTGACGACCACCGGAGGTGTTAAGTTGCGTGCCCGGCTGCCCGACCAGCGAAACTGTGCATTAGCCTTAGCCTTGGCATCGCCTGTCTTGCACGACGACTGCTGTAAGCACCGTCAGCAAGTGTCGTCTCAGTTGTTGGTTCGTCAACTTGGCTGCATGCTCATTTTCTCGTGATTGGTTGTGGATGTTACTTACGGAGACCCACGTGCCCAAAAGGCGGGAAAACACGCGCGTTCTTGCTCGCGGGACATACATTCATATGGTCAGTTTCAATCAAAACGCACGAGTCAAACAGTCCACTCCGTGAAGGGTGACCAAACTAGAAAAACCCTTCGCCGAGAACCGGTGGTCATCTATTTGCTCAGATTTGGCCTTGACATGGATACAAATACGGTAGTTGCAACATATCCAACACCAATGTCTTTGTTTTCCCCGCTTGGAAGCATCCCAAAGTTGAGCTCATCCTACACCAGTACTTGCATACATAGTCGTAGTCTTACGAAGAGAGGTGGGCAGAATTGAGAGCTTCCGAGAAATAGTTGGTGTCACAAAGGCTAGACTTACCTAGGCCCAATTGCTCTAGAAACACCTGATGGGTCGCGGCTAGCTTGCAGGCGCCAGGGGCGTCTGTCTTGTGTGTAGGGTATGGTGTAGTGTAGATGCCTCTCGATCTTTCGTTCCGTCTCACCCACACACTGGCGTGCGTGGCGCCAGCATCATCATGCGGCGGAGTGCAGATGATGCGCCCCCCAGCCTGCAGACCATGCATGACGTCAGCAACAGGAGGATAGAGGGCGAGTGGAGACTGCACGCAGGCGGGAAATATCTGTTGTCCACTGGTGTAGAGAAGAATTGGTTGTCATTCGCTGTTGCCAGTGACGGGGATCGTACATCGCATTGCCACATTCGATCTCGATATATCCGCCACTCTCAAAATCGAAATCGCTGAACTATTTTCCCGATGCTGATTCTGAATCGAAATCGAAATCGGCGATTATATCACCGATTCCTGTGCCGATCTTTCCAAAACCGGGGCCCCACAACCACCCCTACCAGATGATATACGTACGGCGGCCCTCCACCACACGCGTGTAAACAAGGGTGTGTGATATCTTGTGTCGCCCTTCCTTACGGTATTTGGCCAAATCGATAATCGGAATATCGACCACTCTTTTTTTGTGAATATCGGAGACAACCGATAATCGGCACTTACCTGTTGGCCAATTTTGCAAAGTACCTTCGAGTCTTATATACGCAGGTCCAACTGCCATGGTTATTATTCTCTATGGAGCATTTTCTTGCTGGCGGAGAGCCCCCTGAGATACCCCGTTGGGCTTCATGAGACAAACATGGGGTAATTGAGCAAACTGCAATGTAGCGTGCAATGGTGCAATAGTAGTAGCGACCTTCAGTTCGATGGCTGAGAGCGTAGGTTAGATTGGTAGAGCTGCAGGCGACACGTGAGTTCCTCAATGCGTGCGGTTTTAAGTATTAAACGCCTGAATGTGCACATCAGCAACTAAAAGGAAGAGGACTAAACGGCCACATGCGTGACGGCATTATCTATGATTTCATGTAAACAACGTCCAGCACATGACGGAAATTAGTGACGAGCGGACCGGAACGGAGACACCAACATTAACACATACTTTAAGTAAACAACATGGTACGCATACGAATAGCAAAATAATAAAATAGCAGAGAGAGGTGACTTTCTGCTGCTTCGGAGTTAGTTGAAGGCCAAACCAGAATCAGCTCTTCGCAAACATGTCACTACGGTGCTCTTCCGATGCGCACTTGTGGGTTGCCCAGCCATGAAAGTAGAGTACACAGTGATACGAGCTGCTTACGCATTGCTGCTGCTGCTGCTGCTGCTGCTGTTGCTGCTGCTGCTGCTGTTGGTTGAATTTACTGTACAAAGTAGGCATGTATGTGATGCCGGTATGCATGGGAATAGATGATGTAAAAAATTGTATTTGCGGAGATTCATGAACAAGACAAGACAACCACACCCCGAGACCCAGATGATACTCGGGTGCATCTGGTGTGTTGGTGGCAGTATACACACAACGTCGAAAGTGTTGAGTTATTCCTAGCGTCTGTCTGTGGTCCGGGCACCTGGGGAAAAATTTGCGTAAGACCCGTACTTACAGCACATTTCATGCCGGTCGCCCCGGTGGTCTAGTTGGTATCCGCGAAACCTTCTAGAGGTCAGGTCAGGGGTTCGAATCCCGGCGTAAGCGAGCTTTTCTTGCAAAGTGAGTTTTTCTCTCGCCTCCGCTCCTGGCCGAGTGGATAGCGCTAGTTCGTGTGTACACAGAGGGAAGGCAGTGCTGAACTCTTCTCGCATTAAAAATCGTAGGCAAAGTACCGCAGGAGGGGAGGGTAGAGAGGGACTCTTCTGTGTGACCACGGGTCGGAGTAAACGGCACTGGTGCTGTGAGCGCTGATTTGAAGTGAAGAACAAAAAAAAAAAAAATGCCTGCCGCCGCCTGTGAATCATCGGAGCCTCTGGCATCGGCCCGCACAACATGTACTGTATGTTGTGGTTGTTGTTGTTGTTTCTCACATTAGCTCTAAGTCTACAAGAATGGGAAGCCCGTGATCGCAAAAACCCGGCATATACATACGACGCCGCGGGGAAACAAAAATAGGGTGGTACAAACCACTCGGAGAACGTGTAGACTAGTCATGTTAGATTTAAAAAAAAACATGCCAAGAAAAGACTATATCGTCTAAGCCGTCGCTCTTGGCCCCATTCGCGGGTTATAGCTTGGGCCATGCATACAACGTTGCGTCGTTAGCACCCTTGTGGTGGCGCATGCATTATGTCGTTCTCACGATTACAGCACAAGTAAAAAACCAAATCCAATAACATTTTTCTTTTTTCAGATAGTCAACCATGCGCGCGCACAGTACAAAAAGTCCGCAGTCAGTCATCCGTTTGATCCCGAATGGTTATTTTCAGAGGTGGAATTACTATTGTTGCCTGCGAGATGGACCGGCAACCATGTATATTGGAGGAGGGTGGAATGGTTGGCTGGCTGGGGATATATATGCGGGTAATGAATTCATAGTTATCAGTCAATCAACTGTGTTGAAAATTCCGACATACATGTGGTTTGATAGTTTGATCGACTCGGTGTGCGTTGTGTCGACAGCTGGCGTTTCATGTAATGAAAGTAATGAAAGGTCATCTTTACTTTTTCCCGCTGAGAGATAGTTTGATACTTTCCGTTGTCGTCTTGGTGGACCGTGACAAATCGTCGTCTGTCTCACGTCTTTCCCAATTGGGAACTCGAAATAAATTCATGGTTTGTCATTTTTCTGTGTTTGTTTTTTTTATTCTCTGCAACAACCAATCTTCTCGCGTGTATCGGTGTAAGCCGCACAGGGCATACATACAGCGAACGTGAAGCACCGTGTTCCGACACATTTTTTTCTGGACTGAATAATCTACATGTTCCGCCGTTCCCATGCCAACGTCTCTCTCTCTCTCTCTCTCTCTCTCTCTCTCTCTCTCTGCTGGGAAATCCTCTCCTCGCATCACGAAACAGGACATCGTCTTCACGTACGTACGTCCGATCGTGGAAAATCAAAATATCTCCCTCCATGCGACACACACTTCACGCCTTATGCGACGGCATGCCTACTAAGTAAGGTGTAAAAGCGCCACACTCATCATCATGTCATGCATCATCTTTGAATCGCTTCGTTAAGCGTGTGGCGCAGTGAGCCGTTGAATCCCTTGTGTGGTTCATTCACTGTACGTACGTTGACATGCCTACATGGCTTCCATCTAGAACAGGCTTGCTTGTGTCGAGAAGCAGACGATTTCGAAGTGCCTCTGTCTCCCCCTCACGCAGTCAAATGCAAGTAAGTAAGTGTCGTTTCGGGGCAATTGTACAGAGTATGTATGTCGTTTAGGAAACTATTTGCGATCGAACCGGCCGTTCTTCGTCGATCATTTTGGTGACGGCAGATAATATGTCGCCAAGCCCGTTCGCACACACCCACACCCGCCCGTCCCGCCCCTTAGCGCTTTCGCGTTTCAGACATACACGCACTACACAGAATCTCGACATTCCGCAATACCTTTGTCTATCCTATATCAACTGTTCAGCAAAACACTAAACACCACGCTGGGTGTGAGTTAGTTTCGAGTGTGGAGAGAACATTGTATGCTCTCCTTTCTCGTGGTTTGAGAATACTGCTGTACAACGGCTATCTCTCAGGGCCAACGTTGCAAATCCACCGCCTTGGTTTCTTCATTACCCCCGCTGCCCATCCTAAAATATTCCCCACGTCTTCCTATTTTCGTAAACAAACGCGTTGATGGCTGTCTGGCTTTTTTTTCGAAGGCCGACCTGGAGGGGGCCATCAAGGTAGTCTTCTTGATCGTGGGCAAGATGGCAGAGGATCGGGGACTCTCCAAGTACCAGGCACGAGCTGACTCTCTCTGTTCTCGGTTGTCACCCTAGGATAACCCTACCCTCGAGAATTTCGTCATAGAAAAGACGGTGACGTTTCAAGTCCTCAAATGTCGATCAAGTTCTGTGTGCCGAGGTGTCGCCTGCGAATGAATGCCTAGCGAGCCTAAGGGCGCGGTCGGTCCCGAGCTAAGCGTGGCAAGGCCGTTCGAAGGCGCAGAAACCAAGGCGAAGAACTTGAATCCAACCCCCATCGCCCACCGTTGGGTGTAAATTCCAAGACTTTGGGGTCGTCTCAACCGACCGCCTCAAGAACCGGCGTCGCATCGAGCTCCCCCCTCACACATCGAAAATTATTCCCTTAATCTCTTCGCTCTATTTCCAGAGCAACCAGACATGCTACCAGACGGGACTGTCGTCGGGGGCTCCGGTGATGGGAGGAGACGGATCCATTGACGGCGGTCAGTACCATTTCCAGCACCCCGCCATGGCCGCCGCTGGCAACAACCCGTTCGCCCACCAACATCAGCAGCAACCCCAGTGGGGTGGTAGTGGTGGTCGTCAGGGGTTGAACCGTGGGGTGGGCGACGTGGGGGGCGCCGCACCCGGGTTTGGGGGGGGAGGTCCCCTCCTCTCGCCGCAGCAGAAGCGGGGGGGAGGTTCCCCGGGGCAGCAGGCGGCCCAGAGTGCCGCGATGGGCGTGAGGGTGCCGGATTCGGGGCTGGGTGGCCCGATGGTTGCAGGTGAAGCGCGGGTTCGCATGGTGCTGGAGTGTTGGAGGATTGTCGGGCGATAATGCACGCGTGAGACGAGCGGGGCGCTATAGCAACAACAGAAAACAACGAATGTATGCGCGCAAGGCCTGTAGCGATTTCAAGCTGAAACGCGGCGATATTTTGACCAAGATAGGCAGAAAGAGTAGCCGCATGAGCAACCCTACGGTCGAAATAAGCTGTCACGGACTTGACTCGCCACAGCTGGTTGGGCACCCTGTCATTCCGATATAAGAGGGTCGAGGGCCTTTGTCACACCACCTTCTTAAGCGGTATCTGTCTCGTACCAACATCACCCGACGACCTGACAGGTGCCGCTGGTCAAGGTCACGTCATGGGACCCCCCTCATCCACCAACACAGGGGTAGTCGCTCCGGGCATCGCTTCGGCTGGTGTCGGTGTCGGCATAGGGGTTCCGCAGCAGCAGCAGCAACAGCAGCAGCAACAGCAACAAACGGCGCTGGCACCGGGAGCTACCCAGGGGATGCTGGCCACCGGCATGGTGTACGGTTACAACCCTTACACGGGTAGGAATTGTTTTTTTATTGCTATTTTAATAGGAGGGACTTCACGCCCGATACATAAAAGCGAGGTTCGAAAACATCAAAATCAAGAGTCAAAATCGAGCTCTGGTTGGGACTAAAACCGCTAGCAAAGCGCGTTGTCGGTTACATCAGAGGGGAAAACACCATTCGAACAATGAAAAATCAAGTCCTTTAGCCGGACGCATTTTGTGGGAATATACTTCGTAAACGTATTCACTGTTGGTTTGTATATTTCATGTTTTTATTTTTCGATGTTTGTCTTTCTGACATTGTTGTTACACCTCCTCGCGGCGGTCGGCCCACAGTAGTTTTGGATGATGTCGACCGAGACGATTGCATTGATACATACCCCCCCCCCCGTCCCCACGCGCGGTTGTCTCACGCAACCCCCGGAACTTTCAGGGATGCCGCCTCAAGGCTTCGCCCAAGGGAGCATGATGGGCACCGGGATGGCGTCCATGTACCCTTCCCCTTACGGTGGCGAGGTTGCAATCGTGGTAAGAGCCTGCGGTCTCGGGTACGTAAGCCAATCAATCAGTTGTTGTGCAGGGGGCCTTCTGCCGCGCGAACCCTGTTGAAGTAGGTTTAGGGTGAGCAGGCAAGGACACAACGTCTATTTGCTTACTCGTACGTGCTACCTTTTCTAGAAAAATTAGCGCTATGCGTAGCTTACCTTTCGGCTAGGAGCTGAAAAGTTTCGGTGTTGTATCTCGATGGTATCGGACACCGTTTTTTTTTTTGCAGCGACGCGGCCCCATCTGTTCGTCAGCGAAGAAGGCGAAATTGACGTACGTAAGGTAAGAAGCGTAAAACACTGCTCCCAAGCTGTCTATTCAGTTTTGACCCCGTTCCCCCACAACGTTGGTGCCCACGCCCGCCCTGCTGAGAGAAACTCCGTGCGCGCTTTTGTGCCCGCACACACAACGCAAACGCCATGCCCGTGGAAACCCCTCAGCCCACGACCGCGGGATTGCAGCAAGGCCATGCTCCAGAGGTAGTCATGGACTCAGGGGACATGGTGTCTCAGATGCAGGTAGGTGTGTCGGCACGCTCTTCGGTTTGATGTCTTGATCACTGGCCACACGCTTGACCCTAAAGACATCAGCCTTGAAGTTATTACAAGGAAGTAGTGTTTTGAATTCGAGTCTGCGTGCGTGTGTTTTTCTTTGTTTAGAGTCGATGGCCGCTCTACAACCGGCTGGCGAGCAATGAATTACGTCAGTCTGATTTGATTGTACGTTTTTTTGGCATGCCACTAGGCGGCGGCCGTACGCGGCTCGTTAGAAGAACAATTTTTGCTACGCGGCGAAAGGATCAATGCCGGCTGTTGAGTTGTCACGCCAATTTCGTTTGGAAAGAAAGTGTCGGGAGCGAGCCGGATGTATCGATATCCACGTGTTTCGCGAGAAAGGGCTCCTGCACTCATAGTATGAATTGGGATTTCAGACTGCCGGGTGCTGCGAGTGAAAAAATATGGATCACCATCAGAAGTGAAGACGATGAAGACAGGAGCAGCAGCAGCAGCAGTAGCAGCAACACCACCACCAGGAAGTGCCAATGGCGGTTCAATAGAAATACTTATGCATATATACGATCAAAGAAATACTTACTCACTCAAGATATAATCACAACTAGTCGAAGGGGATGTGTTGAGAGTCAGTCTTCACAGTGAATGGAAATAAAAAACGACTGGATTGTTGGGCAGGTGGCCATCCCGGATCACCTGGTGGGTGTCATCCTCGGCAAGGGAGGCGCCACGGTCATCGACATGCAGAACCAGACCGGTGCCCGCATCCAGGTTAGCCAGCGGGGCGAGTACATCCCGGGCACGACAAATAGGTGAGGCGTGAGGGGTTAAGTTACCTCTAGTGAGTTGAGGACATATTCCACGATAGTTTTGCAGGCCTCGGAGTGTTTCCCCGCAGCCTGCCGCAATACTGAACAATAAGTACGCCCAATGAATATAACCCTTCGGCCGCTGCCCACCGTTTCGGCGCAATGTTTGCGAACCCCTCAAAACAGACCGGTCACGATATCCGGCACCCAGCGTGCCGTGGCTAGCGCCCAGCTGATGGTTCACGGCTTGTGCAGTCAGGCCGCACAGAACGAATTCCGTCAGGTGCAGCAGCAGCAGCAGGGCATGCAGCAGCAGCAGCAGTACTACTCACAACAGCAGGGGCTGATGCAGCGGCAACGTCAGCAGCAGCAGCCGCAGCAGCAACAGCAGCAGCAGCAGCACCTGCCGCCTTTCTATTGAACAACCGGAAGCAACATGAGATGGCAATAGCGCTGCTTGCTGCATTGGACTTTTTATCTGAGTCGTGTTCGGTGGGTCCTCTCTCTGCATTGGAGTTCCCTTTACGTGTTCGGGGCGAGCAGGAAACTTGTCGTTGGTGGTGCCAAAAGAGGACAACAGGGGGTGGGAGAAAATCCCCCCCCCCCCGCGCGCCACCTTGACAAGAACCGCAGCCTTTAGCAAGGGGACCCTGCCCCTTGAGACAAGAAGAAGAGCTGGTATGTTTTTTATAGTAGGAGTAGTCGTGCCGGGTTCATTCCGTGCTCTAGGCACGCTCAGGTTGTTGCCGTTTGTCCGAGACAGGTCGCAGAGAGATTTTGCGGAGTAGATCCGTGGTGACAGGGGCGTGATTTATTGGTGGGGAAAGTAGTGATTTTGTGCGTCGTTTGGTTTAGCAGGCTCGGGGCGCTTGGGCGAAAACGTGTGTCTGGTCGTGGTGGAAAATAGAGAGAAGCTGGCGGGTTCTTTCTTCTCTCGGCATTGCCCACGGAAAAAAACCAAGTGCGCAATCTGTGAGTAGGTGAATCAAGTGCAAGTGTGTTCTGTGTTTTGTGGGCGTGTGTTGTGTGGTTGGCCGTGAGCGAGCAGGGGTGGGTACGCGGCGGGGGAAGGCAACGACATATCGCACGACTCCCCCCTTCTTTTCCTTCCCGGGCAGAGACCCTCGGCAAGGAACCGCGCACTTGGCAAGACTAGTACATGGTTTCTTGTTTGTTCGGACAAACCTTGTTTAGATCTTGAACAGGGGGGAGGGGGGCGGCCTTATGCTCCGCCCTGCTGCGATAATGTCGGCAAACTTGTTGCACCCCCCAAGAGCCGTGTGGGTGGGCCCGGAAGTTTTCGAGGCGAAAACGAAAACGATCTGGCCGGAGATGGGGGCTCGGATGACTGGTTGCGTGGTGGGATACGCTCCTTCTTCTCGTCAGCCCGGGGTCACCTCTTTCGTCATAGAGCCAGGGGTGTGTTGGTCGCGGCGAAGATGATGTTGCGATTAGAAGGAGTGCCGACAGGGGCGGAGACAAGAACGTCTCCTCTGCTGGTGCTCGCGTGCGGGTGCGGGTGCGGGCGCGAGTACTGGTACGTTTTTGTTGCTCGCATGCGAGAGCGCCCGGCTGGCCGGGCGTCCTCTGTGGCTTTGTCGTTGTTTTCTTGTGAAACGTGTGCGCTGGCGGTGGAGGTGTGGTCCCCACTGGTATCCGGGGGTAGGGTGTGTCTTTCGCTGCTTAACTTTTTTTTTTTTTCTGTTTTTGTTTTGTTTTTTGGCTGTGTGGCTAGTAGTGAAGCCAGGGGATAGATGCGTGGGCACCCTCTCCCTGTCACATAAATATATACAATAAGCTGGTGGCATTTTTTTTCTTCTGTATCTTTTGCACATGTTTGGTTTTGTACGGACCATCTTTCAACGGTGATAGACAAACTTCACCGTCCATTACTAGGCTTTGGGTGTTGTTGTAGTCACATGGGAAGGATGGTTTACTATTCATTTCCATGTTATCATGTTTTGTTTTGGTTTTTGGTTTTTGGTTTTTGTGGGGTCTCCGCACATAGGCGGGGTCGTCAAGGGTGCGCGTGGCGGGTGCGGTTCACGGAAGACAGCACTGCATGCGTAGCAGGTAGTAGATGGTTCGGGTTCTCCTTTGAATCGTGCTTTCGGAAGTTTGACGTGTGTTTGTGTTGTGTGTGTGTCCCGTCGTCTCCCGTTTTGTTGGGCTGAAAACGAGGGGCGACGGGGTACGGGTGGGTGCGACATTGGTCTCCATCACTAGGCGCTTTTTCACCACTTAACCTACGTACTCGCTGCTGCTGCTGCTGCTGCTGCTGCTGCTGCTAGAGCAAGAAAACGTGGTCGGATTTTCGGGTGATGAGCATACTATCGATCACGACATACTGCATACCTGTACCATATTGTCATATAATAAATAAGTATTCATTCGTTACTACCGGTCGGTATCATATAGCAAGAAAAGAAGAGTTTCATTTTCATGTTGGTCTTCACTCGTTGGATTTTCACTCATTGAACATATTATTCACTAAACGTCGCTCTGCTGCTACGCTGTGGTGTAGCCTGGGCAAAACACGAAGTAACGAACTTTAGGACATGCACTGGCTGGAGGGAGTCTCGCGGTGCGTTCGAATGGCGAGACGAGTCCAGCTGGGTCGCACCATAGATTTTTGTTTGGGTCCATCCGCATTGCATCCATTGGTTGGACGGTGGATGAAAGGGGGGGGGAGTAGTTCTTAGGGAGATGGAGGTACGGGAGTTGGTATCGGGGCATTTGGCACGGAGGGGATGAGATGATGAGCTGCTCGTGTTTGTTTTCCCTAGGGAGCGGGCGTGGCATCCGGTGGAATCGACAAGAAGGTCCAAGGCCTTGGCATGTCATCGACAAAGGGAGTGGGTCGATAGTTGACATTTATGTCGTGATTTGTTGGTTTTGGTTGGCACATGCCCATGGATCATGGATGATATCACATTCATTCTTTCATTCTTGACGTTTTTGTGCTCGCGTGTTGTTGGCGTACGTACTATCGTACCCGGAAAAAAAAAAATGAAATGAAAGTCGAATGTCAAAAGTCAAACAGTGAAAAAGAGGATTTCACTGATGCAAGTCAGAAATAGGAAGGGAATGGGGGCGATTTGCGCGTATCGTTCGGGGTTTTGCCTTGCAAAGCAGCTGCAGCTGTTGCTGCACCAGAGCGTGATGTGTATCGCCATGCAGAAACTGTTGGTGGCCCGGCTGCCGTTGCTACATACGCTTTCTTCCTGGCAGCGAGCGTGTTGAGAAGCACTTTTCGCGGTTTGTTCCAATAGTAACAACACATGTGATCTGCAGGGAGTAGACTAGTGCTGGTCCCGCTTTTCTGAGATTATATATTCGATGTATGTACGTGTGGCTTTGGGGTAGTGCTGTGGTAGTAGCGTTGGGTCGGGAGCCGTTCCCCCTTGGTCTGTGGTGATTGGATGGATGGATGGGCGCTTCGCCCCTCGAAACCGAGAGGATTGATTGGTGGTAGCGATCGCTCTGTGAGCGGCCGGTTTGCGCTGTGGCCTCCATGTCGTCAGGCTAGATACAACCAGGAGTGTGCGGTGTGTGGTGGTTGGAACGACATGCCATGGACTACATATATACCTAGATTGTATGCTGTTCGAGGTAGATACGAGGTAGGGAGGGGGAGGGGGTTCCTGTAGACACCAGCTGTTTGCGAATGCGCACCAGGAGGAGAGGAATGGCGCGGAGAGAGGGAGGGAGAGAGAGGGAGGGAGAGTCGTTGTTGCGTGTCTTGTCTACCTTGCAAGTAGGCGTCTATCTTAGTGGCCGAAGCACAGCAGCAAGCCCTGGATGGACGAAGGACGATAGAGAAGAGGGACAGGGGGGCACGCGACGGGGATTAAACACGACGCACTACTATCAGGTGACGATTTTCAGGACAACTGGAGGAAGAGGACACCAAGGAGGGAGGTGTCGCCCTTGATGTTGTTGTCGGCAGGATCAAGGCACATTTTAACTTGCCGAGGTGTAGGGCATGAGAAAAGACCTCAATTGGCATTTTTTTATGGGCTCAACGGCGCTCTTGTTTAGGATAAGCTCTCTGTTGGGGGGACGAATCAGCTGGAGGGAGTGTTGGGCCTATCTTTTGTGTCAATATGTAGCCTACGTAGTCTCAACCTCGCATTGTGCAAGCACGCCGCTTGCAAGCAAACAATATTTACCGAAAGTGTACGTGGAAACACTTCGACAACAGCAGTTGTTGTGGTTTTATTTCTCCGAAGTACCCCGCGCGTCGCGGCGGCATATGTTTGGATATTCGACCACGAGTATATCAGAAGCGTGTTGTGGTGCTAGAAGGCTCGGCGGGCTTATGGTGTTGCAGGCTCAAGTTATTCTGCGTCTTTGCGTTTTTTGCGTTTTTATGAAACTACTCAGTTGCCGTAGGTGTGTCCGGCCTGTGGCTACTGTGACGCGTTGCCAGCGATCGAACTCGGCAAAGAAGTTTTTTTCCAAACGCTCGGGCAGGTGTATGAGCATGTTTGCTATTGACCAAATGGGTCGGCTGGTGTTCCGCCGTTTGTACGCCAAGGTAACCAAGAAAATGCAATTGGTTTGTAAGCTATCTTTTTTTTCTGGCTGGACATGATGGATGGCTGCAATTGGTAGATGCTCTGTGAGTCTCAACATGTGCTCCCTTTAGTAGTACTCATGACTCAAAACCTTGAGCGGGAGGAAACCGGTCGATCTCGCTTTGCTTTATAAATAAGCGAACGGGCGGTGGACCCTTCCTCCCGCAGCATATCTTGCTTGTGCTCATGCGGCACGTGCCAACCAGAGGCCTAAGACAGATGCATTCGTCCGCAGCTCACAAAACATGCTGAGTCAAGCACTGCTGTAGATCATGAGGTCCTTCAACCCCGAACTGCCTCTGATGCTACATACATATCAATGTTCGTGGCAGCAACGGCATTGTCGGCGCTACACAACCTAGAGTCCTCGCCAGATCCCAAGCCATGCCCCCCGCCGCCCACAGCGCGATTGCACGGTACTCAATCCGCCAAATATAGATCATGCAGCGTCAAGTTGTCTTGCAAGCGATCCGCGTCAGTGGGTGGTACCCAACGATTTACACCATATTTTCCCGAGCCCATACACTATTTATCCTCGGACAAGAAACTAACAAACAGGATCAAGGGACCTATCAGAACATTACTGCACACCTGACAACACCAACAGACTACTTGGGGAGGCCGAATTTAAAGAGAACACTCGAGGCACATGTGAGAGCGCTGTGGGTGAGGAACCCTATCCAGACAGAGTGCAGCATGGAAGGCAGCTATCAAAACTAGCTGCAGTTCCAGGGTTACAACCAAATGAGTTAAACTACATGGTCTCTTGTTTAAGCGAGCCACGTTCGAACGGTTTTGTCCATTCCCCACGATATGGCGTCATCGATAGGGGTAACAATGAAGGGGATTATTCCCAACCCCACAGCGGTAGGCACCCACTTTCTCGCCAGCTTTGGCAAGAGGCTCTTCGTGTGATCGCTGGCCATCGCAGCACTCGCCGCCTTTACCTGTAAAGGAGAGCGGTTCGGCGGAAAGATGCATATTAACATGGCGTCAGAAGAACTGGCGTCTTGTGGTAGGTCAGGCGCTCAGCCAGGTGGTGCGCTGAGACTGACTTTTTTCATTGGTCAGCCGGCTAGCGCGGTCCATGCCAATTAAGAAAAAACGCACAAACGGACGGAGCAGAAAGCAACAGGGCAGGGAACCCACAAACCCTATTTGTACACCCTTGAGGTAGGACTCACCCAAGAAGCCGCAACGAGTGATTGTCGAGAAACAAAAGAAAAAAAAATATTTTTCTGAGTCCGTGGTCAAATAACATGACTATTACATGCAATAGTTTTCTAGAAGAAAGAGGCTGCTGGATTCAAGACTTTTTGGGAGGGGGCTTTCAAGATTGCTATCCCCACTACGAGAACATAGGTGCATTGTTATTTTGTTTGTTGTCCACCTCGCCATAATAAGTAGGACGAACACACACACATACACCCTGCAGTTTTGTTGCCCTCACGATCGACCGACGCGAAAAAGAGCAACACACGACACAGGAAGGAGGGCACGAAAAAAACTTTCTTCGACACCACTGTACGAAATGATCGGAGGAACACGAGTATAGCAAACAAGCCGATCGCCCCGGGTTTGTCGGATAAATTTTCGCTGGCTTCAATGCGATGATGAACACGTTTGTTTCCATCGGGCACGCATTGAAGTGGTGGAGGAACAGAGGGCGCCCGAATGCTAAATCGTTGAGAATGCGGTGACGACCATCAATGTGCGCATCGGTCTGAAGTTGAATTGTACGGGCGCACGAACTAATCAAGAACGACCAGCTAGAAACACTCATGACGTATTCAGCGGCTACCAGTTTACTCCACGAAAATGACCCGAGACGAAGAAAGAGACAGGAGACGAACAAGTGTCGTCCATGAGCCCTCGCAACCAACCACAGACGAACACGGTAGAGTCAGCAGCAACGACAACAACAACAACAGCAACAACAACAACAAAAGCCTCATGAACAGCAGCCCCAACAACAACCACAACACACACGGGGGGCACGCCGCAGTAGCTACGGGGGGGGGGGGCGCCTTCGCGAGAAAATTTGATGAGGGAATAGAACAGGAAGGTGGTACGCAGACCCTATCCCTAACTCAACTTCCCCGATTGCATGCTTTATCCAACATGTTTAATTAATCGAACAACCCTGCCAAGGTTGCTGACGGGGGGGTGAGGGCATCAATGGTGTCTGGGATGTGCGCGCTGTAGCTCTCATCGATCAAGGTGTTGACTGCCGTCAGGACTGTTGCACTTCTCCCTCAGCGAGTCGATCACAAAGCAAGCCCGTGCTACGCAGAAAATACAGCTGTAACTGACCGCAATGTTGATGGTCAAGCCCGGCACAGCAACGCTCGCGAGCGACTGCCATAGCAGAACGTCGAGGCCCGTCTTTCCCACGGTCACCATGCCTTTCCCGTTCGTGTAGTCCTTGTAAGCCTTGTCAACTGTGTCTCCGCAGACGTAGGCAATGCTGACAGCGTCTGAGAGGCAAGCGGACAGAGGAGGAACGTCGCTGTGGTTTTTCTTCGCTTGCTTCGTCCTGATGCGCGCACCAGTACGTCATGCTGCTGCTGCTGCTGCTGTGCAAATATCCTGCCAACCTCACTTCAAACGCGGACAGCCGTTTGACAGCATCGCTCAAGTCCATTGCTGCAGTTCCACCTTCGGCGCTCAAGGAAACTGGGGCACCCGAATCCTAGATATGGGCACCGCGGATGTATCTGAGAGATGAAATCTGGCAGACAGAGCTTACTTCACGCCTAGGAATGGCAACATGGGCATCGAACACGCTGTCGGTTCAGGCTTCCTTGATACCCTGCCATGCATTAGCACTAGCATCAATGGGGGGCGGACGAGGGCACCAGGGATCGAAGGAAAAATGTCCACAGTGTGGAGGTTCCCGAATAAGCGGTCTGAGTAAGGCGGTCGCCCTACATTTCGCGGGTGAAATTGACTGGCAAAGACAGAATAATCAAGTTAACCTACACACTGAATGAGGCGGCTGTCAATAGTAAGGCGGTCATCATCAGCTGCCCCCCCCCCACCGCCTTACATGGGGACCCCCATGGCACGAGGCGTTGGGACGAAACGACTAATAATAACAGAAGTCAACCAAGTGAACCTACGGCCTAGAGTCTCGGGCGTGGACATATGGACGGACGGTGGACTTACATGACGGTACGACCAGCCTGGGTGCGATATTGCGGAACGACTCCCCGACCTCGTTGGCGTACCCGGCGTATCTGAGTGCCGAATCTCTCCACACGTCGCCGTGGCCCTGTCCGTCGTTGTTGTTTTCGGTGGGAGAAAGGCCGGCGAAAAAATCGGTCTTCAAACTACAACGTCATTGCATGGCGTGTCTTGAACAATAACCGTGGATATGGCAAGAACGTAACAGTCACGGCCGCCGCTGTGAAAAAGTCGTTGCATTTCTGCTCTATTTAGCGCGGTGTTGCAAATCTCGTGCTTCACCAAACTATTTTCGTGGCGCATTTTCTTGCGTGTCTCAACACAAGTACTGAATACCTCCCACGATACATACAAGTCGTGCTCGTACGCGTTGCTGGATGTGGTGTGAGGTACAATCGCCACTACCAGGTACTCGTTTAGCTGTATGCACATGTCTTGGCAACAACAGGGCACGAGAGCAATTCACTCATGCAAACAATTCCATGCAAGTTGCTCCCAACCAACAAATTTTCGGGGGGGTTAATGTCGCCTTGCTGCTCTTCAACGCTCACTTCTCGCCAACATGGCAAACGCTGGTCATCGATGCTTTTCACCTGTGTCTGGTCCCTACAACTGTACTTGCTCCATGCTCCGAATCCGAATGAAAAGGCTACAACAGGGTGGCAGCAAGACTGACCTCATTGCCCTCGCTCGAAGCGGCAGTGGACATTGCCAGCACCACGGGCCCGCTGCCGCCCCATCCCACTCGGCCCCTCGTCTCTCCTGTTGAAGCGGACGCTGCTGCTTCGTTCCGACGTAGAGGTAAACAAGTCCCCGCCCCAGCACTAACACTGCTACCACTACCACTGCTGTTCCGGCGGTTACAGTGGCAGATGGGAACTCTGGCTATCGATCTATCGCGGACCCTATGCTGCTCCTGCAAGGCTAGCGCGGCTCGCGGTGTAGCCCACGCACCCCAGCACCTTATCGGGGGCGAGGCACGCCTGTTCGGCAACAACGCGACCAAGGTACAGCTAGTAGATTAGTCTAGAAGATAAGATTCACGGACGGCAGCGAATGTTCACAATTGCGTTGTACGGGCGGATAGGGTGACATAAAACTGCTGCTGCTGTGGCAGAGGTGCTTGTACGTGGTACGCGAAAGTGGGCCTAGTCTAACGTTTCGGCAGCAAAGGTGCCTCAAGCTTGCTCAAGCGCAAAACAGCTGCACAGGGAGGAATTGCGTCGTCTGGTCTCAGGCGCTTACAGCTGGCAGCAAGCAGTTACAGACGATGTGTTCGGCCCACGAGGTTTGTTGCCTTGGCGGGCAACGGACAATATACGACCCAACACTCATGCATCAAGACTGGTGGGAAACACAAGCATAACTGCCGATCAAATGGAGCTTCGGTCTGTTCTATTCTCAGCAGTGCTCAGCAATTCGTCTGCATACCTTCAAGAGAGAGCTGATGGGGTGAGGGAGAGGAAAAGGAGCAAAAGGAGAAAGCTGCTGCTGTTCCACGCCAGTGCAGCAACAAGCGGTTTGTTCGGGGAGCTGGGTTGACGGTTTTCGACATTGCCCAAACAAAGATCGCCAACGAATCATTCAAAAAGCTTTCCACAAGCCTGAAGGGCAAGCTGTGTCCAGCAAACCACTTCGGAACTTGTATCATACATGCAGTTGTAGCGTTGTCGTGGTTTATGGAAGGTGCTGTCGACCAACGACGGGATCCGAGTTTAAACGCAGGACTCAAACCTCCCGATTATATAGCACTAAAAACATGCAGGTCAGACAAAAACCGAGGCTTGAAAACGCACAACGATTACAGTCCCCCCTGTACCCTCTCGTTCGCACTCACGTCTTGAGAGCGGCCATGTGCTGCGAATTAGAGGTCAATCGCGACCTTCGAAATGCAACACAGCGTGCCTGCGAGCGCGGGCGGGCGGTAAGGTTCAGTCACGTACCCCGGATGTCTCACGGAACCCCCTTGTCTACCAAAGCTCTTTCTGCACTTGTTGCCGGTTGTTGTCCTCTCCCTGGCCGTAAGCAGTCTAAAAACTTCCAGGAGAAGACGGAGCATATCACAAGCCAGGCAGACTGGCTATTGTACCTGATTTTCTCGTGGAAGTGCTATTGTGCGGTGTATATGCCGGAGGTGCTATACACCACCAGCCGAGGAGTGCGGGGGATCATACCATCATATCTAGCCCAGATCTCCCCGTGTGCCATTGTTGACAGCGGGCAGCAGTAGTCGAGGCGTTTTGGGGCGAGCGCGTTAGAGCTTCATATCTCGCTGAGAGTTGGACCCGCCTACGAGGGTGGTGTGCTGCGAAGGAGCAGCGCAAAGGAGAGCAAGAGTTGTTGCTGTCGGTGCTCTCCTGCTGTCTAAACGCCAACGAAACGCGGCGGGATAAGACAGACATCATCATGTCATCTGCAACTAACGGCCCCAGCGGAGATGATGATATCGACCCGCTTGACGCCTACATGGACTCCCTCGCCGACGAGGTCACCCAGCAAGCCGAAGACGACACCGTCCAGCCCCCACCATGGTCGCCGTCAAGTCAGCAGCCATCCCCGGCACAGCTTGAGGTTGCCGACAAGGTGGCTGCTAGTCCATTCTGCAACGTGCTCCCTCCTGCGACCACGTCTTCTTCTGCCGAGGCTGCGGAGGCGTGCTTGAAGCTGCTGCTGCATCAACCCGGAGAGTTTTTAAGGTGCATCTACATCGTGGTATCTAGTACCCCTCCGAAGAAGGAAACACATAAACGTATACGACACAAGATGCCACACCCCCGGGACCGATCTTCAAAGAAGCTTGATTCCTCCATGAAGAAGAGGATGATAAATGAAAAGGTCGACGTTTTTGGAAAGCTCTTGATGAGACGGCTTCAACGCCGCCGTTCTCGGCGCTGCCGCTTTTCCTGCTGTGGAGAAATCGATCTTTGGAAATCGATCCACGGGTGTGTGATATCTTACATCATGTCACCTATGGTACACATACGCATCGTAGACATGGCACCAGCAGCAAGGCACACGCAACGGGTGCCAATGGGGGTGTTTGAATTTCGGGCACGTCTGGCGAGGGTGTCTCCAAAGCCACAACGTAACGTGCGATCTCGCTCGCTGGTGTCTTTAATCAATGCCCCTCATTAGCCGTGGACATGCTGCTCTAGGTTTCGGCATTGGTAGGTACGGCTCTGGCAGCTCGCCCACGAAGCTCACCAGTTCTTGCGATAATGCCCGCCAGGAGTAAGAGCCTTCACCAGGATAGAAGGAGAGAAATCCTGGAAAAGATATGCAAGGGTCGGGCTAGCCCGGGTATGTCGGCACTTTTCGTTGAGCGTTGTATCGTTTTTCGTGTTTTCCCTGTTTTTTCCTTCTCTGAAATTGCGGCACAACAATCCTCATTCCTCGTTCAACTGGTGTGCAGTCGGTTCGGGCACATCCTTACGCCAGGGGACCTGGAGTCTCTGCTCCCTTCTCAAGACCCCGCTGTAGCCCTCCACGTGGCAAGACTGAAAACACTCATGCTGTCCCAACAGCAACGCCAACAACAGCAGCAACAAGCAGCGGTTGCGCGTTCAGCCGATGAAGAGGATGTCGACATGTCGCCTCCAACAACAGCGACAACGACGACTCCCGCCGTAGCAGCAGCCGTGGGAATGGGTGGCAGTGGCCGCGGTGGCATCGTTGGCGGGGGCGGGGGAGACAACAGCGGCGGGGCTAGGGTGCGCAATCGGCGATATAGGAGGCTGCAGCAGCTGGCAGAAGGAGGGGTTTGGTTCAGCGACGAGGCGATGAAGGAGAGGGACCCCTGGCTGTGGTTCGAGTACGTGGGGAAACATGCGGGGGAGGAGAAGCCGGCACCAAAGCAAGCGGTAGAAGAGGTAAGGTTTTTTTTGCTGCTGCTGGCCGCGCCGCAAGAAAATGTTCTCGGCCGTTTCGTTTGTCCCCCAAGTGGCCCTACAGGGACAAGGCGATGGGCATTGCTCAACGATAGATGTTGATGTATGGGCGTTGCATGCGCGTCCTGGCGGTGTATTTGATTCGGCCGCCAGTTTCGAGTTGATTGCCGAGGAAGGAGGTGGCAAAATCAGCATTGCTCGCGTTTCCGAAACACCGCGTTCACGAAGTGATGCGCTCTGGGCGTGGTGATGACGTCACTCATGATCCTTAGCTCCCGAATACTGCTGTACCCCCCCGCCGTGCGCGAAAAGGTTCCCGGAAGCACGTCAGTTGGCACGTATCTTCAGGAAAGCTTGGGTTTCCTGTCCCAGAAACAACCGAATGGGGGGTGGCCCACAGGTTTGCCAACTTCTGGCGCTGGTGCTGGTTCCGGTGCCGGTGGTTCGAGGGGAGCTGGTACGTCGTTAGGGATGGCGTTTCTCTCCGGCGTATGCGCAGGTGGGTTCGATGAGGACGGGGGGGGGCGGGGGGCATTCTGTACGCCACGGCCGTACCTCACCGGACATAACTAGTTTGTCCAGACTGGAATTGGGAGGAACACTGCTGCTATGTAGCTCGGAGTGTCGTTTTGGGGGTGTCAATCGCAGCAAGCACTACGCGTGGTGAATTGCTAGCCCCAGCTCTAGAGTTGGGGAGCGTACCAATGTCCTTCCAGCGGTGTTTGTGTTTGATACGCAGTTTTGAAGCAGCCATTGGCGTGGAACCAGGTGCCAATACGAGAGCTATTTATATCACCACCGAGTTTGGAACTGATAGTGTCGCCCGTGTCTGTCGAAGAGAAGAGCAACAACTCAATCTTGACCAAGTACGGTGGATCACGAATCTTGGAGCGCTTGTGGTGACCCCCCCCCCCCCCGGGACACGCCTCATTGCTTCCTCTCGATTAGGAAAGCATGCTTGATATGTTTCTGGCAAGCATTGTTGGTCCAGGTTGCCCGCCCACCCTTGTCGTCGATGCGTATCCCACCGGAACTTTGCCTCCTCGTTATACATCGGTAGCAGACGCTGGCGCTCGAGATGTGGCGGCGGGGGAAACCGTAGATTCCAGCGACGTCCCAGAAGCGGCATCGTCGCAGGCAGAAGTGACGGCAGTCCCTATCGCTTCCGGGATGCCTGATGGCCGGGAGCGGCATGCCTGCGAGGACGACGTGGACGCTAGAGCAGCGGCGGTGACGGCGGCGGTGGGAGCTATCGGTCTCCAAGACGATGGCAAGAAGGCCGACGTTGATGGCCGACGTGTTCGGTTTTCGGATGAAATGGGTTCGGATGGCGGAGGGGGGTCGGGTGTAGAGGATGATGGAGCCCGGGATGGGGATGGCGATGACGGGATGCACGAAGAGGAGGAAGAGGAGGAGGAAGAGGAGGTGGGGCGAGAGGAGGTCGCCCGAATTTTGTCGGAGAGGTTTCTGGCCGGGTTGGAGCAGGGCGTGGACTACAGGAGTGTGGACGGGGACGAGAGGCTGGACGACTTGGACCAGCTCTCGAGGGACGAGGTGCGCTTGGGCTCGCCGCAGGCATTGTCATTGCTGTTGCTGGTGTTGCCGCTGTACTTCCAGGCGTTTTGGACCATGATCCATCCCGTGTTGGTCCTGTTTGCTAAAAGCACGGTGTACCACGCCTGAGATGTGCATGCAGCATCCGCCTGTGGCACACCACCCCACTTACCTACAATAGGTGATATTTTTCGGGGCCTTGATGAGGAAATCCAGGGACAATCCGTGACAATACAATTCCGACGGTTTCATGACCGTAGGCTCGTTGAGTCGCTCTTAGCGCAACATCACGAGCCTAGGTTCCCACGAGCGTGGATGCGCCGTGGAGAAAGAAAAGTGTCGAGCTTTGTCGGTGGCGGCTTTAGGTATGTTGGGCACGGGCTTCTCCAGCAAACATGGAAGCCAATATTTCGATACGAACGTGCCGCTAGAGCTCGTCAGTTTTGAGAGTTGCCTTCATACATGGAACTCTTGATTCGTTCTCCATGCGTCTTGATGTGACTCTTGTTGTATATTCTCGGCTCCAAACTCCACCTCTTGTCCCCTCCCTCTGCCCCTCCTCCTGCACGTCCTCTTGCGCGTGCCCGTGTGTTGTGCTTACCTCTACTCCACCAACTCCCTCCTTGTCGCGGGCCTCCTATGCCACTGCCGTTCAGCAAGATCGATGGTTCCTGGGCGAGGAAGAAGACGGCTCGATGGACTTGGTTGCCTAGGTTGAGAATGTCCCATGGCTTGGGGCCTGTAAAGATTGCGCGCGCTTCTCGAGCCTGCATGCATCCTGTCGACCATTTGGATTCCCGTACGCTATTCCCACTCGACGACGCCTTGTTTATAGAAAGGGCGTGCTTCGAATGCAATGCACGCTCGCAAGGTGGTCGTTTTAACCCCTGGTGTTTTTCGGCGCTCTCAGTACTGCTGCTGCTGACTAGAGTCTTGGCTGAGTTGCTCTTCCGTCGTCGGGCGTAGCGAATGTACATGTGCACGAATTGAGGTTGACTTGACACGGTGTCCGTTGGTTGCTGCTTTTGTCGAATTGGTTTCAGTGGATGCTGCCGCTAGGCTGGGCGTGCTGAGATTGTAAGGGAGATAAAGCAGCAATGCCTGGCCAACACCACGAGTCCAACTGCATGGAGGCGAAGTCGGTGATGTCTGCCGCAGCCCGTATCCTCTATGTGCGCCGCTTCTTTGTATCGGTTTTGATTTCCCTCGGTGTTGTTGCTGAAAGTGTTGCACGCTATCTGCGTTACTCGTTTTTTGCTGCCCTCGGATCCTCGGATACTTGATGAGCACAACACCGTGGGCACTGCTCTCTGTTTCATGAGAACCTCACCCAAGATCGAACGAATGTAAATTCGTGTCATTTATTTATTTGCAGCTCCGGTCGTGACGTTAAAGCAAAATACTGCTGTATCCCGCGGCGGCGAGTGTGCATTTTGCTCGCAAAACGTCACCTCTCGTAAGGTTGGCTTTTCAGCGAGTCTTCAAACTTCGCATACGTACCCTTTTCCTCGACCCGCATGTAGCCGAGATATGCCGTGCTTGTAAAGTTTGAAAAACTGCTTTCTAAATTCCTTCAAAGGGCATTAAACCGGGTGACAAATTTCCAAATTGGCAAAAAGTCAGATGGAGAGTAATGCTTCGCACAAGTCCAAGAATAGCACAATCAGGCATGTTGTAGACTATTCCGCACCAAGAATGCATTCACTGAAACGGACACAAGAGAAAGAGCCACTCAGCCATGTGACAGGTCACTGAGCGTCATTGTGGTGAAAGAAGGAACAACTTTGTCCGGCATTCATTTGTGAACAGAAGATCGATCGGCTGGAGTCGGATTGAAAACATGATCATGGTTTGGTTCACGGTCAGTCGTGCGCACCAGATGAGTATCGACTACCTGTCATGCAACCGAGTATCCTTCATTTTTGAAGTATCGGCGAGAGCTGCGAGAATCGCTATATGTATGTGTGCTGTACGTGATACGTGCATGTAGCGATCCCAAAAGCAAAGAAAAAGTAAAGGATCTTGCCAAACCAATCTTGCCAATCTTGATCTTGCCGCGTAGGGGGCGCGCACACGGGATAATATATTTTGGTGGGTACCGCCCTGAAAACAGTTGCCTGCGAAGTGATGCTGCCTTGGCCGCGTGTACGGCAACGCACACGACGCTTTGTCTAATCTTTCGGAGAGCTACTCCATCGCGTTGAACATGGAGAGCCGCAACATCGCGCTCCTCGGGGCCTTGCTGTTCATCTGCCGACCAGCGTCCGCATTTGTGTCCGTAGTAGGGCCGGTGACCGCCAACAACGGGGGAGCAGGATTGAGTGCGCCGCGAAGCGCCTCAGCGCCGTGGAACGAGCATGCCAGAGGGCAGCAGCCAGTGTCATCGCTAGCGGGGAGGCGGAGCCGCGCTGGCACCGCGTTGTCTATGGGGGCGAAGTCGGTAAGAGCCTGTGCTGTGGCTTGGCGTGGGAGAGTTGGCGGTCAGGATGCGTGTGTGCTTTAAGACGGTGGGCCGGATGGCGCCAAGGGGTGTTGTGTGTGCGGTCGCGGACGGCTGCCCGCATGATTTGCATGTCTCCCTTCATGTGCAACAACAACCGCCGTGTGATGGCTGGACTAAGGCGCGCTGATATCTTGCAGTTTGTCCTTCGTCTTGCCCCGCTTGCTAGGGCTGGGCCTGTGCCGCGTTTACACACAGCAGCAGTTACCTTTGCGCCCGAGTTGAAGCTCGTTCACGCAAACGTCAACCTTGTCTGTTTTGTGGTTCTCCCTCATGTCCTCGCCCTCTTTTTCCGAGAGGCACACACGTGTACTTTTACTACAAACTGCTGCAGGTAACAACGGCATGGCCGTGACGCGAAAGATAGACTGCAGCGCCTGCGTGGACAGTAGTCGGGTATTGTTGCCGCCACCCTTTCCTTGTCAGCTGATCCGGGTGGCTGTTTCCCAGCGCGTTTTGACACGTATGCAATTCATCGTTTTCTCAGTTTTTTTTTTTTTTTGTTCACACCAACGGACGCCCCCGAGACGACGGCTGTTTGTGTGGCATGCCGCGTCCATCCAGGCAGCGCTTGTGCTGAGACATATTCTGAAGCTTTCGTGAATGTGGTGCTGCTGGCTTTCGCGTGCATGGCGGATTCGCTACTCTCCACTGCTGTATTCCTTGCGTGGTGGCGAAAATTGCGTGTTTCTGTTCAAAGTCATGTTGTAACCAGTCTAGAACACACATATTGTACTTGTAGCCAGACCGTTGTACAAGTACAATGTATTTTTGCGGGGGATATGTACTGTACAAGCACTGCTGTTCCAGAAGCAAGAGGTCACACACTCGCATACTCGCATGCGCGAGTCGTTCTCCTGATGAACGATGCGGTAGGGTTAATGCAGCCTTCATTTCTCCGTCGCCCATTCGTGTGACGATTATTGCATTGGGAAGATGGAATTGACGAGCAGCGGTTGGAACAGCAGTACGAGGTGGGCGTGGTTGGGCTGCTGGAGTTAACAAGTCTGGGCCAAGTTGCGCACGCAAACCGCTGCGAACAACACCTTGGCCGCCTTAAGTCGGACCGACAGATAGGTGTCCATGCGCTCCCCCAAGAATGAATACATGTCATTCGCTCACACAGCACACCTTTTTTGGGCTTTGCCTTGAGTTTGCTTCGTCACCAAACAACGCCATCCCTGAGCAAAGGACGAAAAGACTACTTGGAAGTTATAAAGCCTGCTTGAAGGTTTGAAGTTGTGCTGACGCCATGGTCTTGACTCCTCATGTATGCATGCACGTGAATCCCTCTCTGTATGTCCAGGTGGTATTTGGAGAAGATGCCCGCAAGAAGCTCGCGGACGGCATCAACGCGGTTGCCGACGCGGTCAAGGTGCGTCTCAACTTCTTTTGAACTGCTCTTGCTCAATTATTGCACATGATGCCGCATGTTGTCAAATCGTTACAATACGCAGGTTGGGTTTTTGGGGCTACACAGAGCCCAGGTCGGGTTGGGTGCGTTTTTTGTTGCTGTGAGCCAAGAGGCCGTTGACACCCTCAAGATTGCACCGTTCTTCAGATATGACATACTTGTATGTGCCATGTGTATGGCGGGGTCAATCGGGGTTGATCCTTTGACAAGCTTGGTGTAGTTATGATAGTGACCTTTAGTTTGGATTCTCAAGCCAGTCGATCTTGTTCGGCTGAGGCTGCAGTGCCAGTGGCGGTCTCACGGTGTGGACTAACGTGAGCATGTGCGTAGTCTATCTAGATTATAGTAATGACAAACGATAGGCATACTGGACGAAGGTTGATCGAAAAGGAACGCCAACAGCCAACATATGACGACGAACCGGAGGTCCATGCACCACACGAAAGGCGACCACAGCACACGACACCACACAACCTCAGCTTACGTCGCGCCACGCGGTCAAAATCATCAAGGTCACGTTCTACTGGCGATAGCTCCCTTCGGGTATCGCTGACCCAGGCTTTCCTCTGGACAAACCCCAGCATTCACACCGCCGTCCAACTCATTGAGGTGTCGGTTGGTGTTCCCCATTAAAGTACGGAGTATTATTTAGCACGTTCTTGCCGTCCCGCTTGTCGTCGGCTCTGCCTGATGTCTAGCGACAAGGAATGGCCCCCCACACAATCACAAAAGGTTGGACATTGAACAATCACACGCAGTCTAGACCACATTTTTTGTGAGGAACGATACCCCCCTTCGTGCAACGAAAAACATCTGGCACGAACTACGACTCGTATTTCTTGTTGAAAAGATATTTTATCATGCTCCAAGACAAAAAAACGGGACGATATTTCTGGTACGAATTAAAAGTTGATTTACTTTGGAACGATATTCTATCCTGCTCCCAACACAACAAAAAGGAACAATATATCATATGCTTATTTCGTTTTAAAAATATTAAAACGTCGATGACTGTTCCCGTCCAGGTGACCCTGGGGCCGAAAGGCAGGAACGTGGTGCTCGAGCGGGCGTACGGCGCCCCCGAGATCGTCAATGACGGTGTCACGATCGCCAGGGATATCGAGGTCGAAAACCACGAGGAAAACGTGGGCGTTAAGCTCGTCCAGGAAGTGGCGCAGAAGTCGGACAACAGGTAATGTCGGACGGACGAAAACCCAAACCAGATACGCGTACAAGTATTTTTTTTTTCGGTATCTTGAACGCTTGTTTTCTGCTTTTGGCCTGTTTTGGCCTGTTTTTTTTTTCTGTGTGTGTGTGTGTATTTTTTGTTGAATTCTCGTCTTCTCAGACGTACGTGTGGAGTGCCACCTTTGGGCGGTAGTGTTTGGATGTGCTGGTGTGGGTCGGTCCCAGGAGGGTAGCGTGAGTTTTTGCATTCCTTCGCAAGAGTCATGGAAGATTTGTGTGCACGGCACAGCAGCAGCGGCAGCAACGTTGGTCCAAACGAGACAGTACAGCTACCAGAAAGTGACTATTAATAATACGCGAGCGATACCACTCCAAGGTGTCAGGGTGGTACGGTTTGGTGGGTGTCCGTGTGGGTGCTGAGCTGACTGCTGGCATCGTTCCACGGAACGGTTCTTACACAGACGAAGCGGCGTCATTGGTCGGGGGACTTGCGTGAAAATCACGTGACATTATCCCCTTGGTCGGGCAACAGGACATGAGTTCCAGCGACAACCTACTCCTCTCGACCATCTGAATCGTTGTCCGTCACTACTGCTGTGTTTTTTTTTTTTTCGGCGAACCGGTACCAGGGCCGGTGACGGGACGACGACATCGACCCTCCTCACCCAGGAGATCGTAAACCAGGGCATGCGTCTCGTGACTTCGGGCGCCAACCCGGTGGAGTTGCGGCAGGGCATCCTGGCTGCGTCGGGCATGATCATCGAGGAGATCAAGAAGTTGGCTGTGCCCGTCGGGAAGAACGAGGTGTGTGTGTGTTTGCATTATTAGCATCGACCGCGCTAACCGGCTGACCAATGAAGAGACGTCAGTCTCAGTACGGCTAAGCAAAGGAACCACTTTCTAAAGTGGATGAGAGTTTCTCGTTTGTGCGTGTATCCTGTTCAGTAGGCATGCATGTCCGGTTAGGCATCGACCGCGCAAATCGGCTGACCATTGGAATAGCGTATCATACACAACCGGATTAAAAATATGGCGAACACCCTTCCTGCCATCGGCCTTCTGTGTGTGTTGTTTTTTTGCACGGCCTGGGCTAGCTAGCTGACCAATGAAAAAACGTCAGTCTTGTATGCATACAATGTTGCGTGATAAACATCACGAACAAACACGCTTGCTATTTAACGTAACGTGTGCGTGCCGACGCTATGCGACGCCCACCATTCATTCTGCCTTCCTTCCTGATCCTGTTCCTCTTCCTCCTGCTCTGTCTCAGGACCTCCTCAACGTCGCTACGATCGCTAGTGGATCTTCAACCATGGGAGGCATCATCGCCAAGGCCTTTGAGAGGGTGAGGGTATGATTGGGTGGCTTCCTTCACAGAAAAGTTCCGGTTGAGTGTTTAGTCGGGGTGTAGCCTCGGCCGCTCTGTGAGAGGACACCGTGGCTGCTTTCATTGCTGCTCATTCGATTCTCTGCTGTTGCATTGACCGTCACCGAGCCAAAGATCCCTCGAACCACCCACATGTCTGACCCGGGTTTGTTCATATCTTCCGAGTGCCTGGCACAAGCAAGCGTAGACTACTGCTGTACCGGTTTTATGGTATTATTTGTAGTTTCCCGAACCACACCTTCTGAAACGAAACAAAACACAATGTTGTGGAGACCACCTTCTGAAACGTAGAATATCCCCAACGTCTGTCGAGGACGATTCCCTCTTTTCACAACGGCGTCGATGACAACCGGGTCACCCAGCTTGAACAACAATTGCACGCCAACGAGGACAGCCATGTCTCCAGCGCATAACGCGGCCGTAGTCACAGTCGGGGGCCTTCCACCCACAAGCGGGGGTCGTCTTACGCTGAGCGAAACCCAAACAATCGCAACCATATGAAGAAGGTTGTGTTTGACGCTGACACTTCATCTGACGGTAGCAGCAACACGGGGGGCGCAGAGTGCACGTACCCTGGATGTGCGGGGAAGAGTAAAAGGTTCACGCACTCACGGCAGGAATGCAGGACAGAACAACGTGACATGGGAGAGTGGC
>FN649756.1:532764-549694 GCA_000310025.1 Ectocarpus siliculosus
TCCCTTATAAAAAGATGGCCAGTCTGCATGTCACGTTGTTCTGTCCTGCATTCCTGCCGTGAGTGCGTGAACCTTTTGCTCTTCCCCGCACATCCAGGGTACGTGCACTCTACGCCACCCGATTTGCCGCAACGTACCAGATGATCAGAAGCTCCAAACGGCCATGCCTAACAGACCTTACCAAGTGTCAGCAGATAATCTAAACGACGTCCAACCTGATGGGTTTGATTCGCTTGGATGATGGTTGAGCATCGTCTCGTTTGCGTTTCAAATTCTTCGTTGGTGTAGGCGGTTGTTGGATTTTAGGTGCAGGATCTAAACCGTGTGCTGATCTATATGCAGAAATCATTTCCCGGCATTGTGGGATTTCATCTGCACGATATATCAAGTCTGACTCAGGACCATATCCTCTCAGGCGTAATCTGTAGGTGTAATTGTGAGAGCGTTTACGACGCTTTACGTGCGTCAGACTACGCAGCGCTAACGTATCTCTACACGATGCAAAACACGTCAAACATGGCTTACACGCTGGGCAACTGCACTGGAATCCTTTGACTTAGGCGTTCAGCATAAACCGGGGAAGCTAAATGTTGTACCCGACACGTTATCGCGTCTTTTCCTTTTTGAAAATGAACAAGCACTAGATCAACCGATATCCGTTCAAACGGTCGCTGGGCAGGTACGTGACCCGTCGGGAGTTTCGGACGTTTCGGACGGCGGTGGGGTGTTTTCCTGCGTTGACATGCTTGGCATTGTTGGCACCAGTTGCGGATATCACGAGGCATTGACGGCCACCAGTATTGCTGTCTAATTTTTTCGTGTGTCGGTCGGAAAGGTAGATGCCCACCCGAAAGCCATGATCATGATAAGCGTGCATTTCTAGACCCGTGAGATCTTGTGGCAATACCAGCTGATCACTGACCGTTCTACGTTTGCGGAGGTGTCCAGACAGAGAACAGCAACGACAATGTCATACTACTCAATATAGGACGGATTACTGTTTTTTAAGTCGTACTTGCTGTATCCAAGAATCGTTTGTAGCTGGTGAATGATTTTGTTTTCGAATCCGGTGCCTTGATTAGAATGTAGCATTTCTGGTGGTCCAAAGATGCTGATTATCCATTTGTTTAACACCTTCGCTATTGTTTCAGCGGATTTGTTTGGGATCGGTGTAAGGACTGCAAATCGTGTCAGATGGTCCATCATTGACAGCGTGTATGTACAGTATTCCCCCCGTGTCGGAACTTCTGATGACGTGGCGGACGTAGCGAACCCGTGTAATTACGCACAGAGGATTTTGAAGAAAAGTGAATCGCCCCGCCGCCAGCCGGTCGGGTTGCGGTAACCCCGAGAAGACTTGTCTTGCCTTGCCTAGCATACAAGAAGTCTCGAAAAAGGGGCATGGTAATGGGGAGACCAGCTTTCTAAAGGTACAATGTCCCCAACGTCTGTCGAGGACGATTCCCTCTTTTTACACTGTGATTTCAACGTTTCCTTGCACCAACATTTTGTGTTGGTTCCTCGAGAAGCGCCAGTAAAACCTTGTCTGCTCGACATGTCTTTTGCCTTGCACACGACAGAGAGCAATATTGTTTGCTACATGTATCATGAACTGTCAATAGAACTGAGCCCCAAACCCTATGTGAAACAGCTTAGCCCTCGAATTGAGCAAGCTCAATACCATACCATACGATGGTCAACACGTTTCCCGCGACTTGAAATGACTTGTCAAGGGTTTTGGACTGTCGCGGATACATCGGCCGTTGTAACAGTTGAAGCTCGTTAAGATTGATCAACGTTGATTCGTTGTTCCCGTGGCCATATTCTGCCTGCCCGTCGTACCCATCCACCATACACAAGGTCGGGGACACCGGGTCCACCGTGGTGGAGGAGAGTCAGACACTGGGCGACGAGGTCGAGTTCACGGAGGGACTCACGATCGACAGGGGTTACCTGTCGCCCTACTTCATCAGCGACCAGGAGCGCTCGCTGTGCGAGTTTAAGAACCCGAAGGTGGGCGGGGAGAGATGCTCTCTGAGTTATTTAGTCGTCGATCGCAAGTGTAGCCTGAAGACGAGAGAGGGGGAATCTATCCGTCGCAAACTACAATATATCCCCCTTTTTTTTTTAGACATAACATGCATGCAGACCCGAAAAGGCTACCGGTTGTTTCGCAAGCCACCCGCTTTGTTATACTGCATGATTTTTCTTACAAATATCACAAAAAATCAATATATATCTTGCGGTTTTTTTTGGGCGGGCTAGGTGTCGATCACAGGTGTAGCCGAAGACGAGAGAGGGAGAATCAATCCGTCGCAAGCCGTCACTTTTTTCTCTTTTTTTGCTGCTGCTGCTGCTGCTGCTGCTGCCGTTTCAGATCCTGGTAACAGACAAGAAGATCGACCAGGTGAACGACCTGATCCCCCTCCTGGAGGCCATGGTCCAGGCCAAGGAGCCCCTCCTGATCATGGCCGAGGACGTTGTCGGTGAGGCGCTCTCGGCCCTCGTGGTGAACAAGATGCGAGGAGTGCTGGACGTCGTGGCCGTGAAGGCACCGTCTTTCGGGGAGAGGCGCAAGAACTACCTGCAGGACATCGCGATCGCCACCGGCTCCACCTACGTGGCGGAGGAGGTCGGCCTTACTCTGGACCAGGTATGTAGTAGGTAACATATTTGCTTAGCTTGTTTAATTGTGTTATTGTCAGCTCAGGTTGGTCGTGTTACTGTCCTTTTACCTAAGGTTGGTGGTGCTAATGCTTTTCTCAGCACATTTCCGTCTGCGCCGGTCTTGTCTTGGTCTTTCGTGGTATGGTACAGCCGGAGTTGTCCACAAGAGACAAGAGGGGTTGTCTCCCACGTAGCCCCGGCAAACACCACCCCCCCCTACGTTTATTTTGCGCCTCACTCAGTTTGAGAAAGCCGACCTAGATATTTTACGCCGAATGTTGAGCTGAGGTCCCAGATATGCGGCTTTCCCGAGCAGTGTGGCGTCCTAAATAGCACCAGTGACAACCTCTTGGCCGCTATGTATAGTCATGGTCAGTAGAATTGGCGACACAATCAACACAAGACCATACTTTTCCGGCCATACATGGGTCCCGGCTGTACTGCGATCGACCTGCCTTGGTTGCGTCGGTACCGCACCTTGACCACGATCACAACTGCCGCCGCTGCTGCTGCTGCTGGCAGACTTGAGGCCTTATCTGGAAATGTGTGACTTTTTCGCTATCGGCGACGCTGCACCTGTCGAACCCTGGCGTCACATCCGTTTGTTGACCTTCCCTGTGTAGTTGTAGTTGTAGTTAGGTTAAAGCCTGGGAGGCCACAGCACTACCAGGGTTAGCCTAGTCCAGCCTACCCCCCCTCCCTTTACGTAGCCTGGGCCGGCGAAAACCCGGCATGTCGCTCCTTCCCAGCTGCAAGGCCACTGTTCAAACGACCACAAAGCATGCGTTTACATGGATCCCCCCCCCCCCGCTTTACGAAGCATGCATTTACATGAGCATCCCCCCCCCCCCCCTACGTGTGGTGCCTCGTCCATGTTGGTGTTGTCCAGGTTAAGATCGAGATGCTCGGCACGGCAGACCGCATTGTTGTGATGAAGGAGCAGACGACGATCGTGTCGGACGGGAGAAACGACGAGGCGGTAAAGGCCCGCATCAAGACCATCCGCAAGGATGCCGAGACAAGTGACAGCGCTGTGAGTTTTTGCGTTATTGTGTTCTCTTGGTGAGAGTTGGGTGCGCCTTTGCTTGCTCTCTCTGGTGCACATGGTACGTTGTTTTACTTGACAATGGATTGCTGTTGAGTAACCTGATGCACCGCATCAGAAGGTACCGCAAACGTGCTGACGAATGCACGAAGATGTGCGATCGATCGATTGTTGAAGCCCGATTGCTCCACGACCGAAAGGGGCTGACAATGACAATGACAGTGCCGAAAAGGGTGGTTTTTGGACCATGTATCTATCTCGTCGCCAGGTTTCCTTCCTGCCAAGTGTCGGTCGGTCGGTCGGGTTTCTCACCATCTTGGTCGTGTAGCTAGCTGGCAATCTTGGAAGAGATCTGCCGCCCACTCGTGCGTTCGCCCGTGCGTTTACGATACGATAGTGTTAACAACAGAATTGTCGTCTTTCCTGATTTCCGCTGGGATGTTGCTTGTTGTCACTCGAACCGCCTGCTCCTTGATATGGTACGGTAACCCATGTTCTCCTGCAACCTCTCCGTTTATTCTTGAAACGCTTTCCCCACAGTTCGACAAAGAGAAGGCGGATGAGCGTGTCGCTGCCCTCGGTGGGGGTATAGCACGCATCAAGGTGACTTGAAACCCCGCTGGAATTACATGTAGGGGGGTTGTTTTTGGTGTTCTTGTTTATGGTTGTTGCTATCTTCGCATTAGCGAGGACATGTGTTTGCGAATGGCAAGACTTTGGTTTCTAGGGCATGTTAGGTTCGATTGCATGGCATGTGAACTTCGGTTACTGTACATGCCCCAATTTTCCTGAAACGAATGCATGCCGTATACACTGTCCGAGATAACGTAACTGACGGTCTGATGCCCCCCCCCACACACACGCCAGGTTGGTGCGGCAACCGAGACCGAGCTGAAGGACAAGAAGCTGCGTTACGAGGACGCCTTGAACTCTGTAAGGTCAGCCCTTGAGCTGGGGATCGTTCCCGGTGGCGGTGCCTGCCTGCAGTACCTCCAGAGGATGGGTGAGTTAGCGTTGCCGTTGGTGTTAGCGTCTTTTCTGGCAGCAGGTGTGATGCAAGCCCTCGTCCAGACGTCAGAGGGGTTTCGAGTTTGCCTACTGAAGGAGGGTTGTAAGTATTGCGGTACGTTTCAACGTTGCAAGTTTTCCACCTGAACAAATATTAATATTGCACTATAAGTCGTCCCCGCTTCGAAGACGCACATTGTTTTTTTTGCTTTGATAGTGTCTTGAGCGCGGACAAGTATGTTGATTCCGGGGGTGATAACTGTGTGACACCTCACCGTCCCCGGGGTTAAGCTAGGCGTAACATGCGTCAAAAGACGCGCAATTGCGGCAGGGAGACTAGCACGAATCATCATGCTCCTGTTGATCGCAACGTGGTGGTGGTTGGATGCGGCACGTACTTACAATCCACGTCGTTCGCTATTGAATCTTGACATTGTGACACTCCACCCCCCACATCACACAGTGGGTTAGTGCTGCAGGACGAGGTATTCTGTCACAAGAGTGGGCAATTGTTGTGTTGTTGGCTCTGTCATCTTTTGTTTTGGCGTCGTCCCCACGTTGAAAACTGCCGAGATGCAGTTCTATAGGTGTGCTGCAGCATAAACACCATTTTTGGGTTCCCGTGTGATGAAAACAATACCCCCCCTGTGTTGTATATCTGCGAGTCACCTTGCTTGTGAGATCGTCCTTAAAGCGGGGACGACTGCTGTACCTTCCAACGTTTGCCGTGCTTTATTTTTTTCTGTTATTCTTGCTCTGCTGTTGCCGCGTGTCCTGCATGTGGTTGCGTGTGTCCTCTTCACCCGTTCGTCTTGCTTGGCTGGCGACCCATGTTATCATGGTGTCGTCTCACCAGACGAAGAGTTCCGGGCCCGTGTGGAGGGCGAAGACCGCAAGGCCGGCGTTGGCATCCTCATGCGCTCCCTCAGCGCCCCTATGATGCAGATCGCCAAGAACGCAGGTAGGCACAGCACCTGCGATCGCTCCCAATCGGGGAGCCATGCCATGGCATCGCAAGCAATAATATGATATCAATATCAGTATTGGTTAGTTCCCTGGGCATGCCCTTGATCATGTACCATTGTAGGATGTCGTAGCTATGCTATGCTACGAGCCGCCACAAGTCACACACCAGATTTCGTCGTTGATGGCAGACCGACAGAGGTCGTGCATTCTCGGCCGAGTAAATAAAACTTGTAGCACTTTCGGTGGACTTTCTCTCATGCTTTCCGCCTTTTATTCCGGGGACTGTCTGTTGTCGGGCAGGCGTGGAGGGCGGGATCGTTGTCGCCAAGTGCGACAACAAGGAGTGGGGCTTCGGCTACAACGCGGCAAACTCTGAGTACTGCGACCTGCTGGAGGCGGGTGTCCTCGACCCAGCAAAGGTATCTATTATTGGACCCTTACGCGACGTAACAAGACTTGTGTTGGTGTTTACATAGCCCATTTCCGTCACCGATGGGGTTATAGGGTTAGGGTTGTAGCCCGTCGGTTGGGGGAAGGAATGTATTTCGTTCGGATGTGATCGATTTTCGATTCTACAGGAAACATGTCTAAGTAAAGAGCGACGGTGTCTGGGCGGTGGTTTTCGGCCTGCGGTGATGATGAGGGAAGGCGTTACGGCTTGGTCATGTGCAGCCATGATGTTTTCATAGGTGCACTCGTGTCGTTCGATGGCATGCGGCCAGTTGGGCCGCGGAATGTCAAAGCCACAAGGGCGGGCAAGAAATGCATACATGAAGATGGAGATCCACGCTCCTCACGCTCCGTCCTCTCGAGGCAAAGATCTAACCGCTACATTGTATGGCATGAAAAACATGAAAGTACGCCTCCCCCCCCCCCCGCTCCCTACGGTGCCACCGATGATGCAGGTGACGATCAACGCGGTGGAGAACAGCGCAAGTGTGGCCTCGTTGGTGCTCACCACCGAGTGCCTCATCGCCGAGATCCCCGTGAAGGTGTCCGAGGCACAGCAGCAGGCCAACTACGACGCCATGGGCGGCGGAGACTACATGTAAACCGGCGTGGTATCATAGGATCTTGCACCCCAACCAATACCCTATTGATACGGGCCGTGGATGGCGGCGAAGGCTTCCGTAGTATTGAACATGCAGGGCACGGTGAAAAGCTATGCCTAACTCGTGCAATGAGCGGTTAGGATCAAGTGGAAAATCCGCCCTGCCTGCGGTAGTCTGACCGAGGGAAGCGTTGTGGTCGGCTGTGGCTCGAGTTTGCTGGGTGAGCGTAGGGAAACTCAAGTGCACACGCAACCTAAGCTTTTTGTCAGGAGAGGTTGGGACGTTGTGTTGGGCAAAGGCCAAGGCCTTGCTTTCGCCCTTGGGGTAGACGGGGGAGCTCCGAGTGAAGGCCGTTCTCGGTTCGAAGTCGGTAAGGGGGTTAATCAACACTTTTGTTTTCATTTTTTTGCCTGCGGTCTCAGATGCGCTCTTTTACTAATCGTGTCTAGGAGGGTTGGTGACTGAACCGCGGGTTGGACTTGCGCGCACACACGTGCCCCCCGCCGGTGCCGGCGAGGGATACGTCGATGCGACGTGCGATGCCGGCCGGATCTTGAATCGATTTCTTGGCTGACCTTTTCGTCGGTGGTTTTGGCTCAGGGACGGAGGTTGGAATCTCCAAATAGAAGAGGCGCAACCACCTGCCTAAAAGTGTGCGTCGTGCGGGGAAACCAGCCGTGTTTGGCCGATCTGCACGTGCAGTAGCATGTTTTTTTGGCATCTTCGCACCCCATCGAACGACGCAGACCCGCTAGGTTTGCATTCGCGTTCGGGAGACGACGGGGTATGTGTTCGGGGCGCGTTTATTGGTAGAGGGGGGATGTAGACTTATTCCGATCATAAACGGACGTTTGCTGGTTATTATCTATGTGCTGGCATGGCGCGAGCAGCAGTCCGACGCCAATCTCTGGCGCCAATCAAAGATGGATGTGGATACCGTCTCCCACCTCCTCCATGGACCCCACTACCTACACACACAGCCGCCCTTTGTTTGGAACAAGTTTATCACTCCTCTGGTCGAAGATAATACCTCCTACATGTAATGATCAGCTCATCCTTTTTGTCCGATGTCATTTTGTTTCTTCTACGGATGGGGCGACGGCCATACGGGATAGTACTTGTTACAAATAGTACTCCACCCCTTCCTCCCCCTCCCTGCTGTTCCTGTTTGCGGGATACACATCGCGTGAAGGAATCTTCGCGATACCTTCTGTGGACCACTCATGATCATCGTACAATGTGCGTACAACTGTTGGGGGTGTGGCATCTTCTGTAGCCCGGGTGGTATTGTAGGGCGCATGGTTGCCGGACAAGGAAGGAAACATTCGTCCTTGACTTGATGAGTGGTATCACCGGGGGTTCACAGGCAAGCCAACTTGGGCGCCAGCCACATTTAGACGTTTCGGGGCGCGGGCATGTGCGGCAGGGTGGGCACACGTAACGTACTTCCACCTCGTCCAGGCATCCGTCCGTTCATAGGTTAACACAAAAAGCGCTCAAAGTGAGAGCTCAAAGTGAGAGCTGTATGCGCGGCAGAAAACAACGGTCAAAATCGACCCCATGGATGGCGCTACAGACAGCGTAGCGGCCGAGAGCTAAGGCACAAGAGATATGGCAGTTGTCACACCGTCTTAGCTCTGCTTCCAAGGCTGCAGTCGTCACACTGACTCCACGTTGACCACATGGTCAGCATTTTTCTCTACCCGCCAGTTCCACCTCCTCGAAGGGCTTGGCCAACCGTAGACATGTACACAATGCACGTGGAGCAGCTCCTCCTTGTCGCAATCGTCACTTTCACCACACCATCAGAAATTTCATAACCCGCCTGTACACTTCCTTCAAGTGCTTTGGCCAACGGTAGACATTGTGCCGCACGTGCAGCAGCACCCCCCACACCCTCTCCCTCTATTTCTACGCCGACGCAACTTTGACGTCAAAGCTCGATACCACCAAGGGGGGGCATGTAAACTAACTCGAAAACATCCAATCGGTGGGTTTTTACGGAATGCGGTTCTTCGTTGTCTTTTCTACATGCGGTGCTCATCGCGTACGGGTATGCACGGGAAACACCAACTCTACCCACCTTACGTCACGACCCCCCCCCCCCCCCCGCCCGCCCCTGCCTCCCCATCAAACAAAAGCTGCTGCAACCTTTGAATGAGAACGCAGAGGGTCTCTCTACCAGCGCCTGTACGGCGGGTGCTTCAGTACTCTTTTCTCTCTCTCGTTTCTCTGTCTATTGTCTCCCTGTCCCTCCCTGTCCCTCTTATCGGCGAAGTGTGCCAACTGAGTTTCTGTTTTCGAGCCACCCTTGTACGATCACAATACGCTCGCAACCAACCAGGAACAAGAAAAAAGCGCCCACCAGAATCAATCCTAAACACCAACACCCTACCCTCTCTCGAAGCGGTCGAGGCTTACTGACTTGGACCCACAAGAAAGTGTTCCGATATTCGGCGAACCATACCGCCACTGTGATAGTAAGTAGCGCAGAGGGGGCGCCGCGGAATGAGGGACTGCAGCCCTACCTATTTCTCTGTGTTAATATGTCCCTACCCAACGCCAACCGGAGTACCTGCTCTCCAAAGGCATTAGTTTCTGCTGTTGGGACCCGGCCGAACGGGCATGTATGTATGTAGCGGCGCATGGTACAACGAGAGAGTGCTTGTTGGCCGTTTTGCCTGTACGCGGCAACCAGCCCTAACGCTGCGGAAACTAAGGGAGACACGCACTACAGCAGCAGCACTCGCCGGACTTGAGACCAAAAGAGATCGAACGATAATATGTATAAAAAGGGCTCCCCCCATTTTTATCATCAGCACACCCGACGGACTGCAACAAGAACATCCAACACGCGTGAGAAGAGCGCGAGAGAGTCCGCCGCGCAGCGAGAGCCGCCCACAAACAAGCAAACCAGCTTCGCAAAACGGACAACAAACGCCACCACCGACTAACTCCTTCGGCATCTCCTACTCCGAGGGAACAAAGCAACGCCCCTTGCAAGAACTAGACTACAGCAGCAACGACAAATTTAAGCAAAAAAAAAATCAAAGCGGCTTCCTCCCCCTTCCCCTTCCCCCCCCTGGTGAAATTTGCGCCCACCACCTAGCCCCCCCACGACTATTCCCCGTGCCCTGCAGGCCCTGCCTGTCCTTACTTCTTTACTTGAGCGGAGAAACCCTACCCTCCAAAAATAAAAATTAGTGGAAGTCGCGGAGGGTCTGCTCGAGCGCCTCCTCGTTTGCCCCGTTCACCTTTTCCACCTGTTGGGATTTGGGGATTTATTCCACGTATTTTGTGGTTGGTGAACGCGGAATAGGGAGCGGATGGACACGATCGAGGAAGTAGTAGTCAGGAGTCGTTTCGAGTCACTTCGGCACGAATTTCATCAGTCCTTAACGGTAGCAAGGGTATATTCCACGCATTTTTTTGTTGGTGAAGGAACAGGGAGGGGATGGATCACGACCAAAAAGTCAGTTAGGTACGAATTCCATCAATCCATGTGAGAGCAAGGTTTTTATTCCACGTATTATTTTGTTGATGAATCAGGGATGGAACACTAATGAATGAATAGTCAGGAGTCGAGTCATCTCGATACTAAGTTCATCAGCCGTTATGACAAACCACAGACTTGCCAGGATTCGAGGTTAACCCGTGTACCCATGAGCCATGAGGACTCAGAGGAGGGGCTCATGGCAAGGTTGAGGTTGGGCGGTCACGACAGCAGTCCCGGCGTTACCAAATGATAGAGCGACAAACAAGAGCCCAACAAACAGATCCAGTTTGCCATCGAAACAAACGATACATGCATACATACCCTAACGAACCATAGCCCTACACTACACTACCGAGCCTCCTTACCTTCCCGTAGCTACGGTCGAGCTAAGTCCACAATGCCCCAACAGCGCAAACTATAAATGACGTGCGACGCAAATACAGCAACAGCCAATCTAGCGATCAACGACGCAACTCCGCTCTTGTACTATTATCGCACACATCCTTCAATCCCCTTCATAAAGTAAAAAAAAAAACTCTTGTCCATGCAACGACCTCGACCCGATATCAAGGCAATGTTGAAAATCAACGAGGGCGCAGCACCAGCGTGAAGGCAGGAAGAAACACTCAACAAGCGCATGTACTGTACTGTACTGTATATACTGTACTGTGCTGCACTCTGATTCGGCTGAAATTTGCCGCTATAGTCTCCAAGTCTTGCCACTATAGACCAGAAGGACTTCTACTTTAGTCAAAAGAGTGCCACTCTAGTAGAACAGGGGTCGACTCGATTCGAGCACTCTAGACCCCACCGTGCTCCTTTAGGGCAAAGGGTGCCTGTACCGTACCGTACCGTACCGTACCGTGCTGTACCGTACCTTCTTCCCGTCTTTCCAGAAGTGGAATGAAGGTACCGACCGCACTCCCTCCCTCTTCATTAGCTGCGACGCGTCGTTCGTGCTGTCCCCAATCACCTGCTCCGTGTGGCACAACCAAGGACATTCACCGGATAGTCGTATACCACATGCCAGCAATTCCGCTTGACGCAACAACGAACGCGTGAATCGCCCCGTCAACGATAGCAAGGCTGTGTGGTGACGTGTGCAATGACATGTTTTGCAAGGTGAGGTTCATCATTTACGACAGTCGCTCGCAGCTTTATCCTGCACTGATTATGCCATTGGCTCGATCCAGGGTCGCACGGAAGCATGGATCCCCGTTTGCGGCGCGCGCGCCGTTCTTGTGAAACGTGATACGCAGACATTTCGATCCAACGACAGGGGGGAGAGCGCCACCCCCTTCGTCTGAACAGACTGCCGGACGCGTTCGCAGATTCGCGGTTGATCGGTACGGGATGTCCGCCACCGCGCTCGGCTTCAAAGTTAACGGCGTACATGTCCTGATACTCATCTCGCCCATGGCGTGAGGAAAAAAACAAACGCGTGCTAAGGCAATGAAAGCTGTCCAGAGTCAGGATGTCAACAAAAGTGTGTGTCGCGAGAAACAACGGCAGAACACCCATGCGAACCGAAATTACGAAGTGTGCCGCGGTCCCCTCCCCCGTCACAAAAGGCGCACCCATGATGGCGAAGTGGTTCATCGACCGCCAGTTCGACTGGACGTTCAGTGATCTCGCGTAGCTTCCCGAAAAGCAACATGATCGAATATTGAACATTCTTCAGTTCCGTAGAAAAAGATACCTGAAACACACAAAAACATGCCCAAAACAAAAAACCTGGAGGAGCGATGCCTCGCGGTTTGAACGAACAGGCGAAGGCTGAGTGGGGCTGGATGCTGTCACCCCTTACCTTTACGAAGACCGCATCCGAGTACTGCTCTGCGAGCTTCTCGAACTTGGGCAGGATCATCTTGCAGGGACCGCACCAGGTGGTAGAGTAGTCAACGACCACCAGCTTGTCCTTGTTGTCCGACGTGAGCTTGTCGAGCTCGGCGAACGAACCAATCTGATGAATATGCGATATTCGTCGGCATCATCGTACTCGCGTATTAGAATACAAAGTTCCCCTGCGGGAGGTAGGTGATTGCCTCCCGGGGGCGACGCAAGAGGACATACATGGCCAATCAATGCCATCGCGGTCGCGTGGTTGGTCGTCATAACGTTCGGTAGTGCCGGCTTGCGTGCAACCTGCATACTAATAATTTGCGTGGAATTTGCATCATATGTGCTTGTATGTGCGGTGTACTTTGTTTTCTCCCGGCGTGACTTTCCCTTGTGCGTGAGTGAGTGGTTTGCTGCAGGTCCTACTGCTGTAATCCGGTGCGTTTGATCACTTTCTCTTCTTGTGTGATCGTGTTTCCCATGGTCAGTGGGACTTTTTCACGCATACACCAACAACAACGGGTCAAAGAGACGCTCAACGTGCCCAAGGACAGTCACAGTAGAAGATGTAGACTGCTACCGACCAAACTTCTATAATTTGACTTTTTCGATTTTTCGGAATTGAAATGTACAAATTTACCGCTGCCAGAGTTGTGCGAGGGGACTGCTGTGTCGCGTGGTGTGTTCTCATGAGCATTAAGAGTCTTGATCCCCGCTATGGGTACACATGCGCCAGTTGCCGTGTGGTGGCTGTGTGCACAACAATTCACAGCAGCAGGTGTGTGGGCGCGTGGCGCGTGGCGCGGGGTAAAAAAAAGTTCTGCTTGCAGTTTTCGTGCCGCTCGAGGAGGCTTTTATGGTTCGGATTCCCAACCCCTGAAAAAAGAGCCAGTCCCAGCGACTTTACGCGGCCCTAACGCTCACCACCAGTGTCTCGCGAGGCCCACACGTAACGTGTAATGTACCGACGGGTCCTCTGCGTGCCATGCAGGAGAAAGTGCGAGAAAAAACGCTATCCCAGCAGAGAAAAAACGACCCGAGCACCAAAAAGTTGAAATGATACATACGCGTTTATCTTTCATGTCACCAGCCTTGCTCAATACGAACCAATCGGATAAATGTTGTTCGTTGGCATCATCGTATTCGCGTTTCGAAACACATGCGTCATGCATGTTTCATGCCCATCAGACTTGCTCCCGAAACATGCGTGCTAGAAAAAGAAATGCGCTCGCGACTCTGTCGGTATTATTTTTCCCTTTCGTGTTTCTTGACCACAATTTCGAAGCCTGAAGAACGAGATGGAAGACGTGTGATGAGGCTGTGGGACAAGCCGAGCGAGAACATTCGAACTACGGTAAATAATAGACCAGATTTGATCGACCCAGCAGCAGCGCAGGCAAACAAACACAAAGGTGCAGTCGGAAACAACAATGCAAAGCATGGTGGTCTGCACCACATCGGGAGAAGTTCATGAAGTGATCGTTCGACATCAAGTAAGCTACTCCTAACCACACATACATTCGCCTCGTGTGTCAACACCCCAGGGTTAGGATAATCAAAGAGCCTTGCTCTTGTTTGTTTCTTGCTGTGGCCGGGAGAGGCTTTTGGGTTTTACAATCAAGTATGCTTCTTTTCACGAGACAGAGAGAGACAGTATATACACACACATAGAGAGCGCAGCAACACTAAAACAAGATGCATAGGTCCCTTGGCCAAAACGACGCAATGGAGCTGGGCGCCCAGGTGTATTAGCGACAAAAATGTCCTCCGTACATCACCCCTTCCGATATGGCGAGACGGAATTGATCCATGTATCTAGCTTAGCTCACCCAGCCCCACGTCAACACGGCTGCTGGTCGCACAAGCTTCTAGACTCGACACAGGTCCCCCCTCATCCTCTTTGGCCTACGAATCTCCGTAATCTCCGTAATCTCCGCAACAGGACGTGCGGCGATGGGCAAGTTTCTTGCGCCGCGTGTGAATATTCAAAATGCTCTTGGGAATAAATGCACTGTGGGCTGCTTAGCTAGATGGGGAGAAGGAAGGTGACCAACAAGCCCCTGTAACATTTAACGTGACAAGCGTTGGAATGCCAAAAGAGCTCCGTCCACAGAGCACAGATAGAGCAATCGCCAAAAAAAATGAATGCATATCTAGGTCTGGACTTCTTTGGCCAAGGCATTCCGCACAGCACTTTTTCCGTGGGCAATGCTTGGAGCGTGCTTTCAGCCGCCCTGTTGGTTTGCTTGAGTCTCGTAACTGGTAGGTATCGGAATCGCATAAGCAGGCCAGGAAAAAGTGGTGTTCCCCACCGCTGATATCCTGAGCATGGCGGCTCGTTTTTCAGATTGAGGGAGTTTTAATGATGCGCAGGTTGATTTGGGGTATGGATAACGAGGTGACAGAGATGAAACTGTACTTTCATAGATAAAACACGTCTGCCACTCTTCTTGGCACGTGAAGTCTGCTTGTTTTGAAAACTGGCACCCCACAGCAGTATTAGTTACCCCGTTTGGCAAGGAGGCACAGCATGCTCTATCCAACAGCCCATTGGCCCAAAGCGCGCAACACCAGGTGTTGCGCATTTCTGTGCGGCCCGGCTCGGGCACAACCACAACTCTGTTCGGGGTGTGGCGCAGTTGGTGCTACAACACGGAGAAGCGATGAGCGACAGAGATGGCGGACCTGCAAAGAGAAACAGGACCTCCGCTGACAGTGTGCAACCCACACCTGCATGGTATCATGATACTCGCAATACACAGCGGCGGCCGGAAACACCTACAGTTGGGTGCCTTCCAAATGTGCGGGTGCCCGGTATAAGGTGCGGGTGAACCTGACTGGCACAGATTGAATCATCGAAGAGATGGTTGAACACATACGAAAGTGCTAGGCACACACCCGGTTTAAGAATGCAGTAAACCACCAGCGGCTGAGCCCAATCGGCTCCGCCATTCTCCATGTTTCCCAACAACCTGGGCCTGGGCGTCGTGTGGTTTGTGTCTTACCAGTGGGCCAGCCCTAAATATCAGTGAGTGTCGAGGTCTGTGTGTACGAAGTGTCGAGGTTTTTTGTACAGCAAAAACATATGCTCGACAAAAAAGCTAACTCTCCTATTACATGATGCTATGTTTCGGATTTCTGGACATGTCCGTCATGCAATACTTTCGCGTGTGATGTTATGTGCCTTGTGTCTACACATGTATAACCCCCCCCCCCCTTATCGTGAAGCCGGGAGGATGGAAGCAGAAACTGTGGCAGGGAGACAGGTTGGAACTGCTGCTGTTTGGAGTTCCAAGGGACATGACGAGGATAGAGTTCAAGAACTGTTGTGACACGGAGGGACTGCACTGCCTAGCAAGGGGAGAAGTAGGCAGAGAGCATGAACATTTCCGGGTGAAATTGACCAAGGGAGACAGCCAAGAGTGCTTGGGGGTTGACATCGAGAAGCTGTCGAACTACGTAAGGAAGTTTGGATGGAGGGTTTGCGTCGCGAACATGATAAAAACAGAGAAGGTAAGGCGACAGGAGGCGAGGGCGATAGAGGCGAAGAAGGGACCGGGCGGGGGAGGCGAGCAGGCAAATCAGAAGAACGCCGAGAAGAAGCGGAAGGCGAAGGATAGAGTGCGCAAAACCTCCAATAGGGAAAAGCACAAGCTGAGAGTGGGGTCGTGGAACGTGTGCGGGTTCGCAAGGAGTGAGCGCAAGCGGTTGGAAATAGTGGACCAAGTAGAACAAAGCGATCTGGATGTAGTGGGGATCCAAGAGACGTGAGAACTGAAGGATGGGGACGTGGTAAGCAAACTAGGGAAGTACCGGTGGGTAGGGAAGGCAAGAAAGGGCTTAGACCCGAAGAAAAGGGGGGAGGGGGGAGTCGGATTCCTGGTCAAGGAACACTTGTTTGACGTGGTGGAAGTAGTGGTGAAAACGGAGTTCGAGGAAAGCCTATGGCTTAAGATACCTGGGGAGCGGGGTGAGAAAGATTTGTTTCTAGGGAACGTATAACGTCCCACCGTCGTCGAAGAAAGTCGCAAGCAAGGCGCAGGAGAACTTCGGACAAGTTGGGGAAGATGTCCAGAGGTTCAGTAGGAAGGGAGAAGTTGTCATGGTGGGCGATTTCAACTCCAGAGTAGGGAAAGCTTGCAGTAGAGGACAGGCGATCGGGCAGCACGGAGAAGACAAAGTGAATGACAACGGAGTGAGGATGCTTGAATTCTTGGGAAGCAACGAGCTGATGGTGTTGAACGGTAGGAGGGAAAGCGATAAGCCGGAGTTCACCAGGCAGAGGGCAGTTTGCAATGAATACTCGATCCTCGACTACATCCTGGTAGATAGGGGGAGCACACAGGTCCCGGAGCTGCACGTAAGTGCGATAGATATAGGTTCGACCGACCATTTCCTCATATGGGCAAACATCGGCCGATCTAGAAAGACGGAGAGTAAGAAAAAGAGGAAAGTGTTCCGGTGGAAAGTAGAGCGGTTGGGAGACGAGGGGACACGCGACGAATTCCAGAAGGGATTGGCTGGTAGTGTAGAACCCTTCAGGAAACTGCTGAGAAGCGTCGAAGACGGAAAGGTAGACGCACAAGCAGCAGGGGACAGGGTGATTGAAGGATGGGAGTCCATAGTGAACACAACGGCAGAGAGAGTAGTGGGAAAGAAGGTGGTACGATGTGGGGTATCGGTTAAGTGGTGGGATGACGAGCTGAAAGAAGAAATAGGGGAACGTAGAGAAGTCTTCAAGCAATACCTGGGTGAGGGGTCTGAAGAGAGTTGGGAAAAGTACAGGGCCAAGAGGAAACAGGTGAAGGGACTAGTGAAAAAGAAGAAAAAGTGCATTTGGGACGAAGTAGTGCAGAA
>FN649756.1:551939-576333 GCA_000310025.1 Ectocarpus siliculosus
ATATGATGAGGGGGCTGGTATACTCCGTATCGTGTGAATGTTCTCTCACAAAACCTCTAAAACAACACAGCAGAGAGCAACTATCGGCAGCGCCAAGCCACTGCGTATCGCTCGTCAAGCCAAGCTTATCCTGTTGTGAACGAGTGCCTATATGACAGAGCACCGCAGTTCAAGACACAAAATCATCGAAAATTGAACCGGCGACGCGGCGGGTTGTTGTTGATGACCAAGATCGGTATTTTTGTATTTTTCCGGTGTTCAAATCGCTCGCTGGGTGGTGTGTTGGAGAGGCTCAAGCTCTCGCCCACGCACTCAACCACGCACACAACTAATTTTCTCTCCTCTCACATCGATCACGTTCATAGTCGGCCTGCTGCGCATCGCACCCGCTGCCCGTGCTGTTGCCGAAGCACATACCCTGTTGCTTCCTGTTGCCCTCACGAAAGCAGATGGGCTGACGAACGCATCCACCACCCCCAACAACACAAGCGCTGCCGCCACCACCGCTCTCATGACGAACATGTCGTATGAAACAAAATAACCACCGAGAAGAGAGAGAAGAACAGCTGTGTGTGTCTGTGTGGGTGCTCCCTCTCTCTCTATCTCACTGTTTTCGTCTGACGTGGGTACAAAGGTATCAGCTGCTGGTGTATGCACAGCTGCGCATGCTAAAAAAAAAAGGGGGTTCCGCGTTATTCGGCGTACCATGATCCTGTGTGCGGGTCCCCCGTGGCCGTCTCTCCGCCTCTTGGGTGGATAATTGCAAGGGAACGGTGAAGGAGGGGGACACTTGTGGCTTGGCAGGAGCCCATAGCGACAACCAGCGCCGATCGGTGAGCATATTGTCGTCGTATCTTTGTCTCTCGTTTCTCTCCCTCTTCTCTTACACCGCTCTCCCTCTCTCCCCCTCCAGGTCGGTGACTGTACATCCTGCTGCTGTGAGAATTACAGCAGTAATTTAGATGATGTCTCACAGCACGTACATGTTGCACGCATATATGTCGTCGGAGGCGCTTACAACAACTGCACATGTTGCACGCATATATGTCGTCGGAGGCGCTTACAACAACTGCACCACCCTGGTCATAGGAATACTGTACGTATGTAACATTTGCTCTACTGCATTATGTTGTTATCATCTATGGCAGTCCAGGATACGTGCTAAGTGGGCAGATAGATCTGCTGTTCATGAAACCTTGGAAAGAACCCATATCCGCGCTGCATGGCCAGGATCCACGAATTCTGTCAGGATCCACGGAAGATGCGTGAAGCATGTACATTTCCGTTAGTTCATTGTTGAGATATCCCGTGGGGACATGTTTGTCAGCTGCCACCCACCAGCGAGCGAAACGAACAAAGCTCCAACCAATGCGAGCTTGAGCGAATCCAAAGGAGAGAGTATCCCGTGGGGACATGTTTGTCAGCTGCCACCCACCAGCGAGCGAGCGAAACGAACAAAGCTCCGAATCCAAAGGAGAGAGTATCCCGTGGGGACATGTTTGTCAGCTGCCACCCACCAGCGAGCGAGCGAAACGAACAAAGCTCCAACCAATGTGAGCTTGAGCGAATCCAAAGGAGAGAGAATACTGCTGACCACGTTCACCTGAAGTACAAAATATGGTCGGGGGCGAGATCCACAATGAATGCCCCAAATCCCATCGCAGATCATCATCCCTTGCCGGAGCGTGATTGCCTCGATACTCCTGGTTTTTCTTTTGTGTGTTGTTTGACGAGGGCGTGCACCAACACAGCAGCGAACCAGTGAGTCTGTGATTCGCAAGCGTTGGTGTGCGGATGCTCGCGCGCGTCACGTATGACATGTATGTATGGTGAACAGTTTGGCACCGCCTTTGTTCGCCAAGTAAAGACCCCAACAACAGCAGCAGCACTCAAGTAGGAGGCAGCAACGGAACCGACACCAATCCACGACCGACTACAGTAGTCTTTGGAAGCGCTGGTGTTGACGGTGCTGATACGACGTCGTTGTCCTGATTCTCCATTCAATCCGGCCCATCCTAAAGACACGCGGGGACATAGGAATGCTCTTCGGCGTTCCAGCCAATCAAGCGGTGCTACTCGTCTCGTCCTGCCGTGCACGAAAGTGAGGATGCGGTCGAGAAAGAGATGGATATGACAGACGGGTAAATAAAATTAGGCTTTTTGGTACACGGACGTGTTAAAAGATGTATAGCAAGGACAAGCTGCTGGTGTGGTCGAACACGACACACAAAAACACGACACGGGGGGGGGGGGGGGTACTCTTATGTTTTGCATGCCTTAGCGATTAGACCATTGACCACGCTTCCTCGAGAGGACAGAGAATGGTTTCCACAGGACCGATCACCGATGGCCAATCGTCCCTTCCTACTTTGACAACGGTGGTTCAAAATGTCTTCCCTAGTCTATCTATCCTACCGATACCACTTCCCGCCTATCCAACCCACTTCCTATACCCCAGTACAGCTATTGCAACGTCTTCTCCTGGCTATCCCATGCCTCAAACATCTCCCGGTACTTTTCTTCTACTTTTCCCAGCTCAGTCATGTACACTTCCCCCTCCTTCTTGTACAGCCAACATTCCGCGACTACATGAACACGGTCTTCGCACTCGGAGCCGCAATCACATTTGAACTTGGCGTCTTCATCGTCTACCTTCCGAAGTCTTCGGCTATGTTCTCGAAGGCCAATGTCCCCTGTCCTGAATTTGACCTTCAGCTTTGCCCCTGCATCCACTGGTCCATGAAGGTACTCCTTGAACCCTATTCCTTCTTTCAACATTCCGTACACCTCTATGCCCTCCTTATCCTTGGGTTCTTTTCTTAGATTCTGTCCTTTGCTCTCGGCAAAAGCAAAAGATATCTTCTCCTGAACCCTTTTGGACCCTCCGTATCCAGCGTATCGTCTTCGTCAATTTCGAACCCTTTCCGTACGTCACCTACAACCTTGACCCACTCCATGAGTTGTCTACCCCTCTTCTTGTTTTCCCACTTCGCCTCCCAGGCTATTCTCGGCAACCTCTCCTCTCCCATACCACACATGCGATACTGCCATGTCAGCTTTCTTGCGTCTCGTCCCGATCGTAGGGATTGGATCCCCAGTCTGCCCACACGGCTTCATTACATGTGCGCTAGGATGGCTTTCGCTGCTTTCATCTGCGCCGCCTCGAGCTCTTTGACTACCTTATTATTTCTTTCCCATACTTCTCCGGCGTACTCTAGCGGCGGTGCGACTACGCTGTTCAAAATCGCCAATTTGATGCGTGTATTGAGGTGCCGGTTTGCGAGTATTGGGTGCAGCTTCCCTGCTCGTGCTTTGCCCTTTTCCGCTACTACCTTGGACATGTGTGCATTCCACGAGCAGTCTTTTGCGATCTCTACTCCGAGGGATGTGTACTGGTCCACTACTGCAACCGGGGGAGGGGGGTGGCATTAGACACACCGCACTAACGAGGAAGGACAATGTGTCTTCAGTGGGGTTGGCCTGGCCGCGAAGAAAGGGGGAAGGAAAAAAAAGCAAACACATGTGTAAATGCAACCTACCGAACCGCCACCGCCGCTGTTGATGACCGGTCTGTCCTCCGCGTGTACGCCAATCAACCCATCTTGAAGATCTTTGTAAAACCCTACAGGTCCGTGCACACGACATCAAGGTCCAGGCGTCAGTCGGCCCATCGATGCTGCCGATACGGGCTCGGCCACCAAGCGTCGAAAGAAATATAAGGAAGCAGCTGGAGAACTCTATCGTATGTGTCTTTTTTCGGATTTCCTTGTTGTCATCCGCTCGAACCTTTAGGGTTAGCTAATAAAACGAAAGAGAGGGAGAGGTACATGTAGTTGGTGTTGTTTCTTCTCGGCAAGAGGTGGAAGAGGAGAAGAGAGACTTGATGATTGACTGACCTGTCTGTGTACGTATACATATTTAATTTTAGTACTTCTTTTGCTCTTCGTTGTTTGCTTTTGTTTACTAATTTCTCTCTGCGCGTTAGTACGCCCTGCCTAGCGATAACCAACCTCGGTTTCCAGAGGAAAACATGCCTGTCTGTCTGTCTGTCTGTCTGTCTGTCTTGTCTGTCTGTCATTCCATGATGGTCGTGAGGAAGCATAGAGGGGGGCAACAACGGAACGTAAGCACAAAAAAAGCGGCCCACACTTTTTTTTGGCAAGCCGACAACCAAACAAAGACGAGACAGACGAACGAAACACACGCACTACACGCGAATTGCGAGAAATAATACTGAAGCGGAAAACGGACGTCCAGCTTGAGCCTGCGGAAGATATATAGATTGATGTGTTGAGTTAACGACCGATCACCAAAATACCAGCTCAGGAGGATTGTTTGGTATGTAGTGCGTAAAACGTCAGTCCGAGCAGCGCACGTAGCAGGATGATGACCAAAAATGCGAAAAACGCGTTCGATTCATCGAGCTCCCCCACACCAAGCAAGGAACAAGCAAGGGGGTCGCGGACGAGGTGAAGACCAAAGAAGAGAGCGCACTTCTTCACGGGGAACAGGCGTGGACTGCAGCGCTGACCGATGCACCAGACTCCTCACTCGTGTGTGCACGTACTGTACGCGTCGCGGATTGTTTCGCCACGGTGCATCAGTGGCACTGACCGTCTCGCCAAAAAAAACAGAACCATGGGGAGTGAACAACATCATTATTCCAATCGATACAACAGGTTGAGTGGCGGGGGTCGGATGTATTCTCGGGCAGCGTATGCTAGGAAAGACAGGTATTAGGTGTCGAGGTGTAATTTTGCGTGTAGACAAGAACAACTGATTGGAAAGGAGTGTGGCGGCAGCGAGGGTCACAACGTAGCACCTCCTCGCCCTACAACTCGATGGGGCCATCTGATGGCGCTCCTCATTCCTCAGTGCATCTCGACGGACCCCTCGCCCTGCAAGCTCGGCGACCCCCCCATGAAGGAATGGACTCAACCCGACCACGTTTCACGAACGATTGTTGTGTCATCCTGCACGTCCACGATTGATTGATTTCTCTGCCTCAACCGTATTTGCGAATTCCAGCGAGAGAAAAAAGTGCGACGTGTTGGCGGTCATCTAGTCTCGTCCTTGGTAGGGTCGCATGGTTAACAGCAAGAATGATAAACAAAGGCATCATTTTTTATACCATCTTTTCATATTTTTCACGTCAAGGTCACCGCAGAAGTTGGAAAACCAAAAAACTGCAACACCCAGGACCCCCCACACCAAAAGAGCTTATCTTTTCAATTCAGCCTTAACAGCACCAACAAACTTTTGCGTCTCCTCGCCCCCCGTCAAGGATGGGCGTCATCTAAGATACCTCTTTTGACCAAAGACAAACAAAAAAACACATTCAACTTGCACAGAAACAAAACAGAGACTCACAGCTCAAGCGACAGGGTGGCTCGCAGTCCGCCCAAGTACGGAGCAATCCACGCCAAGGCACTTGCACCGAGAGGGATAGACAAGACCATCACGACATGTCACACCCGACCGACATGGAACATAGGTTCTCAACCACCTGCTTGCGGCAACCTAGCCCGCTTACCTTGACTCAAAAAAGAAACATGTAAGTATACGACTAGTCATCCTAGGCAGGTAGCCTACAAATTTCTCGGGCTCGCCCACTCTGCCGCTGTCAGCAACAGAGGTGCGCACCACGTCACGTGTCCCACTCGCGTTGTCGAACCACAACGACAGCAGCCGCCGGCGCTATATTTACACACAACCACCCTCAATGAGTGCGCGCGCCGCGTGTGTGCGTCAACAACATCACCCAGCCAGTTCTAAATAGCCCAAGTTCAACTACCTAATATCTGCTTTCGCGCCCGGTTGCTCTCCGCTAACTCGCAATCAAAAAATCAATAGTTAGAGCCACCGAGCGGTGCTGCTGTCGTCTCGTCTGCATGGCTTGAATCAGAGCTCGTCCTTCACGTCCTCCGACTCCACACCTTCCAGCTTGAAGGGGGTCGACGCCTGCGGGAACAAGGGCAGCAACACGTAAGAACGGTTATTCAGCCACAACCAAGGGTATGTGTACCGAGTGGAGAACTTATACCCTCCGGGATGTTGGCGTAGGGATCTTGCAGGGAGGCTTGTATGCTACACCGCTGCGGGAACTTCATCATGCCTCCGGTCTGAGGACTTGAACCTGAAATGCGTAAACGCCTTCAAAGCATTTGCCGAATCGTTGGATGATCTTTCATGTCCAACGCAACCAGAGAAAAAAAACACACCAATACACCAGACTCTTACGTTGTCCATGATGTACTTGGCCATGTCCTCGGTCTCGCGTGCGCCCTCGTACTTCTTCGGGGAGGACTTGTCCTTGCCCGGGAAAAAGAAGAGGGTAGGGAACCCGGCCACTTCAACCTGACGCACGAAGACACGAAGAAAGGAAAGGAAGGAAGCGACACAGGTTAGGTTAGGGTTTTTACGGCGGTTTCACGGTGCTACAGCAAGCCAGATATTCACCGCTTGCTCTTTCTTCATCTCCCTGACAGCGATAGGAGGTCGAACGCGTGGTACTATCTGGTCAAAGGCCGCCACCGGCACATTACCGTTAGACCGATAATTCTTAGTTCGAACCTCTCTTGGCATTCTCTGTTACTTGAGCACAAGACAATGACCGACTTGTCCTCATGTAAAGAAAGGATCAAACTGCACGGGGCAACGGCATGACGCCCTGTCCCAAGAAAATCGAGTCATCATCCTCCCCAGTACATGAAAAACCAAGCAGAATCTGTTCCCAGAGCGGCAACGCCGCCAAGCACGAGAGACACCCAACCCCATGGAGTTCATGCTGCCGTCAGGAACGTCAAAGGCCCCCCCGCGAGTGATGCTTCTTGACTGAAAGATTGGGCGCTGCGTGCGCGATAGGTCAACACAAAATAATTACAGAGAACTCTTTGCTGTCTTGTTGTCCCGCTCACCCCGTCCACATCGATCTCGTTCTCGGTTGCGTCCATCTTGGCCACCATCACCGAGTCAACCCCCTCCAGCTTGCTCGCAAGCTCGTCGTACTTAGGCGCGAGTGCCTTGCAGTGCCCGCACCACGGTGCGTAGAACTCCACCAACACGTCCTTGTCTGCATCGCCGCCGACATTGTTGTGTGGTGCAAGCAATTTGGGAGAGAGAAGCAAACGCGGTCAGTCACACGACGCGGCACATGGATCGATCCGGTTCCTTTTGGTTATGGTAAAAAATCCAATCCTTCCTCTCGAGACCATTTGCTCAAGTCGAGGCTATCGTCTCCCTTGTGGCTGCAAGGAAGGCACCCTCCGCCCACACAAAGGCAGAACAATCGGCCCCTCAGTCTAAAATAATATTCGCTTCAAGAAACGCAGGACGAGGTCTCGACAATATCACGAAGGCGTCCAGCATCGACGCCAAGTGATTTTCTACAGTCAACCCTGTACCTGTTGGATTCTACCGCTCGAGCACGTTCGCCGCAAAAAAAAAAGAGGGTTCCCCGCAAAAGAGAAACTCGCTGTCTCCAACAAGCGACAACCCCGCTACAACGCGAAAATCTCGAAAAATTAAAATTACGCATTCGCCACTAAACCTCACCGTTCTCGAGCACCAGCTTGGAGAAGCTCTTCCCCTTGAGAACCTTCACCGGTTCCGCGAGGTCCTCGTCCGCGGGCTCCTCGGACTTGAGGGTGGGGACCAGTTCTCCGTCGAAGAACTTCTTCTCGAAGCCCAAGAGCCCGGCCTCCGTGATCTTGTCCGGGTACCTGATCAACAACAATGCAAAAAAGGTTTTGCACAAAAATCGAAAGAATCGTGGGTTGATCAATTTCTCTCTCGTTCTTTATCTTTCTCTTCCATGCCTTGGGTGTTGACTGTTGTTGTCGGGGTACCTCAACAACAACAAACACAAAGGTCGCACAAATACCGTTGATCGATCAATTCTCTCAGTTGTTTCTTTGTTCATGTCTTGGCTCGTTTTTGGCTGCTGTACAATAGCTGCGGTGGGGGTAAGAAACTATCGTCGACTGCTAGATTGCGGTGCTGCCGCTGATGGAGACGTAGGGAGCACACCAACCGTACTCCTCTGGGATCCCACCCACATGGGATGACCACGGGGGCCCAATTCAGCTCATTCGAGCACCACAAAAAAAAAAAAAACTTACATGTACTTCTTGATGGCGCTGTTGGAGGTCATGTCGGCGATGACGACCATGGGGAGGTTGTCGGCCTTGGCGCCGAAGTACTGGAGCACGCGGTCCTCGGTGTGGGGCACGTGCACGTGGAGCAGCTTCCCGCGGTTGGTGGAGGCGGCCTTGGTGAGGGCGGCGCTCTCGGCCTCGAAGGTGCTGCTGCTGGCATCGGCCATGTAGAGCATGTGTACCTTGACCTTGCCGCCGAAGATTGCCGAGGAGGTCTCCGGGGAGAAGGTGGTGACCAGGCGCATCGAGGCGCCCTCGATCCAGTCCACCATTTCTTCCTGCAGGGGACGGTGGCCATTCAAATAGCGCAACGAAACGTTAAACTACAAATGATATAACATGCCAAGATAGTAGATAGTGGTGTGTAACGTACTTCCTGCACGGACGGCGACTCAAATAGCGCAACAACATCAACTATATACGAATGATAAAACAGCAGCCAGTTCTTCCTGCACGGGATGGTGGCGATTAAAATTACGTAGCACATCAAAAGACAAGTTTTACGCAAATATAGTTAAACATGCAGACCATCGCGTGCAACGCCTCCATTGACCCAGTCCGCTATTTCTTCCTGCAAGGACGGCGATTCAAATACGCCATGGATTAATCGCAAATGTATCACAATCTCGGATTCTTATCTGCGGATAGAGATGCATTGTCGTGGTACATTAACAAAAACAATAAAAAGAGCTATATCATACATCCACCAACGTACAAATGACGCAACATGTACATATTTTAGTAGAAGAGTGCAACCCTCAGCATCCAAGACAAGCCAGGCAAGACGCGTCCTCCCGCCACCGCACACAACAGCACCAGCGTCACCGTGCACACCTCGGTCGTCGAAGAGGAAACGTCCAGCACCGCCTTCTTCTCGTCGAAGGTCTTCATGATCACCACCTTGCCGCCCTTGCCCGCACCGTAGGCCTTGAGAACCTCCTTCGTGGAAGACGTGGCGAACGGAAGCCTGTCGATGCCGTTGGCCACGGACATGAAGGTCTTCGCCTCGGGGGAGTCTGCGGACGAGAACAGCCCGAGCACTACCGCCTCGTCCTCTCCCTCGAACGCCGTTGCCTCAGCCTTGGTGGTCAGGGTCTGCAAGTACGCGCACAGTACACGCCGACAAGGGAGAAGAGCAGTGTGTTTGTGTGTGTGTGGGGGGGGGAGTTGTACTAATAGCCGTGCATGGCATAGTCGTTAGACCTTTGACATGTGTGTGGCAAAATTAGCACGCGGAATGTGCGGTGTTGAAAAATGGTTATTGAAAGCACTCAGCAAATATAAAAACAGAAGAGGGGTCAGAGGGGTCGGGGTCGGTGAGGTGTGGAAACCCTGTAAGACTTGTGCAGGCATCCTTGCTACTCTTGTCTCGGGCGAGGGGCCGCAAACAACTAGAGAGCGGTATCCGCGATTCTCTACAGAGCATCTACGGGACAAAGCACAACAACCGTGCGTGCGTGTGCCAGCTGACTGTTCTTTGGGGTAGCGCAATAACCTTCGCCAAACAAAACAAAAAAAAAGCTTGGAGATCAACACCATCCACGGGGCCGCTCGCTTTCCGTACCTTGGCGGCGGGACCCGACTTCTTGATGACGTACTTGATGATGTCGTCGGCAGTGCGGCCGCCCTGGTAGTCAGATGGCTTGCCTTCCTTGAGGAGCTTCAGGGTGGGGAATCCGCCAACGCCGTACTCCTTGGCGAGGTCCTTGTGCGCGTCGCAGTCCACCTTAGGTTGTTCGGTTCAAAGGACATGTATGTTTGATGTCACAAAGTCAATCCTTGGGAGTCCGAACACACGTGGCTCCCAACATCCTACAGTTTGTAGCAAGTGTGCGTGCGGTGAACTTTGACACCGGCCCTCAGTACCGGCAACTTTTTCGGGAAGACTTGGCGTACAGCTTAGATAGGCCCAGGCACGACCAAAATAAAACAAAAACGCACCACTCAGCAACAAGTACAATCTATGATTGTATGTGTATTTCCTAAAAAAGGACTACAATAAATTGCATCACGAGCAAGCAAGCACTTTGGTAAACAATCTTCAGAGGAAAAAAAGGGTATGGACATACGTACCTTTGCTATCTTGAGGTCCTCCTTGGCCAGAGCCTCGGCGGCCTTGGCGTACTCCGGTGCCAGCTTCTTGCAGTGCCCGCACCACGGAGCGTAGAACTCCACCAGAAGAGTAGGGTTCTACAGCAGCATCAGCAGCACGGTTGGGAAAGAGCGGCGGCAATGATTCGACGGTAAGGTGGGCGGGGGTGCTCTTCATCGTTATATTCCAATCAAGCCGCGTTGCTTCTGAGATGAGCCACCGGTCCTACTACAACACAGCCGTAGCATACTATCATTTAAGTATTATTGCGTTTATATTTTTCAGACATTCACATCAAAAATCTTCCCCCACTGGTCGTGGTGTGCGACCCCTTGTTACTAACTGTTTTCCATACATACAGCAGTGCAGCAGACACGCGGCGGAGCGCGGATAGTCGATAGAGTGTTGCAGGACATGACGGACTTTGTTGTCGCTAGCAAGAGAGGTGTGTTGCAGCCTTGCGGCATATGCCTCCGTTCAAGTGTGTCATCCAAAACGGTCCAACGCACAACTGCTCCAGAGATGGACGCTTCGCTAGTCATGGCTTCTGCAATTGACTCCAACACAATTGTCAAAGTCGAAGTTTCCAACTCTTTGTGAGCAGCACCCTCGTTAGAAAAAGATCCACAACAACAGCGAACAGGGCGCCACGAGACAAGGAAGGGCCCTTGGAGCCGTTACACGCCACACTTCACACACGTCGTTACACATGTACCTACCACCAGCGCAATTTGTGGCCCAAATGTCACACCATGTGCGGAGTATTGCGTCACACTCGGTGTGCATGTTTTACTCTTTTCTTCTTTGCATTGTTGTATTGTAGTGTACAACAGTTACAACAGCGCCCCCGAACATAGCAACCTTGGCAGTCCACAAATTGATACAGCCTCGAAAAACTCAAAATGTATTTGTGATACAGTGCACAATTTGCGAGCTCGGTCAAGAAAAGACCTACAATGTAGCGGCCGTGTGTAGCATAACCTTGGGGCACTAAGAACCCCACCCTCGCCCGAAACTACGACAGAGATTCTAAAGTGCGGGCGCAAACGGTACATCAGTAGATACACTCCTTACTCCGAACCGTTCATGCTATGCGGACTAAAAAGAGCAGCGATGTCACCGCAAGTTCGGCACCCACCTGTGCGACGGCGTCGGCAAAGTTGGAGGGGTCCAGCACTAGGACACCATCCTCGGTAGCGATCTGGAGAACCAGCCCAATCCGATTCCATGCACGAGGGAGCGTGGGCAGAAGAGCAGCCGACACGACAAGGCAACGCGGGGGTGACGTCATCCAGCGGGGGAAGGAAGGACGCAAGAACGGAGCAGCGCAGACAAAAAGGGGTACAGCAGTAGAGTTAGCGAATGCGCTTGATGAATACAGCAGGGCTTACAAGAATAGGCGCCAAAAAATAAACATGTGAACATGCAACGAGAAGAGTTGGGCCGAGGCCGTAGGTGGGTACTGTATGATATGTACATATACGCGTATTTGAGATTCAGATGGTTGGTGCAAACTTCACGTCAACCCAAGAGAGGAAACTACGGGGGAGATGTCTTGTGGTATATGTACCTTTACAGTCAGTGTTTTTGTGACTAGCACCTGCTGCTGGCATCACTGATAAAGTTTCAGTGTATAAATATAGGCTTAAATAGACTCGAAAAAAGCCAAGTACCCAGCCGGTTTCCCTCCACTCACAGCAAAGACTCCAACACATCCCGTTCGACTGATGTTACACAACATCTCGAATGGATAGTCGTTCCGTGGTTGTATTTATTTTTCCTAACGACACCATACTTGTACGTACACGACGAATCTTTCGGAACGCAAGACCACAAGACCAACCACACCCTAACTTCATGTCAATCAATTATACAACACACACCGACAGAATCAATCTTCTGAAACGCACAAGACCATCTTGTCAACAACAAGTCGTCAAATATTGAAGAGATCAGGCAGCAGCAGCAGCAGCAGGTCGGTCAACTTGAACGCAAACAACGGCGCAGACGCTTCCCCGGCAATCTGCTACCGACGAGCGACCATGCGCTTCCGGCGGATAAAAAAGTTGGGGGGGGATGAGCCTCTCCCACGATACTGCTATAATGTACCACCATTACACGTGCCCCTGGAGTAAAGCACTCCACAGACAAGATTTACGACAGGGCAGCTTGGGGCAGCGGAGGATTTTTTGGATTTTCTTCTGGTTTCTCGTCGTCGGCCGCGCAGAGTTGGGGTTGGTTGCACACAATTCCAGAGGCCGCAGGAATTATCCTTCTGCCTACTACAAGCCTTCGCTAGGAAATCGTTCAGCAAACACACACCCTTGAGCGCCGGCACGGAGTCGTGCAGTATCTACTGGGAGAACCAACCAGCTGTCTCTTTCTATCTTGTGGTCCGTCCACCAGAGGCGTTGGTTCACGCGTTCACGCAATCTCTCCACATACATACGTGGAACTTTCCCTCCTGCCTCCTGCTTCCCACACACACGGGACATCGAATCCGTGGTTTTTGCTTGAGCAAAGCAAAGGGGTATGCATATGCGTAAGGACATGTCCTTCCTTGAAACGCTCCCCCCTACAACACACGCCACCCACACACAGCAGATTCTCTCCGACATTGTCGATCGCAACCAAAAACGGACACAAACAGAACAACACCGGTATTTTAACTTTGCACTTCTTTGGTTCGTTCCCCACGGGTATATGCCCATCGGCACGACAGCACCTACAGCACATGGGCTGGGCACAAGACTTGCCAGCGAGCGAAACCACTGCTACGCGTGCGCGTGCACACTTGCTTCCGCGCGCTACGTGGATCAGGAACAATCCCGCTCTCAGCAGCAGCAGCACTGCTCTACCGTCCGTACAACACAAAGCAACGCCTGGTGTCGCACGCTTTTGCTCACATCCGCTGCCAATGATCGGGTGGCCACCACCAGCAGTGCCAAGCCTGCGCTCTTCAAGAAATTGAACATGGTGTCCGGGGTTGCTGCCTTGATCAGATAGTCAAGGTTGGGCGTGCAGGTGTGAGATAGAAAGTCTGCCGCGCTCCTGGTCTTCCAGCAACGCTGGAGGAGAACGAGATCGGAAAAACGTGGGCCAATCACGACGCAGCGAAACACATCAACGCCGTCGCAGGGTGTATAGAAACCCCGAAACCGTCAATCCACACATTCGTGTTCCGATGCGACCAGCCCTCGGCGAGCAAAGAGACCGTCCATGTACGTATTTATGTTTACAGCCCTCCAGTAAACTACCCCTGAACCGACCAAAAAGTTTGCATAGGTGCCTCGTTCGTCGCTTGATGCAGGATACAACAACGTTCTATATATATAGTGGCAAAGCGCTAAACTGCTGTATTGATATGTCATGCGCTGCACTGGCATTGTCCTCCGATTCTCGACCAAGACGTCCAGACTTTGAATAATGTTGAGACATGGGAACGACGGGGAAACAACAAACACCTGCCGGTACAAAGACAAAGAAAGAGGGTTGCTCTCCCCATGCACACAGGTACAAGATCGTGACCTCGCAAAATCGTTGTGGAATCGCCCAGCCACAACAACAACAACAGCAGCAGTAGTACCGTAACACGGAGAAATAACCAAACCCATACAAGTATCTCATTCCACTCGTCTGGGTCAGACTGTATCTCGAACGGGTACAATAGAGAGATTGTACGCTCTTTGGTTGTAGTTAATGCATACTACATACATGGTACTGTCTAAAGAGGGGAGGGCATATCCTGCACGTGCATGGCGGCGCCCTATCCGCCGTACGGACTCTGTGTACAATTTAGGATGACAGCAGTGGAGAGACGCAACCCCACCGTCCCTCGTGGACACACCAACCACCCGTAATCTCGGTCCGGACAAAGAAAACTGCCGTGTGAGGAAAATGTAACGCTCTTCTTGTTGGGAAGTGCAGTGTAAATCCTCAATCTGCACACGTACCAGAAACCGTATACGTGAAATATATGTTGGACCAACCACGCCTGGGCGTAGTTGTTGTGACGTCGGCACGTAGAATGTGCGTCTGTATGGGTGTGACTGCAACAATGGATGCTGGCCAGCCTAGGTCAGATCCTCAACCTAGTCACGTACTGAGGCTGCACTCTGCACGTGAAAGATATATTGAATAGACCTACCAATTTGGTTGTTGGTGACACACGCAGGACCTTGTGAAAGGCACTCTGCACACGGCCAACCGTAACAAACTGTTTGCACAACTCTATTCGCCGACCGGAATCAACGCCTAGAAATTATGCCCCCGAATGCTCTACACGAACAGTAGCGTACCGAATGTGCAGCAGCGAACGCCAGGTGATCAGTCTGGGCCCAGTAAGCAAGCGGGTTGACTCAGCGCAGAACCTCCAGCAGAAGCTAACTCCAGCAGAAGGATCTCCCCATAGAATCGTAGAAGACGATGTGTGTATGCACGCCACAGCACTCGACGACAGCAGCAGCAGGAGTCGCAGTCGCCGCAGGCCTCCACTCACTCACAGTCGAGGCTCATATCCTGTCGTGGATATCGTCTGAGATACCCTTGACAAGCCATACAGACGCACATTCTACGTGCCGACGTCACAACAACTACGCCCAGGCGTGGTTGGTCCAAGATATATTTCACGTATACGGTTTCTGGTACGTGTGCAGATTGAGGATTTACACTGCACTCACGTAGCAGTATAATAGTCGGAGCAGTACATCTGACCAGTGTGCCTGCAAGACGTGGCCGGAGCTGGCAACTTCGACGTCACACAACCGCAGTCTAGCCGTCTGTGGTCGGTTGAGCCTGTGCCTTCTCAGAGCACAGCATACAGTCTGAGCGGATACTGAAATGTTCCAAACTTACGGCACCGTTTCTGCGCGTCGAGTCTCTCAGACACTCGGGGTGTTCACAATGGACGAACACGTCGACCCGGAGGACTTCTTCGCGAACACCGACCGCCTGCGCGACCGTCTCCAAGAACTGGGGGAGGAGATCTCTGATGAAGTGTACGAGTCCTTGCTTCTATACGCCCTGCCGAAGAAATTCGCGTGCATGAGACACCGACACTCCGAGGATGACTCTCTCGATATCGAATCGCTGAAAAAGACTGCCATCGCTTATAACATAGACATGAGAATGTAACGCCTAATATTTCAGGGCGCGGAATGGCAATGGGGGTGTCTGACGCAAGAACGGGCTCTTGCTGCATGGAGTGCAGACACTGCAAGACCGGCGGAAACCAAACCAACAAAAAGAAGTGGAAGAAAGGCAAGAAAGGCAGTGGTGACGGACAGCCCAATGGTGCTCATACCACAACACCACTACACACGGTGACGATGAATGCCAAAAGCAAAAAGAGCTAAAAGGGTTGGCTGCAAACCTGGCGCTGCTTCAATCTGCTGGCCAAGCGAACGTCTCCAACATCGGGAGCGCCCACGTAGCGCAACCACAGAGACCGCAGGCTTCCAACAACTTTGGGAGCGCCCACCTAGCCCAGCACCAGGGACCCGAGCCATCCACTTTCGGATTCTCTTTCAACGCTATAAGGGAGACCCTGCCTGAGGCTTCGGCGAACGCGACACCTCCAATGGCCCAGAAGGACTCTCATCTCCCTGACGGGTTCTTTGGCGTGTTTTGATTCTACAAGTTTCATCGTACAATTCTTCTCTGGGGGAGTTATGGCGCTTCTACTTCATCGCTTCACATCTTTCGCCATCATCGAGAACAACATTCTACATCCATCCTCAACTTCGTATTTCAAGATCAACATCTTCGACATTTTCATCTTCTACATCATCAATGTTTGTGTGTTTGTTATCGTTGTCTGTTGTGTGAATCAGTTTACTAGTTCAGTCGTTAACTTCTCGATCTCGCACCATCGCTGGTTGAATAGTCACCTAGGCTAGGTTGAAACTGTAGTACTTTGGTGTAGCGCAAGAAGACAGGAACAGTACTCTGCAAGCACATACATACATGTATTTGCTAGTTATCTTAGTGATTGACGCATCAAACGGATTTGTTTCTTTTACTATATTTCCTCTTAGATTCAACGCAACTTTCATTGAGGGAGAGTGATATGGAAATATTGGCTCATGTCCTGTACTAGTCAATGTTCAGTACTACTGTAGCATTCCTCTCTATCGTAGATCATGCATCGTAGATACTGTATGTTTCGGTTCACACGTAACGCATCAGTATGCGGAGGAATTACTGCTGTAGCATTCTCTGCTCGAGGGATTGCGTGTCTCTCACTCTCGCATGAATCTCTCGCATGGACTTCTCTGGATAGTCATGGCTCCTAGCTTTCCTGGTCATCTCTAGGAACTGCCGTCATCTGGACTTCTGCGTTCTCTGTGGATCTATCTGCGTGTGTTGGCCAACTAAGCGCCAGTATTCAACATATCAATACGTCTCTACAAAGCACAAGAAGTACTCTTACGTCTGCTTTTCAACCGCTCGCGGTGCCAACCATCTCGAGTAACTTCGAGAGGCACAGCCTTGCCCACTTGTCAAGGGTATCTCAGACGATATCCACAACAGGAAGAGAACTCATCATGTCTATTGGAGGCCATGTTTGTTTCCGCTTGCTGTGGAGATCTATATTTCATACTTCATACTACCCCAATCCTTCGGAGAAGAGTTGGAGATGTTGATAATTGTTGTTTGGTCCTGAGCACGACTCGCCAGATGATGGCGAAGACCGGTGGTGACCCTATAGGCAGGTTGTTCTGCACGCATTGAGAGTTGGTGGCTGATATGTTGTTTGCAGCACACGGACAGGATACCGAATAGACGCAGGCGAGGAAGATTGCCGGCGGGTACCGATGATGGTACCGTAAACTAGCAAGAGGAGAAATAATGGTGGCGTCGAAGGGTCAAGCAAGGGCCACACAATATGACCTCACAACCTTGGCGTTGGTGGGTATTGCATGGTAGGTATTGAACATTACAGTTGGGTGTCGAGACTGCATTTCTTAGTTCAAACAGGCATGCATCTGACGTGGGGGGGAACTCAAACTTGTGGTCCAAACTTGTGGTCCAAACTTGTGGCTTCCGGGTGAGAGAAGAAAACGACCGGTGTCACGTGGAGTCTCGTCATTAGCAGCAATGTATCTACGCGGACGGAATGCACTTTATCGCGCTCGAGCTGATGTTCTGCATCATGAAATGTTCTCTTTGGTTTTGCACAGGGTACCCCTCTCTGGGTAGTTACAGCTTGTGGCCACGGAAGGAAACTTGCTTCACTTTGGCCAGGCGGATGTTAGAGAGTAACACTTGTATTGAACACTTGCCGGAACGATTTTTGAAACAAAACAACAACAAGAACAGCAACTAACTGTAACAACAACAACAACAACAATTCAACAACAGCGAATAGAGGTAGTCCAGGGCAACAAACTTGGGAGTACTTGCTTTACATCACAGTGTGTTCTCAAACCGTGCCCTCTAGTAGATGTCCCGGCAGCTTATTCCTCGCTTCCGTCCACCTGCGGCCGTAGAAACTTGTGACATCAACTCGCGGGCACGTCCTTCCCGCAACCTGGGCAGGCAGCAAAATTACTCGTTTCTGTGTATCACTAGCCGTCTGCTCCCTAATCATGAGACACCGTGCGCAGACCGCGTTCCCTCAGGTTCGAAATCACGTGCATCGCACGCAGAGGTCAGTCCACTTTCTAGAGCCGGTCAACGTATGATCGCCGTAGTTATCTTGGACGTAGCCTTGTGTGGACTTCCACACCAAAGATGCACCGATATGTTTTCCACTAGAGGTACATCAGTGAGATATGCTACAGCGCGCGACGTGCTACCGTACATACACCTAGTTCCGAGTTCCGATCGGTCTTCGTCAGGGCGTTGTGTGTTCCTTCGTTTTTCCTGAAGAAGGGCAACGGGGCGCAGGCGGACCGTTTGCTAACCCTAAGGTTAAGGTTAACCCTAAGGTTAACCCTATGGTTGTTGGAAGGGGGAAGGGGGAATCGTCATCGAACCCAATATTTGGCGTTAGCGTAAACACGTTCACAATCGAACGCGTTGGTGCCAACGGACGTAGGGCATGATATAACCTGCACAAAGGGCAACTTTGGGAACCTTTCAACTTTGGGAACCTTTTCAAGGAAGAAGCTGCAACAACAGAGTATCCGCTCGTAGGGCCCGGGAGGGGGAGAGGAGTCCTCTCCGCACTCACATTACGCTCAAAACACGCACTTTGGTGTAGCTGCCGTCTTGTAGCAACAACAACAGTCATCTTGTGCCCACAACGGCGTTGTTCGATAGGAGCTTTCGCCTGACATTGATGCGCGCGCCACGGTTAAGCTATTCCCCCCGTGGGTGGCCTGCATGTATGTGCACGGAGTGTATCTTCTTGTAAACAGCGATACGTACATATTAATCCATCGATGCCGCGACGCCAGTTAGTGGTAGAAGAGCCAAAACTCAGCTGCTCCTGCTGCTCCTAAATAAAGCACAGGATCCATGAGACGTATCTGGAGGTTCTTTTTCATCGCATCGAACTGTGGAGACCACCTTCATAAAGGTAGAAACTCCCCAACGTCTGTCGAGGACGATTCCCTTTTTTCACAATGGCGTCGACGTGAGATGTCAGGGTGTCTGCTTTTGGTTGCAAATTTTCTTCCAGACAACGGAAAAAGAAAAACGATGGGTGGGCCAAGGGAGGACGCACTGGCTATAGAACTCGGAACTTCTGATATCGTGGCGGACGTAGCGAATCCGAAAAACCTACAGAGGATTGTGAAGAATGTGAATCGCCCCGCCGCCAGCCGATCGGGTTCCGGTTACCCCAAGAAGACTTCTTCTCTTGCTTGGGAAACAAGAAAAAGTCTCGAAAAAAAGGGGGGGGTAATGTGGAGACCACCTTTATAAAGAAGGTAGAAACTCCCCAACGTCTGTCGAGGACGATTCCCTCTTTGCACAGAACCACTGTTTTTCTGTGTATCATTATCAGGGTGGAAGCACCTGACGAGCTGTCTGTATGCAATAATAATACCGGCCACCACATGAGAACATGTCCTATTTCGCGCAGCGGGTGTTTCAGGGACAACCTTGGTGGAGTTGGAAAGAAGGGATAGAAAAACTGTGCATACTTGTACACGTACATGGAACTTCGCGAATCAGAGGAGTGAGTGGTGGAAAAGCTGAGTATATCCAAACGAATCCCATGTGTAGCGTGAGTTATAACTGGGCTGGTTTGTCGGCCCAAAACAAGGGCCACGAACTGTTTTTGATATGTTTCTTTTCTCTAGACCGCAACCGGAAATATATATGGACTTAAACTGCAACGAGGTCCCACCTACCTCATCATCTATCTGCCGTATGCATAATAAGTAAGTGTAGCAACACCACATGTTCTCCGTCATCGTCAATATTCCGCGCGTGTCCCGCGGCATCTCAGTACTACTACATACATACAAACATACACCCTTTTGTCTTCTCACGATCGATGAACGCTAACCTCTACTTCTTCTTCGGTACAGACACTCATCGTGAGCGGCGAACGTGTGACACGATGTACAGGCTGTGAACAGCCTCTCTGTCTGTCTGCTGAAACACTCCGGTGCCCAGTGTACGCATTGAACACAACTTTTCTAACGGGGAAAACCAAATAGGACAACCGACAACGTTAGTTTGTAGCGGGGAAACCAAAAAGGAACAACCGACAACCGGCGTCATGAAGAAATGTGTCTGTTGAGTCTTTCTTCTCGGAACTTGGCGGTGCAAGATGGAACAGGAACGAATGAATGGCGGATATCACCAAGCCGCCGGAGCGTCCTCACTTACACCTACCTGGAGGTCGAATGACTGCTGTGTTTGCGGATGCACCCGGTAGGATGCTTCAATTTGGAGGCAACAACCACAGCAACAGCAACAGCAACAGCAACAACACCGACAGCACTGCTGCTACGGTGTCGATCGTGTTTGTCCGTGTGAGTCCTTTGTGACCACACACGTGAGCAGAGATCGGAACCGTTATTTACTTTGTGAAGACCGGCAGTCATCTTGATGTGCGTACTTTGTAGGATACTTTCGAAGTACAAACATGTGTACTCGACGTACTTTGCGCGTGCCGTTGAGCAGGATCATCCGCGTTGTAGGCTCTCTCTCTCCCGCCTTCTCTCTCTCCCATCTTCTCTGCACGGAGGCAACCCCCCGACATACAACCTACCGGCGCGCCTAGTCGCACGAGGCGAGACAGAATCGGACTTACCATGAGCCCCATACTAAAACCATGAGCAAATTTCCCAGAATTTTCCACACGTAGAATATACCGTGGCCCCGCCTACCCCTTCTCCACGATCTCCCGGCGCCCCCACCCCCGTCGGTAGCCGGCGGCACACCCGACTCTCTCGCTTGGTGTGTGTGGGCATTGCTTCGAGGACCAAAAGTAGGACACACACACAATAGAGGCCCACGACCAACACAGCCAAGGCACCCGGAGAGATCAGCAGTGGCAAGAAGAACAACTGACTGCTGTGTACTAGATTCAAATGGTGCTCGGGCATGGCGTCCAGGCTGCAACTACGGCCAGCAGGGGTGAATCAGCTGGAGTGAAGCGCACTGCGGTAGAGGATGTCCTGGCAGCTTTGAGCATGGAGACGTCTGAGGGAAGTATACCCGACCCATCCAAGCATTTGAGACAGGTGAGTGCGGATCCTCGTGTGACATGTCTGGGGTTGTGGCCTTGGTGTACGTAGAAGCAGCGCGCTCTTTAGTTAAAAAATTCGTAGGTGTGCCGCCGCTGGTGCTGCTTGCTGCTGCTTGGTGCTGTTGCATGCGTTTTCTTTCGCATCACACATCAACCCGCCGGAAACATGAAGCGACGGGCAGCGCGTGCTTTCAGGGCTCCTTGATTTGTGCCAGGAAAATTGAGGTACGGAGCTTGTTGATCTCGACTGGTACGCGCACAGCCGCCGGTCCAATACAGGAGACCAAAGCGCACGAACAACTGCGGCCGGTAGCTATAATAGCATCGTCGTATTGCTGAATGATACCGCACACCGAAGGTTATTTTGGTTCTTCCACGCTTGGTTCTTCATACCTACGGTAAAAGGAGCGACCTCACCCCCTTCCTGGTTTACCCCTCATGCCCAACCATACACCCACTAGATTGGCTCCTTTGCGGAATGGTTGGGTAATTGTTTGAAACACAGGGTGCTTGAGCAATACAAGTGGTTCACGTATTTGCCCGAAGATGTGGAACGACATATTTTAGCCGCCAGTGTCGTCGGTGTTTCTCACGTCTACTTTATTTTTTTTGCTGCCTCTCCCTTTCCGACAAAAAATACTCTTTTCTTTTCGATAGAGATGGATTGGTTGAATCATACCACTTCTTACTTCGTACTGCTGTGGTGAGAAGAAAAAAAAAAACTGATGTAATTTTTGCGTGGTAGTGCTGTAAGAGTTGTGCAACGGGCGTATGATGGATGAACCCACAGACCGCCTACACCTACAAGCGGGGGGAGCTTTTTCTCTTGCTCTTTTTTTTATATACGCGCTGGGACGAGGACGGACGTGTTCGCGGAGAGTACGTAGTACCCTATGCATACATATATTATGCATCACGTCAACCAACGACTCTGGCTTGCTCTCCTGGACTAATGCCCCGCCGCCGCCGCGGTGGAGTAGTTTTGCACGTTGTTGGACCCTCTGGTAGAGGTGGCGTGACCACTCTTGATGGCGTCACCAGTTGCTGCTGCTGCTGCTGCTGCTGTATCCATGTTGATTCGCCCTGTACGCCAACAGCCCGATGTTTTGGACTCGACTCGGATGGTTGAAAAATGAAACCGAAGCTGCTGTTTGGCGACATTTTCTGACAAAAATCGGCCTCGTTTTGACAAGCAGTATTATTGCAGCTGTCAGGTTCTCGCCCGGCCTCCTCCGGGAAATCGATTGATGGATAGATGATGAGGAGAGTGAGCGAGAGAGGGAAGAGGTGCTCTTCGCCTGGCGAAAGAATCGACAGCATACGAACAAAGAATAGAGAGAGAAGAGGAAGAAACTACAACGGTATTCACCCCATCCTATCTTGGTTCGAACGCCAACAGCCCATCAGGTTCGGCCGAAATTTCCTTTGGAACCGCTGTGTGTTCATCACTGCACTCCCTCCCGTGCTATCTACCATCTGCGGCAAAACCATCACCGGACCACCTGGCGAACGGTTTTCTTACCGCTGATTCAACCCCGTGTTTCTTCGGTCCCTGTCCATTCATAGCTCTCTTGTGCAGCCCTCGATCTATCTAACCCTTTCCTCGCCCGCGATGTGCCGTGTTGAACGAAAAATGGCGACGACGCCGAACGCAGAGGAGCAAGATGCACGAGGTGGAGATGGACGAGAACAAGGTGGTGATGCACACACGGCGGGGCAGCACGGCAGTCGGCGTGACCCCCAGCGACCCCTCCGCCATCGTAGACCTGTTTCAAGAGGTGGAGTCTATCGGTGAGTGGCGTGTGGTACAAGGCCAAGGCGGACAGAGACCGCGCCGTAGATACACCACATGGCAGGACTGAGGCCACAAGAAGGGCGCCCTGGTAAAGGTAGCGCGCCTGGGTGTGGCGGGAGAAAAGATCCTCAGAGCGCCGCGCTATCACGATGGTTGGACGTGAACAGGGCATGGGAATTTCACGAGTACATACGCCCCCCGAACTCTGCACAGCAGCACCCCGCCATTGAGAAACCTCAACTCCAACTCGTCGAGACACCTTTTCCCAAGAGATCAATTTTTTTTCGCTTTCCTTCCTCTCTCGGCTACATGTGCCGCCGTCCTCGGTCCGAAAGCGTGCACGAGAAACATGGCAACCAACCCCTCCGTCCCGTCCCCCCCCCCCGGCCTCAGGGAGCACCTACTTGCCGCCAGACGAGACCGACTCCGAGGACGAAGATAGCAGCCACCACAAGGCCGCCGACGCTGCCGCCGCCACCGCCGCCGACGCCGCCTCGGGAGGTTCCGCCGCCGCCTCGAGCGACCCGCCGGGGCAACAGCAGCAGTCGAACGCCGACTCGGCGTCCTCGGTGGGCTCCACCACTAACGAACAGCAGCACCACGCCTCCTCCGACGAGAACAACGTCTCCGCATCGGCAACAGCAGCAGCAGCAGCAGCAGCAGCAGCAGCAGCGGGAGATTCGCAGAAGCACAGGGTGGGCGCCGCGGGAAAGCTCTGGGCGCAGCAGGAGCAGGAGCCCGAGTCGTCCACGTCGTTGCCGCCTCCGCCGCTGCCGTCCGACACCCCCGTCCAGATGGTAGAGCCGGCCTGGGGATCGGGCGGGGATCCGCAGGCCCCGAGACCGTATTGGCCCACTGACGAGGAGGCGGCGGGGGTGGCTTCGGGCGAGGGGGGCGCCGTGGTTATGCTCGGTGGGAAGGAGGGGGGAGTCGAGGCAAACGGGAAGGTGTGCCAGACAGATGTGTTTTTTTATTTTTCGGGCGAAGGGGGGCGCCATGGGAGAGGGGGGTCGGGCACGGGGCGGGGGGGGGGGGGGTTGAGGCAAATGGAAAGGTGTGACGGACAGATAACGAAAAAAAACGATTGCCGTATCTTAGTAGCCAGCGTTCCCTATTGTGTCGAAAGCGGTGCATGGGGTGAACGGTTTTGAGGAACCAAGGAACCGAACGGGGGCGCGAAATTTCAGCACACACTCCAACGCCGTATTCCCATTCGTGTGTGCCCTTGTCGGTCTGCACCTTGCACCTCTGAATAGAGCGGAGAACCCCGCTGGAGCAGAAGGTCGATTAAAATTGGGTCCTCGGTGGGATGCGGCGAGCAGAGGCTGCATGGAAACTCACATCGTCAGAAGGTGTGTGCCTTTCCTCTCTTTCTCTCTCTCTCTCTCTCTGTCTCTCTCTCTCTCTCTCTCTGCGTGTTTGTCTGTTAGCATCGACCGCGCAAACCGGTTGGTCTCAAAGACGTTCGCGGTAATACCCGCGACGGGGGGGGCGGGGGGGGGGGTCATGGGTCATGGGGTAAATGAAAAAAAATGCACTTGTTTTACGGGGGCTTGTACTTTCTACGCGGTTCTTTATTCTTGCATCGGCCACGATACGATACCGGACTGATCATTTTATGGACTCCTCAATCTCGACGGGTTGGAAGCCGGAAAAGCGTTGTAATCCAGTCCAAGGGGGGGGGGGGGGGGGGGGGCCCC
>FN649757.1:14269-38077 GCA_000310025.1 Ectocarpus siliculosus
ATGGGGTCCCGTTCCTGAGGGCAGTGGGCACGATGAGCCTCTCCTGCTGCCATGACGCCCGCCGCCACTACTACGGCCCTCACAAGACCCAAGACTGTGAATCTCTTGTCATGGGCTACATCCTCCTCGTCGATAGCTCGCCGACGGCGCTTCTCCCGGCGTTGCGCTGCGATCCCCCTGGGATCTTGACGCTTCCCACGCTCAGCCATGGTAGTGGAGTTGCCTTGGGAAGCACTTTGGGGTGCTGTTGGTGCTGTCTAGGTGTGGTGTGATGAAGACAGCACGCGTGACCGGTGTCTGCTCCGGTAGCCGAAAAAAAGCGGGAAATTTTTTACCGATCCGTAAAAGGAGCAAGCCCCCAAAAAATACGCCTTGCTCTTTTTACGGAAACGTAGAGGAACGCCTCCATATATTTCAAGAAAATACGGTTTCGTAACCAAATACGTATTTTTTCGGCCTGATAAGACACCCCCTAAGAAAAAACCGCGTCCGCTCATTGAGAGAGGCTGTACAGCCCCGAGGGACGAGGTCTGACTTGGCTTCAGTATAGGAATAAAGTGTCCCCAAACGCATAGGAAAGTGTACCCAAATGCACGGGACAATTTCCATACTAAAGCCAAGTCAGCAAAACTTCCAGCACTACTGTAGCAGGCTGTGTACAGCGGTTTTACCAGCAAGGGGACCTGCGGCATGGGATATATGTGCCAGGCTTTTTGCCGCGGCTAACGCCGCCACGCTGAGAGAAGTCTTTTGCAAGACGCTTGTTATCGGTGCTCGCTATTATTGATGGTGGTCTCTTGTGGCGTACTTGTCATGCGCTTAATTACGTGCGGTAGTCTGTTGCGACACCGAAGATCGACATCTTCCGCACCACATACATACATCCCGAATATTTTCTCAGCGAAACTATATGCCCGCAGTAGCATTGCGCCTCTCTTCTACGGGCGTGAACGAAGAACCCCAACGCTCGACGGAACCGCGGAACGTATGACATGTAGTAGATGACATGTAGGAGGAGCTCCCACAATTCCTACCGTTCACCTACCGTTCCGCCTACAATTCCCACGCGCGTAGAGGTGCGATGCTACTCCGGGCTTATATTTCACGGAACATTGATTCGGGGATGTGGTGTGGATGATGTGGATGATGACTGTGGTGTGGTTTCTCCAACAACACGTTCCTCGCGCAGGAAATTTAGGGCGCACATTTTCGTGACGCACAGTGTTTCATCTGTGCACGACACGTTAAACAGGTTTGGCGTGCACTAGTGAATGCATACGATGAAAAAAAACAAGAACTAAAACATGGGAAAACAACGGTGCGCGATAAAGAACATCTTTGGCACCAATGCACCTAAGTGAATATTAGGAAAATTGGAGGGAGGGGGGGGGGGGTACGAAGCCCAAAACATATCAATGCGACACAAAATTCAATTATAGCATGACCATTGTTACCTTATAATGTGAAAGACACCGCTTAGTATATGCGGCAGTTGTGCATCTATCTGCGTGTCCCCTAGCCATGTGCGCTCAGCTCTTGCGCACCCTCAGGGGGGGTCGTACGCCTAGCCTATGCGCTTTCGGCGCAGGGCTAGCAAAAAATGTTCTCGGCGCGGAGTGGACGTAAACGTGGAGTCCAGCGAAGAGCGCGAGAGGGCAGTGAGGAAGAGGGAGGAGGGGCAGGAGAAGACGAGGAGGAAGGAGCTGAAAGAAGAGGAGGAGTAGGAGGACGAGAAAAGGAGAAGAGAGAGGAGTCGCACACACGCTCGAGGAGGCGCAAACGCACCTCGATACGCCGTTTTGTTGGCATAGTTTTTGTTTCCGAGGGAGAATGAATGTTGGCGAAGAGTCCCAACCCTCGGCGGAAACCGCGGAACATACCTCATAGGAGCTCGAAATTTGCTGAGTGTTACGTTCGACTACCGTTCCGCCTACCACGTTCCGATCTTCTCGCACGCCAAAGTGCGCCAAACAGTACGCGTTTCGGGGTGTCGTAACGCCGTACGTCCGGTTCCTCTTCCTTCTCCTCCTCCCCCTCCTCCTCTTCCTCGTCGTCCCCTTCCGCTTGTCTTCTCCCCCTTACCCCGACGCTTACCCCCGTCCCTCCTTGTTCCTCACTGCCCTCTCCCCGTCTTCGCTGAAGTCCAAGTCTACGTCGTCACGGGTGGCTATCTAGACGTTTACCGAAACAGCCTGGGCAACAGTAGGCGTTTGATCCCCCATGAGGGCCCGCTGATCATGTCCTGCCTCTCATTTGTTGGAGTGGTACACTTAGAGCATACAGGGGCGGAGGGGCGGCGAGCGCGCACGGCGCCTACATGACTTTGTAGGGAGCACGCAGATGTACAACAACCTCCGTACACGACACGGTGCCCTCGTAGAACTTAGAAAAACAGATTGGCGGTTGAGCGCGGGGGTAGTGGTAACTTGGTACCCTCCTCCACCGAACATTCTCCTATAAAAACTGGGTGCGTACCAAGGGGTGCGTAAATAGAACCGTTGGCCACGCCATATTGGCATTATCATGTTAAATATATACTCACAGGATTGCGGACGTGTCGTCATACATTTCGAACTAATAGTACGGGGAAAAAAAAAACTCGGTAGCTCGATATTTTTGTTGTCGACGTGAAGTACGCTGGGTAAGACCGAAATTTGTAGGTCATCTTTTTGACTTCGGCTGCATGACATACCTCCTGCGACCGCGCGAAGGGTACTTGAATGCCACACCACCGGTTAAAGTGAAACGCTGCTGCTGTAGACAAGTCTTAGCGCATGCACCCGTGGTGTTGAACATGTTTTGTTTCGTGTTGATTCGGATTCAAAAATTATCTTCTCAATCGGTCATCACCAATCACAAGGTGCTCTACTTGCTGTAGACGACATCGTGCGGATACAGTTGAAGGTTGCTGCTGCTGTGGCGTGCAGTGATGTTCTCTAACAGGACGTTCTTCGCGCTCAACAACAAACACGCGACCTTGCCTCAACCTGTAGCAACAAAATCTTCGTGCAAGGTGGTACCCGACAGGTTGTTGGAGCCAACGAACCTCAATAGGTGCTGCTGTTGTCTACGAGCCTCCGATAGAGGCCATAAGTTTTTCGAAAGCGTAGATGACAATACCTCAGTTATACACAGAATGGATATCATGTTCGATCTCATCCACGCACGCATTTCCTCCTCAAAACATTTCCCACACCCGTCTTCCTTCCGCTTTATGTTTGATGGTGATCGGGCATCGACCTTTCACACGAAAATTCCCCTCGGTTTTCATTTTTGTGTGTTTACCACCGATTATCTCCGCCATGGACGGACGGACGTGAGGACCTCACATCGTCTGAGACTTACACCTTTCTTTCGTACCGATGTCAATACCACCTCTACTTCCTCTGCCTATCAAACCGCCGCACCCATCCCACCCATGCTAGCTGCCCGTCCCACTGGGGGGCGGGGGGTCAATCGTTCCCGCTAGTATATATTAAAGTTGAAAGTGCACGTTGTTTCGCACATTCATTCTCCAGCAATTGGTTCGAAACAAGTAGTTGCGCAACGACTAGTTGTTTGGCAAAACAAATACAACGATCGTAGCTGGTGTGCAAGCACTGGCCAAACACTAGCGGCTCTGCTGCCGTTTCTACAGCGTCAAAATAAAAAAATCATTTTCAAACATTTTTGTACGCGTACCGATATTCATCTCTTAGACCTACGGCAAAACTATTACTTTGCCTCCCCTTTTGTCCCCGCAACACATGTACGATTGTAGGCGTTGTGTGAAGTCAGGCAGCCAGTGCACCTACAGCAGGCGGCGGTGGCATCTCCCTCAACCACACCAGCAGGAACGCCTGCGTACGCCACCTGATGGTGATGGAACGCACGGTAGAGAGGCCGTACTCCATTCCACATCAACCGGCGCCATCCAAACCTCTGGCATATTGCCTTTGAAAAGGTAAAATAAACTGAGTTCAAGGGGTCAACTGGCAATCCCGGTCACGTTTGATGTTGGCTTCGAAAATGCGGTGGACATTCAGACACAACCAACAGCAGTAGCGCATAGACGTGCAAAACGACTTCCCGTTCATGCGTGATGTTTTAGCGACGTTGCATATTGTGGACTTTCTTCAAATTGTGTCTGGCACGGAGTGCTATTGGTGTCTGCTGGACCCTGTATAACTGCCCGCCCACGTGTGACAGCACTTTGCCATATTGCGCCGGTAGCAGTCAATGGTGAGCTTGCTGGCGCCTATGTGGGTTTGTATTAACTCATGGCATCGGTAGTAAATGAGACCTATGTGGAATAGCGGACCACCTCGCCCCCTCAGCGTCGACGGAGAGTCCCCGTGGCTTCTTGCATACAGCACATGGTTGGGACGCTTCTTTGATCATTTCATTGTATGCTGTTGCTACATACAGGTTCAGGTTGAGTGCGTCTCCGGCGACGGGCCTCGTGGGAATGGAGGAGAACGCATTCCTGAGCGACTTCTTCGGCTGCGTCGGTTTTCTTCCGCTAACAACCACGAGGTATGGGTATTTGTACCCCGACTTTGCTACGTGCTGTTGCTCGTGTAAAATTGTCTGTGTGTAAGATTCCATGAAAATAGCACAGCCTTGTCGCTCGAGTGGTGCTGGTGGTTTGTCTCGCCTACCTCACACGAGCATCTGACACGTGGGATCTGTACGATGCTTTGCTGGTTTGGCAGTCACATTCGCGAGACGATGGTGAAGATCATGACACCGCCCTCATCTCTACAGCAGTCAGCGGTTGGGGCCGACGAAAGGTCCGTTGACACAAACGCACCAGGGGCGAACTTGATTAAGGCCTCTGAACGCAATCAGCTTCCTATGGACCCGTCGACATGCACGTTCTGGTGTGCAATTGCGCTGGGGGCGCTTGCGAAGGGCAGTCCTATCGAGTCGGTAAGAAGGTGGCGTTGATTCTGTCCCTCGGCGTATGTCGGAAAAAAACCTGGTCGTTGCCGCGGTGTATTTAGTTGTCATTTTTCCTGTGTGGCGTTGAAACGCCAATTCGTGGGTGGGCTGCCATGACGGTATGCTCATGCTACAGACCTCCCTGCCTCGCCCGGCGCTTTCCGAAAGGTGTCAAAGTACTCTGCACTGGCACAGGAATCTTTGGCTTCAAGAGACTCCGGTCAGGCAGACGTGGAGGTCGCGAAGTGAGTCACACTTAGGAAAATAGATAACAAGATCCTGCCGTCAGCGAGCATTTCGATTGAGCTGTGGGCAGTTCACTCTATACTAAAGTCCCTGAACAACGTTTTCGTCCTGGGCAGGGTCGCAAGGCTTGTCCCATGACTAGAGAGTCGCGCTATTGGACACTCTCACACCAATCGATCATCATGTTGCTTGTTTGTTGTGTCCAGGGCATGGGTAATTCAGGCATACCTGTGTTGCTTCATGGGAGACATGGTGAGCCATCGCCCCAGCCCCTGGAGTTCATGTGATTGCCCATCGCCGTTGACGCGTCAAGTATCTGATCCCGTTTCTCTGTGTCGAGGAAGCCGGCGCGCATGGGCGTTGCAACTGGTTCTCATCCACGATGTTCCTAGAACACGTTGGAAATGGTCCGCTCCTGCTAACATTTGTTTCTTGCCTTCTTGGACGTGCTTCCATCTGACTGGTGCGTTTCCGTCTGACTGGTGCATTTGTCCTTAGGTGGGGTTTCAGGAGTATCTGGCTCTTTCGGACTCGTTTTTGACGAGTTGTTTTGAGCAAGGATCCGCGGATATGCTTCCAGTGGTAAGGGGTTCAAGTACAGCACCCGCCTAGGGTTTCGATAGTGACCCGGGCACGAAGAGTAGCCTCCTCTACGTACCTCTGTTTTTTTCGCGTGCGTTGGGCTCATGGTGATGACAGCAGTCCCGTTTTGCAGTCCTAAGCCATGACTTGCATCCAATTCCTTAGAGACTACTGGCACAAAACGTCTTTTAACCAAGCCTAATCTCCTCTCCTCTCTCCTTTTGCTAGGATTTGGAGAATTCAGAATATGGCTGAAACCGACATGCATCCTACTTCTGCGTCCATACGCTGACCAGGGCTTCGCCGAGATCGTCAAGCACAAATATTCCCCCTTCTCTTCCTCTGGACATCAGGGGCAGATGAAGTCGTATAGGTCCAAAGAGGAAGCTACCCCGCCGCAGGTGTGTGGTCGGTTGTATCGCAGATTCGTCTGGCCGTTTGTCCTCGAGCCAGAGCTTTGCTGATAGGAACGGATGTGTGCCGATATGGTGTTCGAAACACGTAAGCAACAGTTGCTTACGTGCTTCACTGAGCTATCTAGGACAAGGCCGTGCACCTGGCACGCTGCGTCTTTGGGTTGCAGGGAAAAAGGCCTTTGGCACGACAAGCGGCATGTACGCCAATCTGAATTTTGTTCCTGTCTTACCCACACGCCCCGTTGCCTTCTCAGTCGTGCCCGCCCGCCATTCTTGCTGACCCTGCAATCAGTTGAAGGAAGCTGCCACGGAGGTCGAGCTATATCAATACGTCGCTCAGTCGTGCAGAGCGTATGAGCAAATTCTCTACCAAATAGCGAGCAACCGAATCGTGACGACGTGCAAAAACGTGTGCGACGAAGAGTTTGATCGCGGATCAGACACAGTCTTCCGGTCCGACTACGTTTTTCAGCCTCAGGAGGTTTCGGACGCTATTGAAACGTGTTCGGAAAGAGTGAGTGGTGTCAGCTTTGAGCCACTTGAAGAAGCAGTAGATCGGTGAGTGGAAACATGCGGTAAAAAACGTATTCGTGCATGTCGGCAATCGTATGACACAGTCTACGTGTGAGAAGATACGCATTCTAAAGTTCTTAGATAGCAGAAGTCCTTACGATGCGTTCATCTTGATTTTGTTATGAGTGTGGAATTCATTGCCCCAAGTTTGACTTTTTTTCGCGCCTTTTTCGCCCTAAATATCCAGGACGGCTTTTGGCGGATGAAAATACACACATCCTAAGACCATTGCACGTACAGCATAAGGCGCATACTTTACGTCGCGCTCATTTGGCGAGATGACGATGGGACACGTCCGAAGATGCAGAAAACCTGACAAGTTCAACTTTCTTCCGTATTTCCTTGTTTGTGTATCATCCTTGTTTCACCTCATTGCACGATCTCACACACGATCTACAAACCACCAGCAAACGTTGCTACAAGTTGGATTAGAGATGGGCTGCCATTTCCTGTTGCGGGTTGCATAGGGTTGCATATCATCGCCTAGTGCCAATTGAATATCAACAGGATTTGTTGTGTCATGTTAAGAAAAATATATATAATCGCTATTGCGCCGCATCACTGGTCCCCGCGAAACGATCGTAGTTCCACCGCGCCCGCTACTCATATATCGTGAAACGAAAAGAGTTGCACCGCGTCACACGCCTGCTCTCGTCTTTCCTCCTCCGATCAAAGTTTCATGCTGTATGGTGTTCCTTTCGGCGTGCGTCCCGCACAAGGCGATTTTCCAGGAATGAACCAAAATCGACCGATGTAATGAATGAATTACAGCGTAGACGACGCGCGGGAGGAAGGCTAGTAAGACCGCTCGGCGAACTACGACGGCTTCCCACGCTTATACGACGAAACCGCCTACAAGCTTCCATTCAAACCCAAAACCGATCGACCTTTTCACCAATAAGGTAGTGTGATCCTGGTGGACTGGCTAACACCTTTACTACACCCGATGTCGCAATCGACCTGCATGTCAACATCGGATGATGTGACTAACGTGCAGACCAAGCGTTCGTGGAGGTTTCGGCGGCCTGCTCATCAACCTGTAAGATGTGATAATTCGTGTGCGGGTGTATGTAGTATTTTCCGGACGGTATTGTTCCGATGTGCTGCATGTGTTGTTAGCGACTATTGGGTTGTATATTGTCGGGCCATGAAGTAGTCAGAGCAAACCTGAGATGCCACGCAGTCTTACAACAATTGATTCTAATTCAGTGCCACATTATGTCGGCACTTTGGAACTGCCGATGAAAACTGTGACCAGCGATGAATTTTGTTTCCGTCGTCCAGAATGAAGCATCCAACGAGACTTGATCATACAACAGCACATTGTGCCCTTGACACTTTTCCTGGATTTCTGAACCCTACAGAGGCCTTATCTTCTCAAAGGCAGCAGAGGGCGATCTGCATGCATCCTTGGAGAGAATAAGCCTCTGCGTTGAGGTTTGCGAGAGATATCCTGGCTTGTGTCGTAGCACGGTGGGGTGAGTGGAGTTCGAGCCATACAGATGGAGGTGATATGTTGATGAGATTACCCCCGGTCATGTTTCTTCTCTTTCGATTTTTGTGTCTAACTCCGTCTTGTTAGTTTTGGAGTATCACAAGCCGTTAGCGATGTCTGGTCACGGCGTATAGTACCTTCCTTTTTGTTTATGTCCCATGCTCGTCTGCTACAGCAGTAGAATCACTACATAGTGCCCGTCGTGTTGCGTGATGTCCTGCGCCTCCTGTCATCTGCTTAAACCAGAGAGGTTTGTAGGTGATCAACCTGACGGAGAGCTCCGCTGCAGTTGGGGGCATGAGAACATCATGCAGTTGTCTATGAGAGAGCATACTACTCGTCGAATAGTGTGTGGTTTCGTCTCCATTTGATTGATTGGATTGGATGGGTGAAGTCCTAATCCTACCTCCAGTTACCATGTCGGGTTCAGCCAAAACACAACACCGCCGTTTCTCTGAGATGCGAGGCTGGAGTGTCGCGGCGATCTACACTAGCACGGTACCACGCCTATGGGTTCTGTGTTTGTGTGTGACTTTGCCAACGGATCGGCTGTACGCCGTTCCTTTACTCTTCCATTCCCCACCCTGCCTATGATCATTCTGATCAAGTATTTCTTGGAAACGTCATTGTTTCACGAGTGGAAGGGTTCCGCTTGGTCTGGTTCTGGGTCGTTTTATTTTCCGATGTAACGGGCTGGTGTGTGGCGGCGAAGATTTGTTTGCCTTCGACGTGTAGAGAAGAGGAGGCACTGAATGTCATGGTGTATCGACAGGCATATACCACAAATCGTCGTTGTCGAATGCCCTGTGTTTTCCTCTTCACCGTTCGACCCACGATCCATGGCAGATGCCACCTGGCCCACATGGTGCTGGTATCTCTCGCCGCGATTGGTGGCTCGAGAGCTCAAGCGATGTATGACAGGTTGCGGGGGTCCTACAATGCGCTTCGCCCTTCTGGCTGGCGGCCCGTACCCCCTTTGGAGGAGTGGAACGGAGTGGGTGCGTTCTGTGACGACTCCTACTGCAGGTATGCATGTTCGAAAGTATGAGACCCTTGCCGAGAATGCGGCACAGAAACTTGGGCACTTGGGATTGCCGGAAAACCTCAATTTCACTGGAAAATACTTTGAAGACGATACTCTTAACGTGGGCCTGGACTCACACGCGGCCAACGCTGACGGGCCCTCCTCCCCGTCGACACGAACACAACGCTTGACCGTGCCACTCACTGGTAGGGCGATGGACCTCGTTGCAAGCAAACTGGAGGCTTTCTCGGCACCACCCGTTCATAGCATCGACACCTGCGTGGAAACCAAGGGCACGGACAATGACAAGGGCGAGACCGTTGTCCAAGGAGGCTGGCAGACCCAGAGCACCATGTTGTCAGAATGCAACGTTCCCGACAAGATTATTTACACAACACCTGATTGGCCGACTGAGAGCGAGAGTGAATGCTGTATCGGCTCCACTCAGGCGTCCGCAGCACCGATTGGTTCTCCAGTATCCTCAGCCTACACGCGGTGCGGTTTGAAGACGGTTCTTCACTCCGACCGCGTTGAAAGTAAGGTTGACAGCGTGGGCATCGCTCCCGAGAGGTTGTCAAAGTTGCCAGAAATATGTGACGGGGGCGGGGTGGTGGAGGATGTGGAGGAAGACAACATTGGCGCAGAGAATTGGTTGGATGTGACGCATGGCATGTTAGATGAACTCTGAACCAAGTGACACTAGCATCCTCGCGGAAGCCAACTGGCTTGCAAGCTCTGGGTAGCGCAAAGGGAATCAAAACCAGAGAGGGATTCTCGGCTGTTTCTTGAACGTGTGTGCATTGCAGTAGGATGTCTCGACGTGGATCCATCTCGACTTTGGAGTAGGAGGTACCAGGGGGAACGATTGGCCCCCCGCCCCCGAATAGGGCGGGCGGCCACCATGCGTGGTAGGACTGCGGAGCTTGGCGAGTAGATGTAATCGTTGAAAGCCGGAAACAATGGTGTTGTGTTTCATGTTTGGTTGCTCACGGGAGGAAACAACGCGTCGTGTGGGCCCCTGATATGGCGGCTTCGCGAGAATTTTGATCGCGTAGATCTAAGGAGACACATATGCGTCCGTACCGGAAAAGACCTTTGGTGGGAAGGTACCCACGAAGACGACGCCATTGGCACGTAAGGGGGAGGCAAGAGTTATCGAAAGAGAGGCGAACCCAGAATGGTCTTTAGACTCGCCGCTCGCTGTAAATACTGATGATGACGAGGGTTGTACAGAACCGCTCATTTTTCGCTGATTTTATTTCTGCAAGAAGGTGTAGTCTACAGGGGGTCTACGACAGACAAACGCTCAGCGACGCCAACAGAAAAGGTGTACATAAAACACGCGGGGATGTGTTGGAGTCTGCATGTGAGGTCCAGGGCGGCGGGAGGAACACACCTCATAAACTAGACGGTCGATGACCAAACTTCGGGGAGAAATCTTAGGTGTCGCATGCTTGCTTCCTTCACCGTAACATATCATAGATCATCTTCCTGATCACGTCCGGGGAAAGTGCAACTGGGAACGTGCCGTTGGGCTTCAACCAATAGGAGGGCATTCGTTCACGAAATCACCAGTATCAGGGTGTGGCCCTTGTAAAAAAACGTTGCGCCCATAATAAAAAATCCAAACAAATTGGATCGTGATTTTCGATTTCGGGTTGACTCTACAACACAGCAGTGCAAGCGGGGACTCGAAATCAAAAATACATGCGCCGGGAAGAGGCGAACAAGGCCTGTCGTCTAGAGCATATGCCAGTATATGCCAGTTGCGATAACACGAAAACCATGACCATGAGGGCCATATTACGGGACCCCAGACGGCCAACGATAGCTCCGAACAACCATGATCAGGCGGGTTGGGGGGTCTTGGTCTCGCATCGATACGCTGCGAACTCAGCGAGAAATGCGTGATTGAATGGCTGCATGCTGATGTAGGAAAGCCTAAACAGCTGCCGTTGGCCTGCGTTGACATAGAAAGAATTTCACGGAGATTATTCTCTCTCTCTCTCAACCTAGAGCAGATCTCACTCAAACAAAGCATACCTTGCTCTGCTGGATGTCAGCTTTTTACCAAGCTATTGCTTGCATCGCCTAACAGTCTGTAGGTGGCTAGACGAGTACCGAAATGAAGGCGTGTATGATTCTTTGAGGGTGTGGCAGGTGGCAAGCGTGTAAGATTGGATGAAGGAAATCTGGGGTTTGTGGCGCGGGACTGAATCGTACAGTGGCAACGTAGGCAACAAATTGCGGGGAAGTTTCATCGGGGGATTGGATAAGCACGGCGGTGATGACGTATTGGAGTACAACTTCAACAGCAGCAGCAAGAAGCAGTACGAAGAGTGCACACGCCATCAGAGGGAAACGCGCCGGCGATCATGACGCTCATTGCATGTTTGTGCGGTTTTTGCTGTGAGCAAGATGATGGGGACGGCAATGCAGCTGCTCCTGTGAGACGAAGGGGCGATCTGTCGTAGAGGTTACCGCGTGTGTGTTAGGAAAAGGGGTGAGCTCCGGTTAGGTGATTGAGCGGAAATCCCGGTCCACGACTCGAAATAGAGTAGATTCATGAGCATAACAAACAGCTTGATGTTCCTCTTCGCACTCACTCTTAATTTTGATTGTGGAGGCTTAAGGAATAATATAAACACACACAGAAAGACTACCCATTCGAGATATACCCACAGTCGAACGGGATGTGGTGGAGTCTTTTCAGTGAGTGGAGGGAAACCGGCTGGGTACTGGACTTATTTCGAGTCTTTTTAAGTCTATACACTGATGATTTAAATACGAGCTATGGGTCTTCACTGATCATTTTGCCCTCTCTGGACTGATCATTACAATATACCGAAAATAGACTAGTTGAGGCAGCTAGACGACTGATCATTTCGAAGTCTACACAGCTAACCTGCCCTACTGACCGCAGCGCGACCACCTATCAACCCTTCTACGACCCTGTCTGTGGCCACCACCCTGTCGCCGGCTTCTCTCATGGCCTACAGGTGGAGATAGCTGTTGCGTGTGCAGAAGTACACTGGTGTATTTCTCTGCACTTCTCTCTCTCCCGCTCGCTCTCGCTCTCATTTTTTTTTTTTTGGCGCAAACAAAAAAATCTGACAGTCCAGCCTAGACCCAAAGGGGTTAATTAAGGAATAATAAACACACACACAGAAATATTACTTGTACCTATTCGAGATATACCCACAGTCGAACGGCTGTTCGAGCTCGTTTTACCATACCGATAAATTATCGGACCCTCTCGTCTAAAATCCGGCGGCGGAACAACCGGCGCGCTGTCCAATCACTGACATTTTCTATTTTTTATTTTTTATTTTGGACGGAAAAGTGGTCTGACCAGGGCCACCCTCACACAACCCCCCCCAAAAAAGCTCCGCAAATTCAACCTCTCCACGCACATGCTACGCTAGGTGCTCATCGGGTGTCTCCCCCTCTTTTGCTCTCTTCTTCCTGTGCCTGCCCCCTTGCAAGCGTAGACGGGACGCGCTCTGTGCGTGACCAGAAACACGAAAGGAACATTGACGTCCCACACTGCACGAACACTGAGTCAGTGACTCGTCGTTCGAGAGCAACAACGCAACCATCCATGGATACGAGGCCAGTGTACTCCGGCAGGAACAACGGCGGTGGTCGGCAAGGACCTCGCCCGCGGCCAACCCTGTTTGGAATGCGGCGGAGCTGCTCAGAATGTGGACGTACAAAGAAGCGTTGTGATGGTCTACAGCCTTGCGGGTAAGACCGGCGCGATCAAGAAGAACGTGGGAATTCACACGCTTCGCGCGAAAATGAGTTGAACATGAGGTGCAAGCTGCTACACAGCAATGACCTGCTGTGCTGTGACCACCACCTACTGACGTCAGACGGTGTAAATTCCTATTGTGACGTGCAGTTTCAGTGCAGCTGTGCCCAGCTGCAACGAACGCTGCAGGACTTACAGAGGACGTCGCACCGAACCAACACGAAAAGCCTACCTACCTTTGATGATTTTCCAAGCTACAATATATTATGTTCCCCACGCCCAGCTGAGTCATGTCAAGCCATTTATTTGCTGTTTACACGTTGAAACGACACCGAACAAAACGAATCAGCCGAGTCTGATGAGACGAGTTCGCGGCTCAACTTTCACGGTATGTGGTGGAGGCAGAACATGTACTACAGCAGTGCAAACATAGGGCAGGGAAACGAGCCGCGAAGAATGCGACTCATTACCTCCCAGTAGTCTCCTATCTGCGAAGCTGTGCGAGGCACGCTGCTTCCAGGCATCGACACACACACGCGGAGAATTCAACGGTCGCATACATAGACTAAACAAAAATCAGCAACAACAAGCCAAAAAACTAGATAGGCACAGCAGCAGTTACATTGCAAACTCGAGCTTCCTGGTTTCCTGGTGATATTTGACTGCTGTTGAGAGGTGTCCTCATGATTTCATCGGGATGGAGGCAAATTTCCGAACGGAATGCAAACGCCGATCCTCGTGTTTGTGCGTCGCACCAGAAAAGATGACGTGTCCTGCCGCTCGCCTCGGAATTTCAGAAGCTAATAAACAAGCTGCGCACTGCTGATACAACGCACACGAGGCACACCCAGCTGCTGGAACACAACAACAGCAACGTCTCGCACAACCGTAGAAACTCACCCGCCATGGTCCAATCCCCCCTGTATGTGAAAGCACACCAACCAGTAGTACCAGCCATCTCTGGCCACATACACAACAGCAATGCCTGAGAGTCGTCGTCAAATGTGCTCTTCTCGCGGTTGGAAAATCTCTCGCACATTCACAAATGTAAGTTGTGTGTAAGTTGTGTGTGTGATGGCAGATGGGCGTCTTGCTGTTGGAAACGCAGCATAGTCTCGCGCAGCTGGAGGAACGTGTACTGTAGAAACACACCCGTCATGGCACACTCCCCCCCGAACCCGAAAGCACAACAACAGCAGTCAGTGTAGCAACAGACCTGGCTGCGCGCTCTCACACGATGATGATGATGTTTCAACTTATCGAAAATTATTCATAAAACGAAAGAAAAATGAGAACAAATAGAAAGAAGATACACTGGTGAGATGAAGAGACGAAGCTTGCTTCACAGCAGAAGCAGCGCAGTACCAACCATCAAGACAGAGCAGAGCATTCCCCAACATAGCCTTCGCAGGTTCCTAATGATATGCATGGTGTCTTCGCAGGACCAGAATAGATAGGGCGGTGGACGAAGGGAGTAAGCGGAACATACGAGACCTGCGACGATGTCATGATAATAATTGCTTCCTGAAGAAATTACGAAATTTCCATCGGGCCAAAAGTGCCTTCCCATGATTTAATCGGGATGGAAGATCGGCCTGATGATGTTGCGAGTAGACCGTGTGACATTGCAAACTCGATCTTAAGAATTCCTGGTGCTTTGGACCCCAAACACCAGGAAGCTCGAGTTTGCAATGTGTCAAGTATCCAGAAGTGGAATAGGTCCCTGTTTAGGGCCGGTGGCCCGTGTAGTGCCGGTTAGTAGATAGAGATGGGCACCGTTTGAAAAATAACCGGTAATACTCGGTTATTTGGAACCCCAGCAGGCGGTTATGAGTGACGGTTATCATACAAAGGAGGCGTTTTGCAGCCGGTTTACCCGGTTATCCGTAACCGGTTAACCGTCGCTAAAATCAAGGGGCCCTCCATCTGGAAACGTCGAAACACCCCTGGGCGCCGTGTCAATCTTCGTCCCGGGGGGCGGGTGGGTGGGCCTTTTATGCGGGGACATTTTGGCTAAATCCCCGGGGTTTCGACATCTTCGAGCGCTTCTTTCAGCGCGCGCGCGGGATCCCACACAGAGCTAGTGGAAATCATGGAAACACCCCAAGAATACGCGTCAATCTTGGTCGCAAGGTCTAGTGTATGGTGTAGGAGATAGTATGAGGACACGAAGTCAACAACTGAAGAGAATTTTACGGGTTTTAGGGTGCGACATGAAGGTCTATTCAATGAAGAGTATAATATCGGTTTTACTATGGACACACTAAATCCTTTACAATAGACTGCTGCAAGCGTGCCGCCTTAACCCCCTATATTGCGTGTCAATCTTGGCCCGGGGGGGGGGGGGATGTTCCACGGTTTCCACATGGAGAGCCCCTTGCTAAAATACCTGGTTATGCGGCGGTTATTTATTCAAGAATAGCTCCTCCTAGCCGGTTATTGCTCATTGGTTGTTCCCTTCTGGCGCCCATCTCTTCTTTGACACCACGAAAATAGATCGTGTGCGCGAAATACACCGGCAGACACCGACTGCGCGACTGAAAGATAGATTGGTGTGTATGCCATAAAGCCACAAAACAGACCCGAGTTTGAGAGGTTGCGGAGGAGGTGTTTCCTCATAAGATCCGGTTAAATCGGTTAATTAACCGGTGCTGAAAAAAAACGGTTATACCGGTTATTGGATTTTGAGAATAACGCCTCCTAGCCGGGTATCGGATATTGCTTTTTCATGTCCGGTGCCCATCTCTACCGGTTACATCTCTGCGCACAGCCCGAGCCCTCACTTGTGCGAGACCGGCACTATTGGGGATGCCCAACAATAGTGCCAGTTCGGGCACTTCTGTACCCCACGAGAGTGCGGGTTCACGGACCTACGCACCTCACGGGGTCCCAAACATGTGGCCTTGAGAACATTTTCTGTTTTCAGCCAACTGAGACTGACGTGTATTTTCATTGTTCAGCCGGTCAGCGCAGCAATCAATGCCAAAACAAAATATTGGCGTGGAAGAGAGCAACACTTTCGAGGCAGATGACCCTCCCCACCATAACGGCGTAGGGCCAGAGAAGAAATGACGAAAAGTCGCTGTAAAAACGATGGTGAGAACGATGGAGTTGGAAGGAAGGAGGATGGCGGTGAAAACACTCCAAGAGGAAATAGAGTGCAAGGTAGCAGCCTTCATCGACACGTACGTGCAGTTTTCTTCTGTTGCTACTTGTACCGTTTCTGTCTTTGATCCGGAGGATAGCTTAGCCTCCCCCATGCCGCCCTCCCAGTTAATGACATTTAGAGGTGTTACTTGTTTTTCACCCGCACTGAGACTGACGTCATTAGATTGGTCAGCCGGATGGCGCGGTCAATACCAACCCAGAAAATGCACACTACAACAAACGCCCACACACGGGGTCGTCGCAATTTAAAAGACGCACGACACGGGGTCCTACAGCAGTAGATCATTGGCTGTGGTAGCATTAATTTCCTGTTTCGACACTGAGACTGAAGGCGTCTTTTTATCGGTCAGCCCGTTGGCGCGATCGCTACACGTAATAATCACACGCGCACACACGGAGACAGACGCCTTCTCATTGGTCAGCCGGTTAGCGTGGTCGATGCAAAACATTTAGAATCACACATTTTCCTGCTCTCGCTGCATCGAAGGAGTACAAGGAGAAGTGAGATATTTCTTCCCATTTTTTTTGGAGTACGCATATGTAGGAGCTTCACAAACATCATCACCGCCAAAGATGCATCGGGTGCCTGAATGAGGAAGACTGTCGAGTAAATTGCTATTGAGCTTGTCCAGGATGGTTCGATCCATGTAAGGCCAGTGCCACCGTTGTGAGGTATATCCTCTGCGATATTCATCATGGAGCCGCTTCGAATAGCAGCAGCAGCCACATACACACAGGACACTTGCGCGGAAGGGATAAGATCACGGAACGTTACTGCGTGCTGAAGAAGACGCATCGCGTCAAGGGCGTGCATGGTATCGGCTTTCAAGCGGTAGATCAAAGGGGTAGCAAGCCATGATATGATGATATCTTGTACACCTGCCAAGCGCCAGCGACTCTCTTGCCTTTTCTACAGCGTCTTGCAATATTTTACCGGTATTCGTCGTTCAGAGTTACGCCTCAGCTACCCCTTTCCTGCTCTTTGCCCTCGCAAAATACGTGTGTACGACTGCAGGCGCTGTGTGAAGTCAGGCAGCCAGTGCACCTACAACAGGCGGCGGTGGCATCTTCAACCACACCAGGAGGAACGACAGCATCACCGACCTGATCACGATGGCACGCACGGTAGAGAGGCCCTGCTGGAATCCACACCACCCGGCGTCCTCGGAACATCTGGAATATTGCCTATGAAGAGGTACTTTTAACTGGGTTCAAACGGTGAATTGGTACAACCCACCACGTTGATGCTTGCAGACCCATCAAACACACGGCCATGCACTGATGCGCGACTGACGACATCAGCAGGACACGAAAACACCGGCCTGTTGGGTAGAATAGCGGACAAGTCATGCCGCCAGCGTTCACGGAGAGTGCCCGCGGCGTCTTGCATGGTGCAGTATACAATGGGATGCTTCTTCGTTCAGCCTCTGTTCCATGTCGTGGTGCTACATGCAGGTTCAGGTTGAGTGCATCTCCGGCGACTGGTCTTGTGGGCATGCAGGAAAACGCCTTCCTGAGCGACTTCTTCGGCTGCGTTGGTTTTCTTCCGCTAACCACCAATAGGTATGGGTATTTGTACACATAAATAGGCGGGATCGCCGCTTTGCTACGTGCTGCTACTCGTGTGTGAAGTGGTTTGTGTCGTTAAACTTGCATGCAAACAGCACAGCGTTGTCGCTCGAGTGGTGCTGGTTCAGTAGTTTGTCTTGCCTTTCTCACACGAGCATCCGACACGTGGGATCTGTGCGATGCTTTGCTGTTCTGGCAGTCATATTCGCGAGACGATGGTGAAGATCATGACACCGCTCTCTTCTTTACAGCAGTCAGCCGCTGGGGCCGATTGTGACGACGAAAGATGTTGATCCAATCGCACCAGGGGCGAGTTGGATAACGGGCTCGGAACGCAATAAGCTTCCTAGGGACCCGTCGACATGTACGTTCTGGTGTGCAATTGCTCTGGGGGCGCTCGCGAAGGGCAGTCCTATCGAGTCGGTAAGATGGTGGCGTTGTTTCTCTCTATCTGGATGTAAATGCCTATTGTTTGCCAAAGGACGTAGTCAGTTGTCATTTTTCTGTGTGGCATTGAAATGTCATTGGTGGGCGGCGTTTCCCTGGGCTGCCATCACGGTATGCTCATCCTACACACCTCCCTGCCTCGCCGATACTTTTTTTAGGTGTTGCAGTACTCTGAACTGGCACAGGAAGCTTTGGCTACGAGCGGCTCCGGTCCCGCAGACGTGGAGGTCGCGAAGTGAGTCACACTCGAAAACCAATAGGAAACAAGATCACTGCCCTCACCGAGCGTTTTGGTTGAGCTGTGCGAGGTCCACTATATTCTAGGGCCCTTCATCTGACGCTTTCGTCCTGGGCAGGGTTGCGAAGCTTACCTCATGACTAGAGAGTCGTGCTAATGGAAAATCACGCCAATCATCCATGCTGATTGCTTGTTTGTTCGTGTCCAGGGCATGGGTAATTCTGGCTTACCTGTGTTGCTTCATGGGAGACATGGTGAGCCATCGCCCCAGCCCCTGCCGTTCATGTGGTTGCGCATCGCCGCTGACAAATGAAAATCCGATCCCGATTACCTGTATCGGGGAAGCCGCGCGCATGGGAATTTGCAACTGGTTCTTATCCGCGATGTTCCTGGACCACGTTGGAAATGGTCTGCTCCCGCTGACATCTTCCATATTTTGCTTTCTGACGTGCTTCCGTCCGACTGGTACGTTTGTCCTTAGGCGGGGTTCCAGAAGTTTCTGGCTCTCTCGGACTCGTTTTTGACGAGTTGTATTGAGCAAGGGTCCGCCGATGTGCTTCCAGCGGTGAGTTCATATACAACACCCGCCTAGGGTTTCCATGGTGACCGGGGACACAAGAAGCAGCCTCCTCTATGTACTCCTGTGTTGCTTCGCGTGCGGTGGACTCATGGTGATGGCGGCAGTCTCGTTGTGCGGTCCTAAGCCATGACGCGAACCCAATTCCTCAGAGACTGCTTACACGAAACAGCTTGTAGCCAAGCACAATTTCCTCTCCGTACGCCTAATGCTAGCATTTGAAGAATTCATTATCATGTTATGGCTGCAACCGATATGCATCCTACCTGTGTGTCGAGTCGTTGGCCAGGGCTTCACCGAGATTGTCAAGCACAAATATGCTACCTTGTCTTCCTGCGGACAGCAGTGGCAGATGAAGTCGTATAGGTCCAAAGGGGAAGCTACTCCGCCGCAGGTGTGTGGTCGGTTTTATCGAAGATTCGTCTTGGAGGTCGTCGTCGAGACAGAGCATTGCCGACCGGAACGAAAGTGTGCCGATACAGTGTTGCTTACGTGCTTCACTGAGCTACCATAGGACAAGGCAGTCCACCCGGCAGGCTGCATCTTTGGGCTGCACGGAAATGGGTGTTTGGCACGACAAGTGGCATTTACACCAATCTCCTTGCCGACACCACAACTTCCCGCTGCTTTCTCAGTCGTGCCCGCCCGCCCTCCTTGCTGACCCTTCAATCCCAGTTGAAGGAAGCTGCCACGGAGGTCGACCTATATCAATACGTCGCTCAGTCGTACAGAGCGTATGAGCAAATTCTCCACCAATTACCGAGCAAGCAAATCGCGACGACGTGCGAAAACCCATGCGACGCCGAGTCTGATCGCGGATCAGACAGTGGCCGCCGGTCCGACCACGTTTTTCTGCCTCGAGAGGTATCGGACGCCATTGGAACGTATTTGGAGAGCGTGCGTTGCCTCAGCTTTGAGCCACTTGAAGAGGCGGTAGATCGGTGAGTCGAAACACGTGGTAAAAACGTGTTCGGGCATGTCGGCAGTCTTATGACATACGGGTGAGAAGATGCGCATTTTACAATTCATATATGGCAGCAGAAGCCCTTGCGACGCGTACATCTTGATTTCGTTTTGGTTGTGGCATTTTCTTGGCCCTAATTCGACTTTTTGTTCGCGCCTTTTCGACCTAAATGATGCAATACGGCTTTTTGCGGATGGATACACACACATGCTGAGACCATTGCCCGTGCAGCATCAAGCGCATGCTTCGGTCGCGCTCATTGGCGAGAAGATGTTGGGGCACATCCGTAAAGACGCCAAAAGCTTGACAAGTCCAACCTTCTTCCGTAGACTACCATCCCTGTTTGACCTCATACTGCAGAGGGACGATTTCACACAAGATCCGCCAACCACCAGCAAACGTCGCCACAAGTTGGATGTGGGATGGGATGCCACCTCGTCTTGCGGGCTGGATGATCACCTAGTGCCAATTGCACATCGACAGGGTTTATTTGTCGTGTCATGTTAGGGGGAAAAAATATCACTATTCGCCGCACATTGGTTCTCGCGAAACGATCGTAGTTCCACCGCGCCCGCTAGTCATGTATCGTGAAACGATAACATTGCACCGTGTCACACGACTCAACTGCTGTCGCCTTTCCTCCCGTGATTGACGTTTCATATTGTACGGTGTACCTTTCGGCGTGCTTTCCTCACCAAGACGATTTTCCGAGAATCAAAACCGACCGATGGAATCAATGAACTACAGCGTAGAAGACGCGCGCGCGGAAGGCCAGGAAGACCACTCGGCGAAACGCGACCGCTCCCTACGCTTATACGATGAAACCGCCCGCAAGCTTCCTTTCAAACACAAACAGATCTACGTTTTCGCCAACACGGTAGTGTGATCCCGGTGTCCGTCCTGCCCCAGGGGCGGGAGGCAGCCATACCCTAGTCAACCGATATGAGGGTGTCACTGAGATGGATATCAGGGGGGACCCATGCCCCGACGGGCTGTCTGTCCTCCTTCTACTAGGTAACACCTTCACTACACCCGTTGATGAACTTCGCACTCGTAATCGACCTGTATGCCTAAATCGGATGATGGGACTAATGTGCAGACCAAGCGTTCGTGGAGGTTTCGGCGGCCTGCTCATCAACCTGTGAGATGGGATATATGTTTTACGTGCAGATATTGTGTTTGGCTGGATCTACTGTTCCGATGTGCTGCATTTGTTAAAGGCTTCTGTGTTTAATATTGTCGGGCCATGAGGTGATCAGAGCAAGCCTGAGGCGACACACGGTCTTACAAGTTTTTCTTACTGTTCTGTGCCACAGTGTTTCGGTACTTTGGCACTGGCTATAACAACTGTGACCAGTGATGAATTTTGTTTCTGTTGATCAGAATGGAGTATCGAACGAGACTTCATCTTTTGACAGTACGTTTTGCCCTCGACCCCTTTTCTGGATTTCTGGACCCTCCAGAGGCCTTATCTTCACGAAGGCAGCACAGGGCGATCTGCATGCCGCCCTGGAAAGAATAGGCCGCTGCGTTGAGGTTTGCGAGCGATATCCTGGCTTGTGTCGCAGCACGGTGGGGTGAGTGGAGTTGTTGCGATGCAGAGGGAGGTGATATGTTGATTATATTTCCCCCGATCTGTTTCACAGATGGCGTGAGCGACTTCCGTACCCCGTTGGGATGGGTGTTGCAAGACGCTTCAAATATGCAGCTAAAGTGGGTAAAGATGTTCAGGCATAATCAAGTGTGGCGATGGCGCGGTACTCCACAGCATGACATATTCACAAACAATTGTTCTAAGGTAATGAAAACGTTGGAGTGTTAATCTCCGCAAACACTTTTATTTTGTCGTGCTTGTTTTCTGCATGTTTGCGGTTATGATCAGGAGGTTGTCAACTGAGCCTCATTGATGCTACTGCTCGGCTGTTCCGCTTGAATCTACAACGTTTGCAAAGGTTGATGTGCGTATGGATAAGAAGAGTGTTGTGGTCGATGCATGTTCTGTTCTGCCAATGATCAACGCACCATGTTTGTTCTCTTTCGATTTTTGTGTCCAATTGCGTCTTGTGAGTTTTGGAATATCAGAAGCCGTTAGCGATGTCTGGTCACGACGTATAATGCCACTCTTTTTTGTTTGTGTCCCATGCTCGTCTGCTACAGCAGCAGCATCACCAGGACCCGCCGTGTTGCGTGATATCCTGCGCCTCCTGATATCTGTTTGGACATTTTTGCCTACAGTAGGTGATCAACCTGACGGAGAGCTCCCCTGCAGTAGGGGGCGTGAAAATACCATGTAATTGTCTATGACAGAGCGTACTCCTCTTCGATAAGTGTGTGGTGTCGTCTCCGGTTGATTGAGTGTATTGGATGGGTCAAGTCCTAATTCTACCCCCAGGGCACCAAGTAGGGTTCGGCCAAAACGCAACACCCGCCATTTCTCTGACATGCGAAGTTGGCGTGTTGCGGCCTTCTACACTGGCAGGGTGCCACGTCTGTGGTTTTGTTTCGTGCGGGACTTTGCTAACGAATCGGCTCACTCCATTCTTGTACTTTTCCTTTCTCCACCCTTCGAATAATCGTTCTGGCCGAGCATTTCTTGGAAATTTCTTTGCGTCACAAATGGTAGGCTTCCGCTTGGCCTGCTTCTCGGCCGTTTTTCTTTTCCTCGTGTATGGGGCTAGTGTGTGGCGGCGAGGATTTGTATCCCTTCGCCTAGTAGAGAAGAGGGGGACTGTATCTCGTGGTGTATCGACAAGTATATGCTACAAATCGTCGTTGTCGAACCCCGTATGTGTTCCTCTGCCCCGTGCTACCCATGGTCCATGAAAGATGCCACCTGGCCCACATAGCGCTGGTATCTCTCGCAGCGGTTGGTGGGTCCAGAGCTCAAACGATGTATGACAGGCTGCGGGGGTCCTACAACTCGTGTCGCCCTGCTGGCTCGCGGCCCGTACCCCCTTTGGAGGAGTGGGACCGAGTGGATGCCTTCTGCGACGATTCCTTTTGCAGGTATGCATGTTTGAAAGTATGAGACCCTTGCCGAGCATGCGATACAGAAACTTGGGCACATGGATGCCGGACAACGGGACTTACACAATGGTGCCTAACCGCAATATGGTGAGGACGATAGCGTGCGTTGGGCGATAGTTCGAAGGCGATATTCTTAACGTGGGCTTGGACGCACACGCGATGAACCCTGACGGCCCCTCCTTCCTGTCGACACCAAAACAACGATCAACCGTGCCACTCACTGATAGGGCGATGGACCTCGCTTCAGGCAAACTGAAGGCTCTCTCGGCACCACCCGTGGATAGCATTGACACCTGCGTGGAAGGGAAGGGCACGGACAGTGACAAGGGCGAGACCATTTTCCAAGAAGGCTGGCAAACCCAGAGCGCCACGCTGCCAGCATCCAACATTCCCGAGAAGGTTATCAACACAGTTCCTGATTGGCCGACTGAGGGCGAGAGTGAATGTTGTGTCGGCTCCACTCAGGCGTCCGCATCACCGATTCCTTCTCCAGTATCCTCAGCCTAACCGCGGTGCGGTTTGAAGACGGACCTTCACTGCGACCACGTTGAAAGAAAGTTTGACAGCGTGGACATCGCTCCCGAGAGGTTGTCAAGGTTGCCAGGAATGCGTGACGGGGGCGGGGTCGTGGCAGATGCGGAGGAAGACGGCATTGGCGCAGAGAATTGGTTGGATGTGACGCATGGCATGTTAGATGCACTCTGAACCGAGTGACAACAACATCCTGGCCGAAGCCAACTTGGCGTGCAAGCTCTGAGTAGCTCAAAGGGGATCAATACCGGGGGGGGGGGGGGGGGAGAGGGGG
>FN649757.1:38711-97594 GCA_000310025.1 Ectocarpus siliculosus
GTACGGACAGTAGTGTCCAAGGCTTTGGCATGTCCAGCATGTGGGTTGGGAGTAGTAGTCTTGCAGACTCAGGCTTGAACCTTCGTGCAATTGTTGTTTGTCGTTCCTCTGCTGGTGGTAGAGCCAGCGGCGGAACCGACGCCGGTTGGCATCCTGTAGATGCTACTGGCAGGACTGCGGGAGGTAAGGGCAGCAGTGCCCAAGTCCTTGGCATGTCCAGCGTGAGAGTTGGGAGTAGTAGTCTTCTAGACTCAGACTTGAACCCTCATGCATCTGCTGTAAATCGTCCCTCTGCTGGTGCTGCAAGCTTTGGTTCGATTGGAACTGTTAGTGGGGCTTCGGGTAGTAGCCAGTCTTTCGGTTCGGGAATGGTTAGTGGGACTTTAGGTAGTCAGTCTTCCATTCCGGGAATGGTTAGTGGGGCTTTAGGTAGCCAGTCTTCCATTCCGCCCCCATCTACTCCATCGAGTGAGTGGTGGGGATGTGTCGCCAGTGGAAACACATATATTCCTGGGGTCGGCATTAATAACACAGGAGAAAACTTGGGTAGGAGTCCTTTTCAAAGTTCCCAAAGCTTCTGTTTTTGACGGGACGGACGTGTCGTATCCGTCGTGGTCACAATTGTTTCTACTGAGTGCCCACAACAATAATCTGTATGAGGCTTTTGTTTCTGTGCAACATGTAGGGATTTCGATTGCAAGCATTGAATTCGATCTGACCCCCTGGGTAGAGAAAGGATACAACATACATGGGTGTGCTGTGCCAGACTGAGATATCAAGGTGGATTTTGTTCGACTGTTCGAATAAGAACTCTCTCAAAACCATGGCTAGGCATGCAGGTTTCCCCAGCAAGGCATTTCGAGTGTTGAAAGATCACTTTCTACCCTTGAGCCAGAGCACTGTCTGGAACCTTGGAGTTGGTGTTTGTGACTGCTGATTTGAGTTTCTGTAGAGTTGGAGCATGTATTGTAATCTCCCAACTTGGGATATCACCTCTTTTCTCCCAGCGCAGATTGGTGGTGAGTCATGGAATTACCTTGCTTGGTGGTCCTGATGGTGTGATGACTGTTTTCGACGGACATACTATTTTTCAGAGCTTCGATGGCATGCTAATTAAGACTGCGTATCGTCTTGAAGATGAATCTGTTGGTTCGGTGTTAACTGCCCTCACTCCTTCAAACCCCAAGCATGAATCTAAGATGGATGTGAACGAGTTTCGTAACATTTATGCTCATTCGCATGAGGGATTGCTTCGTACAACTGCAAAGCGACTAGGTATCGAGTTGACGGGTAAAATGCATGCTTGTACGGGATGTTCGATGTCGAAGGCATTCAAGAAAGGGATTGCTCATGAAACAAAACGCAGATCAGACAAAAAGTTGGGCAGAGTTTTTGTTGACCTGGGAGGGCGGAAGGACGTTGCGTCCGTAGGGGGTAAACATTACCCCATGATAGTGAAGGATGATTTCACAAGACGCACATGGATGTATTTCCTGAAAGTAAATCAGACGCTGCGAGTGCTTTCCGGAGTTTCCTTGCAAGTGTGCGTGCTGATGGTATCCCATCATTGGTTGAGATTGTTAGATCTGACAATGGGGGGGAGTTTTTCGGAGGAGAATTTGCGTCCGTGTGCAACGAGCTCTTGATTAAGCAAGAGTTCACCCCGGCTTACAGTCCCCAATACAACGGTGTTGCAGAGCGTGGTTTGGGATTGATTGAGGCGGCGGCAATGGCTGCTCGTATTCAGGCAAAAGTTTTGTTTGGGCATGTGCAATTACCAAAGACTGATAGACTATGGGCTGAGGCGATGCATTGGGCTTGCGAAGCAATTAACCACACAGCTTGTTCCGCTAACCCCGACAGTAAGTCACCGTATGAGATGTGGCATGGTGAAGCTAGTCATGCTAGACCGTATCCGTTTTTGAAACCGGCGTACTGTAGGTGGCAGCGTCCGTCTAAGCTGCTACCGAAGGGTGAGGCTTGCTTTTTATGTCGGTCCTTCGAGAGACCACCCGCGTGAATGTCATAGAGTACTTACGAGGGCTGGAACTATTCAGGAAACGAGGAATGTGACATGGGAAGCGTTGCCGTCACAACTCCCTCCACCGCAACCGTCTCTCTTGCCGATAGAAGTTGCAGAGCAGGGAGGGGAGGAACGTGACGACGATGTAGAAGCTGAGGTATGGCCGCTTTTAGGAAGAGGAGTTCCCCACATTCTTTTGCGACGTGATATCTCTGGTGGAACAATCGATGAGGTTGGCAGTGTTGATGCAGGCAGTGTAGGTCAACCCCCCTCTATGCCATCTTCGCCCGCGATTAATTCCCCTAGTAGCGCAGCTCCCCCTGTGTCTTCTCCAGCAGACGAGTTCTTCGATGAGGGAGGGCAGGGAGGGCCGGAGACAGGGCAGACAGAATCGGCGGGTCCGGGAGGGCAGGAGGTAGAGTCGGAGAGTCAGGAAGGTTTGGATCAAGAGTTGGTTGAGCCGGGAGGGCAGGAGGTACAATCGGAGGCATTTCCCCCTGCTACGCACGTACCATCTAATCGTCGTGCGCGGCATGAGCTTGCTAGTTACAACACTGCTATGAATGAGAATGTTGAAGTCAGAGAAGGCAGAACCCGTGCGCAAACTCGGGCAGTAAATCAGCAGAGCGTACCCGGCCTCATGGCCACTCTAGGACCCATCTCCGCATCAGATATAATATTGGCACTCTTAGTCGAACAGAGAGCATCTGATGCAATGGAATTGCCGAAAGTACTAATTCAAGATGTAGAGTCAGAACCGGGTAGCTATCAAGAAGCCCGCCAATCAAAGTATTCCACGATTTGGGACGAAGCCATGTCTGTAGAATTTGAAGGCTTGTTAAGAGCAGGAACGTTTGCGTTAGCAGTAAAGGCTCCAATAGGCTGTAACGTGATAGATGCTAGATGGGTCTACAAATGGAAAGCAGATGAAACAAGTAAGATAGTGAAGGCCAAGGCTAGGCTTGTAGCGAAGGGCTTCAAGCAGAAGTATGGTGTGGATTATCTTGAGACTTTCTCGCCTACTGCAAATGCTGCATCGATTCGTTTGTTGGTAGCATTGGCGTGCAAGTATGATTTGGAATTTCTTCACTTTGACATTGAGCAAGCGTTTGTTCAGTCGGAATTGGATCACGAGGTGTTCATGAAGTTGCCTCCTGGCTGTGAGTCGATGACAGGAAAGGTAGTCCGTTTAGACAAGAGTTTGTATGGACTGAGACAGGCATCTAGAACATTTCACAAGAGACTTGTGTCGGACCTGAAGAGGATTGGTTTCGAACAGTCTCTGTCTGACCCCTGCGTTCTTCGTTTCATGATGGGAGACGAGGTGTTGGGTATGATTGCGATTCATGTGGATGACATTCTGTATGCAGGAATTGAGAGGCTTGCCAAGATGGTTGTGGAACCGCTAGGTGACTCTCTCCCCACGAAGAATTTGGGCGAGGTCAAGTTCTTTCTTGGTTGCGCATTCGTTCGCGACCGCGAGGCTGGTACGATTGAGATGTCTCAAGAGAGTTACATCAGGAGTGTTCTCGAGAGATTCAATGTTTGTCGCACCAGCTCGATCCCTGCTTCCCCTGCTAACGATTACAGGTCCGTGATGGAGGATGAGGGGGCAGGAGATGTGCCGTTCCGAGAGGTGGTGGGGAGCCTGATGTGGATCGCCAACCAGACAAGGCCCGACATCTCAAATGCTGTGCGGGCGGTGGCGAGGCACTCTCACGAGCCAAAGAAGAGCCACTGGAAGGCGGCCCAGAAGATTCTGAATTATCTTCTGGAGACGGCACATCTAACTTTGAAGTACAAGCAGGACACTATGGTAGACGTAGGCACGTTGGTGTACGTAGACGCAGACTTCGCCAGTAAGGCCACTGACCGTAGATCAGTTTCGGGAGCACTAGTTCTTGTAGCTGACTGTCTTGTTGCTTGGATTTCTAGGACGCAGAAATGTGTCACACTTTCAACCACTGAAGCAGAGTATGTTGCGATGGGTGACGGTGTGAAAGAGGCTCTGTTTGTCAACGGAATGCTCGAGTTCTTGAGGCCTAGTGAGAAGCTTGGTAAGATCCAGGTACGCGAGGATAACGAGGGTGCAATTGCACTTGCTGAGAATCCACTTAGTTCGTGTAACAGTAAGCACATTGACGTGAGGCACCATTTTCTTCGGAATTTGACAGAAGAGGGAGTGTTGGAAATCAGTCATGTCGCTAGCGAAAGACAGCATGCGGACATCCTGACGAAGGCGCTGCCGAGAGATCTTTTTGAAGTTCATCGTAATTTTGCTCTAGGCTCGAGATCTGAGAAGTAGATAGAGGTCTGAGTCGTGTTTTCAATTTTTGCTATTTCTGATATATATTTGGTCTGGTCGAGACAACAGCCCCAAGGGAGGGTGTTCGTGATTATTGCTGCTGTGTGTCGACAAGTAGCGCAGAACACTAACAGGAAGTTCAAATAACGGGACTGTCGTTTGGTAGGAATGTTTCTAGGAATGTTCTTCGTGGATGGTGTTCTCGGTATGTCGGATGGTTCATAGACCCGAGCGTGTTCTCGGTATGTCGGATAGTACATTGGTCCGAGTTCCATGTTTTGTGTGTTGGTCGAGCGACATGGCTGATGCTGCGGTGCTCGCGCACCCAGCTCACTCCACTCTGCTACCCTGTCTCTCGACCCAAGGTCTCATCAATACAACATATTTTCCCCAGAAGCCACGAGTTTACCAACATACTTGTCTGTGTGATCTCGGCAAAATTTGTCGGCAGGTAGCACGCCCTATTGTTTTATTTGGTTGGTGCGTTTCGAGTTCCAGTCGACCAGAGCATCTACAGTTCTGCAAGTACATCGGTTCTCTACACCCGGTTATTCGTGGTGTTGAGAAGCACGATGACCACGAGACTACTACTCAGCGCTGACTGGTCGATACAAGCAGGTCATCGGCTTACTCTGCGAAGCCAGTTTCCTTAGGCTTTTTTCTTCCTCATAAATTCGGGCGCAAAGAAATTTATGCTCGAGGGGAGATTCGAATCCCGGATATTAGCTTTTTTGTTGAGAAGCACGACGATCACTAGACTACTAGTCAGTGCTGACTAATAGTCTAGTGGTCATCGTGCCTCCCAACAGGTGGCACGAGGCAGCCCACTAGTCAAATGAAGAGCTTGATGGGTGCCATGCAGGCAGGATAGACCTCAATTAGGTCTACGCATGTCGTTTCATGTGTTTGAATTCCTGCCAAGGCAGTCGGGCAAACATTCAGCTACATGTAGGCCAACCGACGGCGTACATAAAACATGCGGGCATGTGTTGGAGTCTGCATGTGAGGTCCAGGGGCGGCGGGAGAAACACACCTCGATAAACTAGACGGCCGACGGCCCAATTTGAAAATCCTAGGCTCAGGTCGTAGCTTTGTTCCTTTACCGTAACACATCATGGATCATCTTCGGATCATCATCTCATCATGTCCGGGGATATATTCAATTTGGAACGTCTCGCGTATCTCTCCGGGCTGCTTCCAGTTGGACTCTGACCAATAGGAGGGCAGCAGCGATTCGTTCACGAAATCACCGGCATCACATCACCTCCCCGCGAAAAACTCCACGCAGCAGTCGCGCATACTACGCTGGGTGCCCATCGAGTGTCTCCTTATCTTTCTCTCTCTTCCTGTGCCTGCCCCCTTGCAAACGCAGAGGGGACGAGCTCTGTGCCGGGACAGAAACAGGAAACGCCTGACGTCCCACCGCACAAACATTGACTGGCCGTTACGAGAGCGAAACCACCCAACCATCCATGGATACGTCAAGTACGATGCCAGTGTACTCCGGCAGGAACAACCGCGATGGCCGGCAAGGAACTCGTCCGCGGCCAACCCTGTTTGGAGTGCGGCGGAGCTGCTCAGAGTGTGGACGTACAAAGAAGCGTTGTGATGGTCAACTGCCTTGTGGGTAAGACCGAGATCAAGATTTGATGTGGGAATCGACGTGCTTGGCGCGAAAATGAGTTGCAAATGAGTTGCAAGCTGATACACAGCAATGACATGCTGTAACTACAGTAGTACCAACTACATTGCAATCGCGTTTGTGAGGATGAAATTTCAGTGCAGCTGCGCAGCAGCAACGCTGCAACACTTGGAGGATATCGCACCAAACCAACACGGGAAGCCTAAAGTACCTTACATGATTTTCCAAGCTCCAACATACCGCATACAATATGTAGTTTAGACTACCACACCGAACAAAACGACTCTGTATAACGCAACCTCTGATGAGACACATGTCTCCCCGTTTTGAGTGTGCGGCTCAACTTTCTCACGGCATGTGGTGGAGGCAGAACATGAACTACAGTCGTATGCATAGGGCAGGGTAACGAGCAGCCGAGTACTTGGCGGTAGTCCTCTATCTCTGCGATGCTGTGCAAGACACGCTGCTTCCAAGCAACCACACACACGCGGAGAATTCAGCGGGCATATGCATAGGTACGAATCCTCTGGTAAATATTCGAACGGATCTTCCAAGACTGATGGACCCGCTCCGCTGGAACAATGTCAAATGATGAGACGGCAGAGGAATACCCACACAACACACCGCCGTGACAAGCAAGCTGTGTACTGTACAGCAGTACCGCCGAACGATCGCCACCTGAAAGCACTGCCGGCAAGGGTGTTCACGAACGAAACAATCGCTTACGTAAGCCCCCGCCGGACGGTGAACTCCGAAAAGCTTCCATGAAAATCACCAACAAGATTCGAGCCGTTCGGTGAGCGTTTGTGACCCTCGGAGGGTCGTGTTCTGTTCTTCAACACTCCATAACTCCATCTCATAGCGTTTCTACGGTACCCGTGACGAAGAGTTTGTAGGTATGTAGGCACATGTAGTGTAGGCACGATCAAGAGGGTGCACCGTAAGTGACACAAGACAGCAAAATCACAGAATAAAGCACGCCCCTAACACATCTCTCCAGGAAAGCACACTCGGGGTGTGTTTCTCGGACTCAGAAAAAAACGCCAATTCAATTACAATTAATTACTAGCCTAAAACACTTAATATATATGGGGTGTTTGATTTAATTAATTGTTTTTGGGTTTGGGGAGTACATATTGGCCAATCTATCACACCGGTGACACAAGATAGCACACCCCCTTCATGTACGCCGCAGTAAAAATCACACCCGTCGCCCCGGTGGTCTTGTGGGTAACCTCGCAGCCTGCTACGGGCCAGGTCATGGATTCGAGTCCCGACAGAGTGAGTTTGTTCTCGCTAATTAAATCCTGGTCTCCGTTGGAAGCTACGCGCTGCAAAGTGCGTTGTTAGAAAACTTGATCGACTTCACAATTCGCGACGGAAGGGATTGCTGTACCATTCTCGCGATAAAAATGTCTCAGGCAGGAACCGCAGGAGGGGGTCCAACCCCCCCCTCCTATGTGACCCCGGTTGGGTCGTCTAGCTGGTGGAAGTGGAGAATAGGGGCCAGAGGGGCAGATGACAGAGTCCAATGATGGGAGAAAAAAAAAAAAATCACGGAGCCTCTCTATCACACCTGGTGGCTAGTGGCGGGTCGCACGAATGTGCACAGCCCGACGTCCAACACGCGAACAGAGGCACACAGCTACTGTAGTATGCACACAGACAAGGAAAACACGGGGGTGGAGGAGGTAGACAACCCCCTTTGAGACATCCCAGAGACATCCCTGCTGGAAGTGACGTCGCTCAGACGGTGCCATCAACGTCTGCGCCGGCGCCTCCACGGGCGAAAACATCTTTTTTCTCGAACCAACCCGCCGCCAAGCCAAACGATGAGACTGCATCAGCACCTGCCACCGCAATTGCTGCCGAAGCCCGCTCAACAGCGTCCGTCAAGGCCCGCACAATATATTCGGTTGAGGACCGGACAACAGAGTCTGCTGAGTCCCCCTTCATTTATCACACCTCTTCAAGGAATGGTGGAGCAGGAAAATATGTTATCATACCCCCTTTTTATCACCTCCTCCACTGATTGCGGGCTCCGTCAACGTGCACTTTATCATACCGGTCACATTAGTTTGCGCACCCATCCCAGGAAAGCACACCCGGTGATAGGCGAATTTAACTCCAAAACCTTTTCACCAGGGTGTGCCTTCTTGTGTCACATGCGATATATGCAAGCGTGTGCACCCGCAGAATGTACTCCCGTTGACAAAAGGCTGCTCCCCAAGGAAGGATGTTAGGCGTACTGCAGTAGAGGTCCCTGTTTAGTGCCGGTTGAATACAGTGCTGGTTTCACGTATGGTGTTGGTCAAATCTCAGCGCACAGCTAGAGCCCTCACCACGGTAGTGCCAGACCGGCGCTATTTTTGGATGCCCACTATAGTGCCGGTTCACGCACCCATACATCCCATGGCCCCGAGAAGCATTTGTTCTGCCTTCAGCTGACTGAAACTGACGTACCCATCATTTTCGTTTTCCAGCCGGCTAGAGCGGTAATACTAACAAACACACTAAGAGAGGGTCGCCAAAAAACAGTTGCAATATGCATATTGGCGATGAATGTGGTGGTGAAGAAAAAGAGGACGGTTAAAGCGCTCGGGAAGGAACCCGAGCAAAGCGGCAGCCTTGGCAGACACGTGCAACTTGCTACGTTCTGTTGCTACCGTTTTTGTCATTAATGCGGAGAGTAGCTTAGACGCCCCCGTGACGCCTCCTCACGACCCCGCAGATCTTGCCCTTTCGAAGAACTTTGTGTTATCAACCGAACCCTTGACACTAAATTATTTTCATTGGTCAGCCGGTTAGCGCGGTCAATGCCAGCTAAGACAACAAGCACTATAACAAACAAAAACGCACACACACGGGGTCGATTCTAATAAAAAGATAAACGACACGGGGTCCCAGGTCATGGGCTTGGGCAACACTATAATTTCCTGTTTCCACTAGGACTGACGGCGTCGATTGGTCGGTCAGTCGGTTAGCGCGATCGGTGATAATATTAACACATGCACTCACACAATTCCCCCCGCTCTCGATACATCGAAGGAACGCAAGGAAAAGTGAGATTTTCCTTCCTTTTCACCATTATTTGGCACTAGTATGATTCACAAACATCACTACGTCCGCCAAAAATGCATCGCGTGCTTGGATGAGTGTGTGTCTCCCTTTCACTATTGAGAAAAGTGCTATTGAGCTGGCCCGGAATGGTTTGATCCGTGTGGGGCCAGTGCTATCACTCTGAGGTGATACTTTGTGATAGTCAATGTGAAGGGTTACGCCAAACTCAGGCGACTAACTTGTCTGTCCCACCCAGGTCTATATTATATTCTTCGAAATCGACAGGGTAGGATTCACACGTAACGTGACAAGATCTGCCCACGCCGCCCATGCATACATTCTATTGGGATGTAACCTTGTGACAGGTTGTATCCCTTGCAGTGGCCACTGTGTAGTAGCAGTGTACAGAGGCTAACAGAGTGACGGAAAAGAAAACTTGTGTTAGACCAGCCTAGATGGTGTGAATTGGGGCTAACTTGGCCGAAAGGTAAGGAAAGAGAAAGGGAGAGTCCTGATGCCAAGGGCTTTGATAGATGTAGGAAGAACGGAAAGAGTGGGAGAGTGAGAGAGTGAGGGGAGCGCGACGGGGGCGAGCCATCAATCCTTATCCCGGAAGAACGGCACATACATACGGGCTATTAGTCCAACCTGTAGCCACGTTACAAGACTATCTGTTAGGACAATGGTCCGATGTACACTTACTATGTTTAAAAGTTCCGTAGGTAGGTGTGCGCTATCCGATTACTGAATCGACATTCCGAAGACTATTCCCGTAATGTGCTTGGGGGTACTCCTATCGTGTAGAACAGTACAAAATTATTCTGAATGGAATTGAGACCCCGGTTTACGGGAACAAAATCTTGTCAATAAGTATTGATCTTGGCCAAGATCTGCTAGTTTCACGGTGTATGGGAGCAAAATCTTCCGATATAGCTTGGCCAAGGTTTCTCGAGGCCCGAAATCTGCCCTTTCGAACAAATCTTGACCCAAGATCTGTCGAAACGAGCCTTCCGACAAATCTTGAGGCGGCGTAACAAATCTTGCCTGGGTGCGGCGCGATCACCGAAGGTCAGTCAACCTAGAATCGTCCATAACGTCATGAAACCTGCACGTGACACACTCGCAAGGGTCTCTAACGCACCCTGGTGGCGCCGACAGTGAACGAAAATGCCCAAGGCGCGCGAAAAAAATGCGTATTTGCCCTGGCTAGTTTCACGTGCGTCATCACCAGTCTGTCGAGGGACCGTTCAAAGAGTACTTTATTGTGAAGTAGAAAAATAGAGGAGGAACGTTTTGCCAACACAGCTCTGTCGTGACGCTTCCATCTCTTCATCGAATCACCCCACACCCAATCCCTTTGCACCCGAGCCAGATCCGTGAGTGCAGATGACAGCGCCGGTGGTTTGACCTCGGTACGCCTGCTACATAGTGAGATACATGCACGGGTGTCATCGGCTTCGGGTTGATGCACTTTCTTGTCAGTTGGACTGCAATGAAACAATTTTGTTTCTCCGCTTGACATGAGCTCGTGGGCAATGGCTTCAATTTTGCACCCCAGGTAGGCGCCCATCGCTACTATCCACCCATAGTGCTGAAGCAATACAGCTGGGGGAGGGAAGCCCCTTCTACAACTGCGTCATGGTCACTTTTCGCCACACCTTGGCATGTTCTGTGGACCAAGTGGCCGTTGTGCCTTTATCAACTTCAAGCAGAAGAGAGGAACAACTCGCCGCTTTTTCAACATTCAACATATTTCCCCCATAAATCGCGATACTGCAAATCTTGGGGAAGATAAATTGTGGGCACATCTTGGGTCAAATGCCAAGATTTTTTTGCAAGATTCTGATTCCATAAAGAAGGTCCAACAATGTCGGCCGCCTCTTGGGGGTCTACAAGCCCAGATGACATTCACACACGGACGCTCCGTCATTGGGTCCCAGATTGTGGCAGTTTGAAGCATTTGTGTTTTCAACCTCACTGAAGTATTTTCATTGGGTCAGGCCGTATACTAACGAAGTGCCAAGAATCACAATCAAATCGAGATCTGAGTGGTGGAATATCTGCAACCTCCTGACGACGCCCTTTGATTGATGGAAGTTCCTCTGTCTGGGAAGAAGTCCCCGGGGGATTTTCTTTATCAAAATCAAAATCAAAGAGGCAAGGAGTTCAAGACTTCGAAGGCTTGGAGCACCTGCCGCGAGGCCGCTGCAAAGCAAGTGTACGACACGACCTGCTGTACACCGCTCATAGAAGGCCAATCGGCACCCTACCACCGACAGCATGGCCGTTATTTGTAGCCAGAAGACTCTGCTAGCCGGCAAGCCAAAACCCGGGCCGGCTCATTGCGTGCTCGAGGAGGAAACGGCGATCGTAACAAGCGGTGAACGGACTGACGATCAGAACAAGACTGCGCGGCTTTTCGGGCTGTTCCGTGCAGGATAGGGTAGTTGCAACCTTTTGTCTCCACACCCAAGGCATCTAACCTCCCGTCGCGTGGCATTGCTGACGCTGTTGCTTCCTCCTTCGAAGAGTTATCGCTGAAAAACTACACAGTGAGCAGACATTCGGCGCGAACTTGAACTAACCGCTCTCTGACGTGCATATTTTAGGGTAAACCAAACCTTTTTTTTCCTATACGCACGATAACCCACGGTAGCAGACTTTCGGCTTGAAAGATGGAGCAGAGAGTTACCTCCCGCCGCGTGGCGTTGCTGTTGCTGTTGCTGTTGCTGTTGCTTCCTCCTTCGGAACGTTATCGGTGGATAACCAAACCCGTGGCGGCCCAAGACACCGAACTTGAAGTGACCGCCCGCAACTGTTGGCATTTTTGCTTCAACACAACCTTTTTTCCGGCGCATTCGGCACCTTACGGCGCCAAACCTTGGCATTGCCCAATAGCCTATGCTACCAGCTCCTTCCGGATACCAATCTTGAGGAAACTCGTTAAATATTTGGCGAGATATCGGCTAACACCGCTTCTCTGCTGGCTCTTCCCCTGGCGCCAGGTCTTTTTGATTTTTTGCCTCATCTTTCTCCTATCCTCGTTAACATACACGATCCTCTTTTTTCCGTTTTCCACGATCACGCACATTGATTTTGAGATTGTCCACATTCAGATTTGATTTTTGGCATTTGATTCATACACGGCCTTAGCCGGTTAGAGCAGCAGCCTCAGCGAAAATGCCTCAGCACATAACCCGGGGATCTCCGGTACATGTCCCTGGCTCAGCTGAAACGCATCCGCATAAAACCTGGGGATCTCGGAGTAAATGTCCCCGCCCCCTCCCCCGGGATCCAGATTTTCGATTTGTGGGCTTGTGCGTGTGGAAAACAAATCCGCATTTACCCATCCTTGCTGCCGCTGGCACAAAAGGACAACCAATGGTGGCGGACACGATTACTGTAGATGGAGCAATCGGGTAGCGCGGTGTGGAAAATCGCACAACAGTCCCAGCAGTTACATAGCCAGCCCATTTCTCGTCATCTCACCCGGTCTCATTTTTGTCGGGTGTTTCGCTAGCCTGCTGTGGAGGTGGGGTCCTTGGTTCGCTTCCCTCGTCCCGTACGGGCATGTCCCTATACTGTCCGATGGAGCACAAAATCTCTCATGTTGAGCCTCATGTGGCTACTTCGTCAGCAGCGCCTCGATTTCGCTGTCAGCTGCTGCTGCTGCTGCGGCAACGACTCCCACATCCATCTTCACGGTTTCACCCATCATCGTCGTGAGACTTTCAACAGCGAGAAGAGCGCATCGTCAAGTCTTCATCTTGTTGTGTTGCCGGAGAGCTGGCACCAGGTCTGCCTAAAACTATGCTTTCAGATACTGACGGGATGGGCCACGGCGGGTGGGGTGAGTTTCTACGTATATACGAGACCAGCTGAGTGTCACCACCTCTGTTGCTCCTGTCTGGCAAAGCTGGCTTCAATGCGTTCGCCAGATCTTCGTTTTGTGTTCCGCCATTTCCTCGGGAGTAAGGTGTAAGCAACTCCTATGGTTCTTGGGGACAAAGGCCTGTGAAGCATAACCATCTGCTGTCTGAGCACGAATAAACCGATGTCGTGAAGAATGCTGACAGTAATTTTCTCCCTCCTCACAGTGCAGCGGACAGTAAATCGGTGCTCTGTAGACCTCGGTATGCGGGTCTCCCACACTTGCGGAACTTCTAATCATCTGCCCGGGAGTTGCCCATGGGCACAACATTCTGCCCATGGGCAGCCCATGGGCAGCCTACGTGCTGGCCACAAAAGTGTCCGTGGGAAATGCCCTTGGGCTACTATAGACCATGGGCAGCCCATGGCGGGCACTTCGTGGGCAGTTCATCCGTTGGCCATGGTTCATGGGCAGCCTATGGACCGTCAATGAATGACTTTCATCCAGCACCAGGGTACCCCAAAACAAAAGGTTTATCTGCTTTGCCAGGGGAAGCACAACGGCGAAAAACGTGACCACAAAACCTAAACCCAACCCCAAGCCCAAACGACCCGTGCCAGGTTGGCGTTGGTGGCGAAGTTCTAGGTTGATATGCCGGTGGCTAACTTCTAGGTTGATATGACGGTGGCGAAGTACTAGGTTAAAGTGCCCGCGATGGGCAAAAGTGCCCACGGTGGGCACATCGTGGGCAGTTCATGAGCACTCCGCGGGCAGTCCTTGAAGTGCCCATGAGTGGTTTGCCAAACCTCCCAGTGGTGTGGGAGATTGGGTCTCCCACAATTTCTACAGTTTTGCACAACCGCCCATGGGACACCCATGGGCATCCCGTGGGCACTTTGTTGCCCATTGGGCACCCATGGCTGGCCCATGGGCATGCTCATGGGCTCAGTGAGTGCCCTTCAACCGGAGCATTGTACTCCTAAACAATAGATTATCTGCTCTGGAACGGGCAGTGTAAAGACAGTAACCGGAACACTACCCCCCGAGCCCACGCGGTATGTGCTAGGTTGGCGCTGGTGGCGAAGTTCTAGGTTGACGTGCCCACGGTGGGCAGAAGTGCCCGCTGTGGGCCCTTCGTGGACAGTTCGTGATCACTCCATGGGCAGCCCTTGAAATGCCCTTGGGCGGTCAAACCTCCCAGTAGTGTGGGAGATTGGGGTATCCGGGCGGTCCATAATCAGGCGGAAATCAAACTTGGGTCGCGGATAAAGTTTTTTTTCCTCTTCGGATAAAGGCAAAAGTGGTCGCCCTTCGCGCTCCGCAGCTCATTATTAAACGGACTGAATTTGTCAGTCAGGTTCTTGGATTGTTGCCATCTAGTTTCATGTGAAATATGTGGTGTGGAGAACGCACCTGGTCAATCCTCTCTCGTGAGACGAAGAGAACGGATGATAGGATTGTGTGTGAGAGAGAGGGCAGCTGCCTCGATGTACTGGTACCCGGAGTCGGCGTGTCCTCTCGCTCTTGGACTGCAATCTGATGTAAAACCCAGGTTGTTCTTGTAGATCTCGAACGGTCATGGCACGTCAGTCTGGGAGTAAATCCAAGGTGACATTCATCATGCAGCCGCTTCGTGTAGCAGCAGCCACACCCACACAGGAATGCACTCCACGAAAGTGATAGGGCCACCGAGCATTATTGCGTGCCGAAGAAGTTTCAACGCGACAAGGGTGTGCATGGTCCCGATGGTATCGGCTTTCAAGCGGTAGATTGAATGGATAGGAAGCCATAATATGTTGATATCTCCAGCACCTGCCAAGCGCCAGCGACTCTCTTGCCTATTCTGCAGCTTCTTGCATTACTTTACCGGTATTTGTCTTTCAGACCTTCGGCACAACTACTGCTTTGCTGCTCTTTTGCCCTTGCGATACGTGTGTACGATTGCAGGCGCTGTGTGAAGTCAGGCAGCCAGTGCACCTACAACAGGCGGCGGTGGCATCTCCCTCAACCACACCAGCAGGAACGACAGCCTCACCGACCTGATCACGATGGCAAGCACGGTAGAGAGGCCCTGCTGGAATCCACACCACCCGGCGTACGCGAAACGTCTTGCATATTGCCCATGAAGAGGTACCATTAACTGGGTGCAAACGGTGAACTGGTACCGTCTATGACGTTGATGCTTGCAGGCCCAACAAAAACACGGTGGTGCACTGATGCGTGACTCACGAAATCAGTGGGAAACGAAAACACGTGACTTTTGGGTGGAATAGCGGACCACTTCACCCCTGAGCATTGACGGAAAGCGCGTGTAGCTCCTAGCATAGTGCATAAATATAAGGGGACGCTGCTTTTGTTCATGTCAGTGTTCCGTATCCTGTTGCTACATACAGGGTCAGGTTGAGTGCATCTCCGGCGACTGGTCTCGTGGGAATGGAGGAGAACGCATTCCTGAGCGACTTCTTCGGCTGCGTCGGTTTTCTTCCCCTAACCACCAAGAGGTATTGCATGGGTAATAGTAAACAGTAGGAGGGGAACGCTGCTTGGTTCTGTGCTGCCACTCGTGTGCACGGCGGTGCGCGTCGTGAAACTTGCATGCAAACAGCACAGCGTTGTCGCTTGCTGGTAGTTTATCTCGCCTGCCTCACACAATCATCCCATACGTGGAACCTGTACGATGACCTCGCTGTTCTGGCAGTCACATCCGCGAGACGATGGTGAAGATCATGAGATCCCCCGCCTCTCTTCAGCAGTCAGCGGTTGAGGCCGATTGCGACGACGAAAGATCTTACGATGCAATCGCACGAGGGGCGCATTGGATTCAGGCCTCGGAACGGAATCAGCTTCCTAGGGACCCGTCGACATGCACATTCTGGTGTGCAATTGCTCTGGGGGCGCTCGCCGAGGGCAGTCCTATCCAGTCGGTAAGAAGGTGGCGGCGTTTCCCTCTACCGATGGTGGAGAAAACGCTTGTCGATTGCCGAAGGGTGCAATCAGTTGTCACTTATTCTGTGTGCCATTGGAAACACCAACTGGTGTATATTGCTTTCTTGGACAGTTATCACGTTTGTTGATGCTGCAGACCTCTCCGTCTCATCGGCGATTTTCAAAAGGTGTACAAGTACTCTGAACTGGCACAAGAAGCTCTGGCTACGAGCGGTTCCGGTCCGGCAAACGTGGAGGTCGCAAAGTGAGTCACACTGGGCCAACAGATCACATGCTCCTGCCGTCAGCAAGCTTTTCGATTGGGCTGTGGGCGGCTCGTCGATCTAACTAAAGTCCTTGATCTGACGCTTTCGTTTGTGGGCAGGGTCGCACGGTTTGCCCCTTCACTAGAGAGTTGTGCTATTGGATGAACTCACGCCAATCAATCATCCTTCTGGCTTGTTTGTTCGTGTCCAGGGCATGGGTGATTCTGGCTTACCTGTGCTGCTTCATGGAAGACATGGTGAGCCATTGTCCCAGTCCCTGCCATTCATGTGGTTGTCCATCGCAGTTAACTCATGAAGTATCCGATTCCGTTTCTCTGTGTTGAGGCAGCCGGCGCGCATGGGCAATTGCAACTGGTTTTCGTCCACGACGTTCCTGGAACACGTTGGAAATGGTCTGCTCCCGCTGACATTCTATTGTTTTCTTCCTCCGACGTGCTTCCGTCTGACTGGTACGTTTGTCCTTAGGTGGGGTTTCAGGATTATTTGGCTCTTTCGGACGCCTTCGTGACGAGGTGTATTGAGCAAGGGTCCGCCGATATGCTTCCAGTGGTGAGGGGTTCAAATACAACACCCGCCTAGGGTTTCGAAAGTGACCGAGACACGAAGAACAGCCTCATCTGTGGTGTTCTATGCCGGTTCGCGTGCGGTGGACTCATGCAGACGACGTCAGTCTCATTTTGCGGCCGAAGGCATGACGTGAACCCAGTTCCCCAGACAATACTTGCACGACGGCGTTTAGACAAAAGTCCAACTTCTTCTCTTCTCTCCTTATGCTAGGATTGGATAATTCATTGTATGGCTGACTCCGATAGTATTCGACTTGTGCGTTTCTGCGCTTACCAGGGCTTCGCCGATATTGTTAAGCTCAAATATGCCGCCCTCTCTTCCTGCGGACAGCAGTGGCAGATGAAGTCGTACAGGTCCAAAGAGCAAGCTACCCCGCCGCAGGTGTGTGGTTGGTTTCATCGCAGAGCCGTCTAGCAGTTCGTCCTCCAGCCAGGGCTTTGTTCACCGGAACGGATGTGTGACGATAGAGTATTGCTTACATTCTTCACTGAGCTACCGTCGGACAAGGCAGTCCACCTGGCAGGCAGCGTCTTTTGTCTCCACAAAAATACGCCTTTAGGACGACAAGCGGCCTGTGCACCAATCTGAACTATCTCCCTGCCGACATCACAATTTCTCGCTGCCTTTTGATTCGTGCCCGGCCGCCGTTCTTGCTGACCCTTCAATCCCAGTTGAATGAAGCTTTGACGGAGGTCGAGCTTTATCAATATGTCGCTCAGTCGTACAGAGCGTATGAGCAAATTCTCCACGAAACAGTGACCAAGCAAAGCGCGACGGCGTGCGAAACTTCCTGCGAGGCCGCGCCTGATGGCAGATCAGATGGTGTCCGCGGGGCCGACCACGTTCTTCTGCCTCAGGAGGTGTCGGAAGCTATTGGAACGGTGTTCGAGAGTGTGAGTGGTCTCAGCTTTGAGCCGCTTGAACAGGCAGTAGATGGGTGAGTCGAATAATGCAACATAAACGTATTTGGGTATACCGACAATCTTTTGACATACGGTGAGAAAACATATGTCAACCGATATCAGGCAGTCACAAGAATGCTAAGGGCCCATTGGCGCTGCAATGGGCCGTTTCCTCGTTCTACTGGGCAACAACTTTCCATGTGCCCGTTGTTGTGTGTGTCACTCGTATCGACCTGCATGTCTAATTCGGACGCGGTGACTCTGGTGAGCAGACCAAGCGTTCGTGGGGGCATCGGCAGCCTTCTAATCAATGTGTAAGCTGGGATGCCTTCTACATGTGCTCATAGTTTTGTCCCAACACCATTTCCAAGGGTGCTGCAGATGGTCTTACCGGCTGTTTCACTGTTTTTATGGTCGGGGGTTACTGCGGCCATGAAGGGGTTAAGGTTTGGCTGAGATGCGACGCAGCTTTACACAAAATTCGTTCCGATTCAGCGACATAATGTTTTGGCACGGCACTGTTGCTGAAAGCTGTGGCCATTGATAGGGTTTTTTTGGTCGGCCAGAATGAATGCTGCATCCAACAACGTACCATTCAATAGGGCCAGTTGCCCTCGACCGCAAATTTTAATGAACCCTACAGATTCCTTATCTTTACGAAAGCAGCAAAGGGCGATCTCTATGCCACCCTGGAGAAGATAGCCCTCTGCGTTGAGGTTTTCGAGCGATATCCTGGCTTGTGTCGCAGCACGGTGGGGTAAGTGGCGCAAGCAAACACGATGCGTTGATGAGGTTTCCCCCGATCATTTTCCACAGAGCTTGAGCTCGTAGGCAGCTCGATGAAATGGGTATTGTTTGACGGTAAAAGTATGCAGTGACATCTCAGGTAAGAAGTTGTGTTCACGCATACCTTACGTTTGTGGCGATGGCACAGTAGTCCACAGCATGACACATCGTTTCCCTATGCTGGATAACGCATTTCGAGTATTCCGCTCCACCAACCCTTTTCTGCTGTGCTTGTTGACTGCTCTTTTGTGGTTTATGATCACTCGTTTGCTATGCTGAGTCCCATTGATGCTACTATTTGGCTCTTCGCCTGGAATACCTAGTGTGTGAAACGCTTGATGTGCGTATGGTTGAGAAGCCTATTTCGATCGATGCATGCTCGGTTCTGCCAATGACCAAAACATCATGTTTCTTCCCCCTCAATTTGTGTCCAGCTGGGGCTTCTGGGTTCTTGAATATTGACCTCTAGCTGATCGGGTCACGAGGTATCCAAACTTTCATTCTGTTGCGGTCCCATCCTAGGGTCCGTCGTGTTGCTTGATGTCCTCAGACTCTGCAATCTGTATACACGAGGCAATGTGTCTAGTACTTAGTACCTGGTGGGTCATAAATCGGACAGAGAGCTGCAATATCACGGCGTTATCAACATCAGAGCGCCTTACGTGTCGCGTGTTTTATGTCTCAAATTGATAGTAGTGGGTTTGACCAAAACACGACACCCGATACTTCTCCTGAGATGCGAAGGTAGCGTGTTGCGGCCTCCTTCCACCAGTAGGGTACGGCGCTTATGGAATGTGACGTTGGTGACTTTGCCAACGAATGGGATGTACTCCATTCAGTTACGCTTCCTTTCCCACCAAGCGTATGATCGTTTCGGACAAGTATTTCTTGGAAACGTAATGCTCACGAGTGGTTGTGTGCTTGCTCTTGGTGTCATTTGGGCCGATTACATTTTTGTGATATTGTGCTGGGCTTGTTTGTGGCGGCGCTGATTATTGTTTGCCGTGGCGAACAAAGAAGAGGGGGTGCCGCATGTCATGGTGTATCGAGCGATATATTCTACAAATTGCTGGTGTCGAATGCGCTTTGTTCCCCTCTGCCCCACGCTGCGGATGGTCCATAAAAGATGCCACCTGGCCCACATGGTGCTGGTAGCTCTCGCAGCGATTGGTGACTGCAGATCTCAAGGGATGTACGACAGGTTGCGGGGGTCCTACAACTCGTGTCGTCCTTCCGGCTCACGGCCCGTACCCCCTTTGGAGGAGTGGCACGGTGTGGATGCCTTCTGCGACGATCTATACTGCAGGTAATTCCTCTGAAAGCATAGGACCCTCGCCAAATCATGCGGTACAGGCACTTGGTTATACGAATGTGGGGAAACGCGACATACTCTCAGTCTTGCTTCTGCATTGTACCGCGATTTAGTTTGCGGTGCCTAAGCGACCATTGGAGGATCGCCAACATGTTCTTGCAGTCACTCACGACCAACCCTAACGGCACGTCCTCTCACTCGGCACCGAACTCACCTTCGACCGCACCACTCGCTGGTAGGGCGAAGGACCTGGGTGCAAGAAAACTCAAGGCTTTCCGGGCACCACCCGGTGAGAGCATGGGCGCCTGCGTTGGAACGAGGGGCACGGAAAGTGACGAGGGCGAAACTGCTTTCCAAGGACACTGGGAGAACCAGAGCAGCACGTTATCAGCATGCAACATTGCTCAGAAGATTGTCGGCGGAGTTTTTGCTAGTTCAACTGGGGGGGAGCCCGAACGTCGTGAGGGCTCCGCTATGGTCTCGACAGCACCTTTTGCTTCTCCAGCATCCTCAAACAACCCTTGCCGCCTATTGACGACAGGGCTTTCCTTCGACCACGTCGAAAGCAAAATTGACAGCTTGGTCGTCGCTCCCGAGTCATTGTCAAGGCTTCGAGACAATAGTGAGGGGAGCGGGGAGGTGGAGGATACAGAAGAAGGCAACATTGGCGCAGGAGATTGGTTGGATGTGACCCATGCAATGTTAGATGCACTCGGAACCGACTGACGAGAGTATCCTCGCGGATGCCAACTTGGCTCGCGAACTCTGGGCATAGTGCTCGCTTGAGAATTGTGTGGTTTGAGCACTGCAATAGGCTATATATCAGTTCAGTGTAGTTCAATCTCGACTTCGGAGTACGAAATATGGTCATCACAGGAGCCTAACGATTGAGAACATGTGGCCATTAATTTTTTTCTGCTCTGCAATACTTCTGTGTTTTTCGAGAATGAACGATGTCGGAAGGTTGTGCATAGGCGGGACGGTAGGTGATGGCGGAGAGCTCTCACCTAATTGCGAGCTCCTTCATGACAGATGTCCCGCGGTTTCCGTCGAGCATTGGGATTCTTCGTCCACACACGTAGAGGCGTGATGCTACTCCGGGGATTTAGTTCCACCAAATAATTGATGTCGTGTTTTTGAGTCAAGTCATATGTACTACAGGGTAAGGTTTGACGTGCAATACCCTTGCTGTATGCGTACGATGAAAAAAAATATCACAAAAACATATGGTCGTGTGCCCGCTCCCAACAAAAGAGAAACCCCGAAAAAAGTATTTAGGTGGGTGTACTCATAGTCGTGCATGCCGTAGTCGTGCCGTCGTCGTTAGACCGTTGACCTCGCATCCCTATAAAGCCGGGACGGAGCACGCCGGGTTCTCACCGGACCAGGCTCTCACATCACCAAGCGCGAAGCGCCGTGAGGTATTTGGTGACTCGCGTGAAGGGTGCGCTGCATGCTGCTAAGGGTGTTCGGCATCTTGTGCTTACTTCCTTGCGTACGGATGACACAGCTGTGGATGACTTAATTACTTTGTCTGGTGCTTTTCACTTTCATAGAAAGTTTTAAGCACTGTGTAACTGCCTCGAGTGCTGGATTAATTTTACACAAGGCGGTGCGATTATCCCCTTTGCACGGAGTGAGGATTCTCGACCCCGCACAACAGAATCTACTCGACCACCATTCATGGTTACCGTCAAAAACCCCAGAGGCAAAACAAATAAGCGGAAATCTGGTGGTCGAGCTCCCGAAGTGATGGGCTTGTTACACAACATCGTTGCCAAGCGACCAAAACCCAACCCCGATGACAGACATTGGGGGGATGGTATGTTGAGGGGTGTGAATACCTGTGAAAAAGCCGGTGCCTGGGATATTGGCGGGTTATCGAGCCAGCACACGCAGAAAATATTCAAGTATTGTGAGTAATGCCGTTATCGATTGTAAGGCCTCGGTCAATTCTGTGGGCACATACCGGCGGATTCTTGAGGGCCAAGCCTGTGGGTTTCAACCAAAGCTGTGGTTCTTGGCCAAATCACCGGTACCGTCATTTTCTCGATTACCAGCCACCACGCCGCAACTGCTGGTGTTGCCACAAGTCTCTGCCGCCCATTCTCGTCCTTTCTTCCCGTGCCTGCTTCGTTTCGTGCCGAGAGGCGCCGTGCTCTGTGCTGTGGTCAGGAAACACTAGGCACCTTTATAGGTTCAATCGATTCCGTCCGGAGCCCCGAGCGACGTTCTTTGCACACTATACTGGTCGCTACGAGAGCAACCATGCGAATACGACAACGGTCGTCAGGCTCGAAATTCTTGCTCTCTCAACGCCATCTTTCCCGCCGCGAATATGACTTCATCCTTCTGTGTTCTTCCCTTTCCTTCTTCCTCTTTCGTCACCCCAATGTAAAATTCCCCTCTAAGCGACCACCATTCTCCTTTTCGTCGGTGTTACTGAATTCCCAACAAATTGGCTGTGGTGATATGTGGGTGCGCAGTGCGCAGAAGGTGTAGGGCTCCGAGCTTGCAATTGACACAAATATCAGAATTGAGGTCCCGTCCTCACTAGTTTTGAAATGCCACATGAATGTCGGCAGTCCAATGTAAAGGTTTCGCCACTATAGAAGCTACTTTGTAATGTTGTCTACGATACCGACTTTGCCGCCCCACACTCATCATACAAGTAGATAAACTCTCCGTCTAACCTGCTGACACTTCACCACGGGCGCACATAACTTCGTACTTGTATTCCAATTCGTTTAGAATTGGTTTCAGCTACGGAAAAACAAATACCATAACGGCATTTTTATTCAGCCACGACCACCAGACAGACGCTAACCAACGAAAACAATAAGAAAGAGAGGCTAGCACACTGGCGTAGTGGTGCTGTATACGTGATGTGTGACATGATTCAGAAGAAGAGGACTCCGCGCAACAAGAGAGAGACACGTACGTTCGGTCGCTCCATTCTTTTTCCGTTTGGATTTTGCGGAAGAAGACAAGAAGAAGAAGCAAGCCCGGATGGAGGATGGATGTGTTTTTGTCCTATTTATGGATGGATCTCAATATCATTACGCCGCCCAATCTTCCCTACACTCGCTCACGCCGACCCTGATCTCTGCAATCACCGACAACGACCTCTTCCTCGTCAAACCAAACGCGGGCGACCGTAAAAACCGCGAAGACCGACGTAAGCTCCTCCGATCCAAAACGAAACACGATCCCCCGCGCCGCCCAGACTACCTGCGCCGAAAAGCTCCAAAAGGTCGACGCTCTCACTCCGACCGTTCCGTTCGTGACGCCGTCGTTTCGTCAAGCCGTAACACACCAAACAAACTTCAACCCGTTCAAAGAATCAAAGGAAAGCGGACCCCGGATTGGAGGAAGCCCTTGCACGAGCAAGGCAATCAATAATCGTATTCCGATGCTAAACTGTATCTTTGCGAGAGTTGCCCCTCCAAGCGCTCCGGACCGTATGTTTCGCAATTTTTTGTCGCGCTCGGACCCCTTGGCGGGATTTTTTTCCCCTCTCTCCCTCGGATGGTGTTTATCGTGAATACTGTCGATTGTTTACCACAATATTGTGCCATCGTTCTCTCTGCCGATTCGACAGGGTCCCGGCGTGATGGAGTGACTCATAAGGAGGGTATTTCGACGGACCATTCATAGTATGCCCAAGCGACTAAATGACTGAGTGAACGAATATTCCTGCGTCACCAATGTTGATGAAGAAGGGCTTCATGTTGTTCATATTGGATGTGCCACGTCTGGCTTCATGCTATCGTGACGACGGGTGTGAAAATGGTTGACACGGTATCTCCCAATCTTCGAGAGCATAAACGTAGCTCGAAAAAACCGTCCGTAAAACGTCACCTCGATTTCACTCCACTTTTTTCTCCGTACACATATTCGTTCATCCTGCCTGATACTCCCCTTTGTTGAATATGATTTACTCTGGGCATAGATTGTTTTCTACGCTGGGGTGTATGCCCCTCTTTCTCGAAATTTCCCAAATATTTCTCATTACGACTAGTCGATTAACCCATATCAATAATATTGCGAGACCCTTAATATATGAGGGTAACCATCATGTTGCGGGTATACGAGTTATTAGGGTCAAGACAGTGGATAGTCCTTATGAATCGCCTTCACATAACCGTGTTCGCGCGAGTAGACCAGTGAATGTCGAATGAAACTTAATTGTCTGTCCATTGGTTTCGCTCACACTGCCGAATAGAGTAGCGCCGAAAGCTCTTGTGGGGAGCTTTCAGGTCCAAACAACAATTGCGTTGCTTCGGTGATGATAGTATATATGGGTTGGTTCAGTGTGATGGGTGACAAGTGGGACGATGCCTGCGAGGCTGGCAGTTATTTTTTTTTCCTTGCGTGGAGTAAAAAATATATATGTAGGTGCAAAGATAAATCATATGAACGGTTGAAGGAATTGAGCTCCAAGGAAACAGGCTTATGAAGTTTACTCTTATATTCTCGCCCATGAGATTATAGCCAGAATTTTCGATGGCCCAAGTCCCGCCATGAAACCCAATCCCGACTGCTTCAAGAAAAAACGATTCACTCCATATGAATTCATATGGAGGGTTCGCGGTGGCTGAAGACCCGTTTAAAACCGCGTCCTCCCTCTCAAACACAGGTTTCGCTGGTTAGATCGCATCACCTGCATGAAGGCGTCGTCACCAAATATTTTTTTCACTTCCGGCTTCGACGTGGCTTTCTCGTCGAGGGGACTGATACGTATCGGATACCACAAAATCTGCATTCTGAGTCTGTACTTTGAGCACCCCAGTAACACGACACTGTTGGAGAATTCGATGTGAATATTCCGCGAAACCAATATCACAATCCGAGGTACAATGATACGAACCGGTGAACAATTGCAGCGCCATGGAAACGGGCGAGAAAATCTTCACTTTGATAACTCATAATGCCGTTCACAACAGACTCGTCGGATTCAGAGTCCATCTGTGACAGGAGAGGAAAGTAACACATGTCAACCCACCTTGCGCTCCTCCGCAATCGTCCTTCTCCGAACACTATGCGCCTTCCGGAGCAGTTTCCGATCTGTACGCTCTCACCAACGGTGCTCCGCTGCGGCGTTCCCGTCGCTGACACAGTTCGGCGCGCTCGGGGACGGGATTTTGGCCGTACTTGCTTTGTTGTTGACATTGTGAGTCTCCCGCACACCCGTGGGCAAGGGAATCTACATACGTAGATCTGGAACAGAAAGGCGTCAGATTTCAAATTTGCTGGTATGATCCATGCCTGTGCTTGGCACCCGCACCTGAGACGGTATAGCCAGAGGGCAGCCATCAAAGGATCAGGCAGCTTGGACGCCCGTTCCTTGACCCTCATTAGAACACGGTGGTCAACGGCGATGCCATGCGTATCCCCGCACGGTATTGACGACAACCTGTCGTTGGGCCCTCACTACTCTGCGAGCGGCAGAGTACTGAGTGTCCGAGCTCCTCGTAGACACGCGTTTCGCCTCTGTTGCACCTATGTTGATACTTTCCCCGATATTTCTTTGGTGCGAGCACGTGGAGAGGGGGGTGGAGAGATGGGTAGCGATGTGGGTCTAGGAGGGGGCACGGACGAGGGTGCACGGAACAGGGGGCTTATACTTGCGTTTTGGTAGTCGGGAATATTCCAAGCATACTGACCTAGGTGCTGTGCGCTGGCCAAAGCGCTGCCCACCATTAGCCATGTTCAAGTTGTCCATTCGAATTTGAATGTTCAGCGATGGAGAAAATCTTCTGGTCGGAATATGCAGCCGAGCCACCCGGCGCCCGAGCCACCCAGCGCCCTCGTTAGGCCGCCGAACGGAAATATTCACGCAGTGCCGTAAATACGTAACCGTATTCAAACGCCGCTGAAGTCATGCTGTGGCCACGTTCTTATGCGATCCTCGGCAACCACACGTTGATTTCGGCACAATGCGGCTAGTGCGACAGCCGGGGGACAGAAAATGTTGCTTCGAATCATCTTGGTAGGTATCGCAAACATTATTTACGACACCGCTGTCGTAATTGGCATTACCGAAAAATATATCGTTGCATCTCTCTGCCGACCCTCCCACCTCTTGACCACTTCTTAATTTTTTGTCCATGTCCGCTCACCACGCTGGCGGACCCTGCGTCCCCAGTAGATTCCTACTTGCGACTGAGGGTGGGATGTGTCGATATGTCACTGACTGGTTCAGAGCTTTTGAGAAAGTTTCCCACCAACAGAGAGCAACCAGAGCGCGACGGCCGGCGAAAACCTATGCCAGGCATAGTCTAGATGAGACGCATTCCGTCCGTTTCCTGCAAAAAGAGGTGGCGGGTGCTATGAGGATGGTGCCGCACAGTGGGAAAGGTCTCGTCTTGGAGCCGCTTGAAAAAGCAATTTTGAGTGAGTCGAAACACGCGTGGGCACGAGTTTATACACACTTCTTCGAAGATCAACAGCGACCTGCACCTGGAGACAGGGTGGTTGACCGTATCGTCGGATTTCGGGGCAACCGCCCCGTTACCCCGAGAAAACCTCACCTTTGTGCTCGGGAAAAAATGTACTATAAAGATCGTCATTGGACCATCTACAAGTATCGACGATACACTTGATTTGAGCGAATGAGAGACAGCAGCCCGCAGTTGTGGCACGGTCCGACGAGACCCCGTTTGTGAGGCTCGGCATAGGAGCGATATCCAGTGTTGATACTCGATGGGGCACAGGAGGTGCGACAAAAAAATCGATACCCTCGAGCCAAGTACACTGCAGCTGCATCCTCGGAAGTGATGTGCACTTGCGCACATGCCGACGACTGACTGAAAAGACAGATAGTATCTATTACAATTCAAAGTTCCTGTGGGCTACAAATGGTCGCTGTATTGGTTTTAGAGTGGGGCTGATACTCGGGCTCTCCAGGGGTGCTCAAGCTCCTACATATGTAGTCTTCTACAGCAGAGGTTCAGACATGTGCGCTGGCTGCAAGCGACGTAAACAAAGAGCGTTTGCGAGATTTGCACGGCTCAATGAATCACCTACAGCACATAGTCTAAAGCGTGCAGCGGCGGGGACTTACCTGCAGCATAGCAGCCAGCGCGCTTTTTGACAGGCTCCCATTCTCACACTCGTGCGCGGAACTGCTGTGTATATGTGGCTTGCCTGTGTGTAAGTCACAGTACAACAGCAGCACACGTTCACCAGGCATAAACGCCCATAAAACGTTCCTTGCCGAGCCTGTTGGTTTCAACCAATAGGAGGAGTGCAGCAGCTGTTGTGCACGAAAAAATTCCGAAATTTCCCTCACCGCTTCAGCCGCCGCAAGACGCTAAATAGCAGTTCCTTAGGTCTCTGTCGCCCCAACTCTTGCTCTCTTCCTGTGCCCGCCCCCTTGAATGCGCAGAGAAGACGTGCTCTGTGCAGTGGCCAGAACCACGAAACACCTGAGAACTGGCCCACGAAACTGGTCGTGATGAGAGAAACCAGTACGGTGCAACCCAACTCCGGCGGGAACAGCAGCTATGGTCGGCAAGGGCATGGAACTTGCTTGCGACCAACTCTTTTTGGAATGCGGAGGAGCTGCTCAGAGTGCGGACGGAAAAAGAAGAGGTGTGATGGTCAACAGCCGTGCGGGTGAGACCGCTGTCCAGGGTGCAGCACCCCGTCCAAAAATGTCACGGTTGTTCACGGAGCGGTGTCTGGTACGAAGTAATGTAACAGGCGTAGGGGCGGAGCGGGGCGGAGAGGGCCGGAGCGGAGCGGTTTAGCGTGAGATTTTCCAATGAAACAAAACCCGCTCCGCTCCGTGACGTGAGTAAGCAAACCGCTCCACTCCGTGAGAATTTTGTCGTCGGATAAACTGCTCCGCCCCGCTCCGTAAGGTTTCCCAATAATCCGTACGAGCGATATTTTCACGGAGCGGTCGGAGCTGCTCCGTCACATGCATACCCTAAGGTTGCGAGTCAGCGCACCCCCGTGCGGTGGTCTGGTGGTCTGTTGAACATGAACATTTTCACCATTTAATTTGCATCGCACCCGTACGATGACTCCGGACCGTGCGATTGACCCCGTGCTGAAATCGAACTAAATCATTTGGTTTTGGTATTTAACGCACACCCCTGTTCGATGACTCCAGTACAGAACGGGCCCGGCGACAAGACACGTCAAATTCGGGTAAAGCCTCAATTTCCTATTTTTTTGGGCAGAAACCCCAGCCGAAGTCGGCCAATTTTTTTATTCCTTGGAGCTGTCGCTGTTGCTGAACCCATTATTTTCACATTTCTGGCGAGGAAAACAACAACCCACCAAGCCTTCATGGGTATTATACCGACAGCTCGGTGTAGCCAATGTTGGGGGTTGTGGCAGAACAGCAGTACTGCAGCAGCGGGTAGCGCAGCCCGCAGCGGCGCGGGGGCGCGGGGGGCTCCGCGAAAATAACCACTTTCGTCGCCCTCTACCAAATAATTACATGACATGAGCAAGGTACGGGGCGGGGGCATGGTGGCAGCAGCAACAGCAGTAGCAGCGGCACCTTTCTTATTGGACACGCTCCCCCAGCTACCCCTTGTTTCTTTTGTCTTGGGGGTATCGCACGATCATGTTTCTTATTGAGGCGTTTCTTATATTGTTGCCGAGATTGAGCTGTGTTTCTTAGCCCTTTTTTCTTATTCTTCGTTAACATCAGAGCTTTTTTCTTTTCACACCATTTTTCTTAATATTGGGGGGCCGTTCTGTATGTGCAGTCCTGAGTAAACCTGAAGACGATTATTATCAAGAATTATTAACGCACACCGGTATGCGGTATGTGGTACTCTAAAATACTTTCAGATGCACCCTCAGTTGAACTGCGGTTACAGGTTCCACGCAACGTACACATACACATGCACATCAGTCAACCACATGTTAGCCCGGTGGATGCTATAGGTTTTCGAGAAGCACACACACAAAAAACAAAATGCGGCGAAATAAAACGCGACGAAATACGAAATCCCGTCGGCGGAAATACGCTGAAACCGTGCCAGCCAGGGATCAATGCGCCGAAGACAATGTTTTACCGTGACGAACCAACTACCCAACACCTCCTTCTACACCTTCTCAGCATTACATACAGAGAGATGCACAAGATGGCTACCAAACTGTCCTGTTGAGCCTGTTACCCACAGAAGAGATATCGCTGTGTGCTGCTCGGGAAATCGTGGAAATACAGGTCGCCTTCGCTGACGCTATGGAATCATTCACTGCTACATTGATCTATCTTCGAGGGTTTTCTTTGATGGAGATGGATTCGTTGGGTCATATTAGGAAAAAAGAAAAAAAGAAATACAGGCAGAGCACCCATACATATAGGTCGTTTGTCGCCGTTGGGTTGGGTTGGGTTGGGTTGGGTTGGATAGGGTAGGGTTGGGTTGGGTCGGTCGGTCGGTGGGTGGGTCGATCGGGCGGCCTTGGGCCGCCTTCGTCGATCGCGCCGCCGTGGCCCCGTCGATCGTCGCCAGCGGTCGTCCTTGTTGGGAAAATAGAAAAAAGAAAAACAGGCAGAGCACCCAAATGGGCAATTTTGTTGAAAGCCACGGAAGAACTTGCCACAATTATCTGTGTTTCAGAGGGGTAGAACCGCATCTCCCACCAATCACACGTCGATTTCGTAAGACATTTTGTAAGACAGAGACAGTTGATTGGCCGATGGGCACAACGCTCTCGGGAGAATCCCCGAAATCCTCTTGCACAGCAGCACCACACACACCACGCAGACAACATACGAGACAACCAGCACAGCACCATACGGACTGCTGTAGGCCAAGAGAGGCGTTGGGTGTGACTCTTACAGCCGATTGCCTGCTGTCGGTCGCCAGCACAAGCGAGTGACGACGCAAGTCAATCTGCCGTCCGTCTGCATCATACTCAACCTACCGATCTTTGGAGCTTCAAACACAGACGCATCCCCAGAACAGAGCCAACCAGACGTACACACTGCTGTCGGCCAAGGCCGGCCAAAGGCACACATCATGGCTGGCGTCGGAAGCTATTTTTTTACCCCGAGGCCTGCTGCTGACAGCGTAAGCGAGATAACACCCGAGTGCACACCAGTCAAATCTTCTTCGTCTGCAGGCCGATCTTTGCTTCCACCACAGAAGCATTCCCTAAACAGAGACAAGTGAGACGTACACAACGCTGTACGCCGAGGGCCGCCAAATATACACATCGTAGCGCATCTGTACGCATTACGCTAGCGCGACTCTGAAAGAAGACGGAGAGGCATCGGGGGCGATTTTTAGGGCTTGTTGCCCCCGCTGCTAGAAGCGAAAGCGATTAAAGCAAGTGAACACCCACCCTGCACGGCAGGAGCAACAGCAGCAGCATGTGATGATCATGCGAGCTAAACAGCGCTCTCAGTCATCCCCTGACTGGTGGTGTCCGGTGAGGTGTGAGCGTGTGCACTGGTGACCTCTATGGTGGCGTAGGCTCCATCCGTATCTATCTACGCTTGCTTTCATGTCTCTCTCGGCCCCTTCTTTTCGCGCTTCGCGCGAGAACATATATATATATTTTGGTTGGACCCCTATGCATGAGAGGTGAGCCGGAGAACAGGTAGCTTCCGCTGATGCAATGGATTCATTGCTAGTCTATGTTAGAATCTTTACTATGGACAGAGATGGAGGTTTTGTGTGATATTAAAAAAGCATTAAACCACTTAATTTCCCACCATCGAGGTGTGCCTACAAGCGACGCACAATCGCTTGGCAATCATGTCGGAGTATCAAGTACGCGGGGTACCGCGATCTCAGGGGCTAGTGGTGGCGACCCTTCCCCTGCGGACGCGGACGCGGTAAGTTTGGTTGAATGGACAATGTGTTTCATTTCCTTCATACCTTCACGTGCGGTGTGCGACGATGACCTACCCATACAGCAGAGCTAACATGCGAGCACTGCCATGGTTGAAGGGGTGAAAGTTTCCCCGAAATCGCTGGCACTCAACTACCCTACTGCTGTAGGTTGCGAGTCTTCGCACCCCTGTGTGGTGACTCCGGACCCTGTGCGGAAAAGGAATTAAATCATTAAGCCATTATTTCCATCGCACCCCTGTGCGATGACTCCGGACCGTGCGGTAACTCGCACCTTTACGGTATACAATCCATGGGCAACATCGCAATATCTGCCGTTACATATAGACCGCAGTACAGCCTCGTTTTTTCCAAGGAGTCACGGGTTTTGCACGGTGCGAGCCGTACTTCACAAGACATGATGTGTGTGCATGGGCTTCCGTATGGTCTACAGTCTACACCCACATAATAACATGAAAACAAACAACGTACAAAAACAAAACATGCATGAACATTTGATTTGACAGGACAAGCTGCCAAGAGGAGAGAAAGGGGGTTGGCAGGGACTCGCGAATATCCGTTGTTGGCAGGCAATGACGCCCGACCATGTCGGCATGTGGCCATATGTTCCTCATATTCGAAGCCCGCTCTTACTTGTTGTTGTAAATGCCTTCGCATAAAAACCGCTCCGGTCTACGGTTAGTACCTTCTAATGTCCGTACTGGTCCAACTGACGCGGACACCTTCCGTGGCCACAAGCCAACTACCCCGTGAGATGAACCAACGGCAGTTGGACAATAGTCTTTGCTGCATGTCACACAATATGTTAGGGAACATTGCTTGCAGCTCTGTTGGGAAGGCTAAACCTGCAACTGTCTGAGCTGCTCGTGCGGGAGATGAAGTGGTGGTTGTGTTCGAATCTGACTGAGTGTACCAGGGACGTCTTGTCTGTATTTGGGCGTAGTGGTCCCTTGTAGAGAGTGGTGAACAACACATGAGACGCCTGGTGTTACCCAACACCATCGTGGCGAGTTCAAAAACGAGAGAGGGCAAGCGGTTGAGGAATTGACGGCGGCTGTTTGGTATGTGTCGCAGGAACGAATGGGTCGAGGAGATATCCATAAGAGAAACGGTCCCTTCACCTGTGACTACATACAGACAACGCCTTCGGTTGTTTGGGCTACTCTGGCATCGCCGACGCGTACGGTGTGAATGGAGACCTCCACACACAACCCCCACCGGGCGGAAACATCAATTTTCAATGTATCAAACCCAACGTATTGCACGAAATCACAGGTAATCCATCAACTTGTACGGATATCCGAATGATTTCAGCGGTTTTTCTCACGGTGCACCGTCGTCAAGGCGTCGGTTTCGCGCGGTGCATGCAGCAGAGGAAATGAAACCGCTCCGTTAAAAAAATGTGCTACGGATCAACGGCTGCTCCGTTCCGCTCCGTGGTATGAAAAGAAAAAAACGGTTGCTTCGTGAGATACTACTCCCCTCGGATTAACCTCTCTCCGTCCCGCTTCGTGAAAAGTTCGGAAAGGAAAAAAAAGCTCCGCCGGGCGGTTCTCCTCCGTGAACAACCCTGAAAAATATGAGAAGGTGCCCAATACCAATTTGTTTTTTTATTTGCACCTGCAGCTGCGACATTTACTTACATTTATTTTCCAAAGTTCCACAACACAGAGCCCGCGCAGCTGATGTGTTCATCGTATGCATATGCCACACCCACCGAAGATACCACACACCTAGCAAAAATGTAAAGAAGCCACATCAGTTGTGCAATAGCACCGACCAATTGCGGCACAGGCGATATCACACCCCTTGCATGTTGAGCCGCAAATGTATATCCACGGAGCCCCCAGTCACACGTTGCAACCTTGCAACGGTTTGCACCGGTTGCTCCGGGTGTTGGGATAGGCCGCAACACCTATGGAGACGGACAATACCGCGGAGATTAACGAAGCACAAAACCCTGCTGAAAGCCTCGCCAGTGAGACTGCAGTGAGTTAGACTTCAGCAGCGGCGCCACGCCCAATGGCGTCGTTGTGTCATGTGTTTTCAGGGGGTCGCATCCCGCGGTGGAGGAAATTGTGGCCCCTGAGACGCCGTTAGCAACTATGCATAACTTGACACCGAGACGGAGGCCCACACAACAAGAGTTACTCCTCTGACTCCCGCAGCACCCGCTCTGTCGTCCCCCGCCGGTGCTGTTGAGGCCCGCACAGCATCTGCGCAGCACAATCTACTGCTGACACCCCCGCAGAAAACACCTTCTAGGCCTGGTACCGCCCGTGCTGCTGAGCCCCGCACAACGCTTCCTGTAGGTTGGGTCCGTTGGACGCACTTTTCATCCCACAGGTGACATGGTGGCACCACATCTCTATACACACCCTTGTAGTGACACACCCTTTGGTAGGCTCGTGTAGGCCCACTTCATCCCACGGGTGACATGATCACACCTGATATTTTTCACACACAGCCCCATCGGTGTTTGCCATTGGGGTTGGATTTTCGGCGCTCGGTAACGACGTTGTAAAACGAGCCGATCACTTCGTGAGCTCGGCAACCAGGTTACCGCTTTTGTTTTGCCTCTGTTTGTTTTTGGGGGTACCATGAATGGTGGTCGAGTAGATTATGTTGTGCGGGGTCGAGCGCCCTCACTCGACGCAAGGGGGGTGATCGCACCACGGTGTGTAGTATTGGTCAGGCACCCTCGCGACAGTTACACAGTGCTTCTTACTGTCTCTGGAAGTGAAAGCACCAGAAAAAATAATTAGGTCATACGCAGTTGTCATCCGTACGCAAGGAAGTAAGCACAAGATGCCGAACACCGTTAGCAGGATGCACTGCACCGTTCATGCGACTCGCCGAATACCTCACGGTGCTTCGCGCTTGGTAATGTGAGAGCCTGGTCCGGTGAGAACCCGGCATGCTCCGTCCCGGCTTTGTAGGGATGCGAGGTCAATGGTCTAACGACTACGGCATGCACGGCTATGAGTACACCCCCTTGTGGGGTGGAATCCTGGGAGTGCAGTTTAGCACGGGTCACACAAGGTTCCACCCACACACAGAATACCATACCCGTTTGAGTAAGCTTGTTTATCCTATTTTCTATGACTCGGGTGTGGTATCTTGTGTCACCTATGGTGGGCTATGTACGTAGACTAGACGTTTAGAAACCACACCGAACCAAAGCCAGAGAAAAAATAACGGGGAAAAGTATGACGTTTTACTCCACGTTTGCTAGGCGACTCAAGCTGCTCATGGCATGTGTGTTGTAGAGAACGCAAACGCTATGAGGCTGCGATTGTCTCCAGGTTCGCGCTGCGGCTCAAGTTTCTTGTAGGATGTGTGGTGCCAACCTCTCTCGTAAGACAGGGATAGATAATAAGGGTGCGAGAGATGAGGCAGTATGCTTGTCGCGGATTCGGCGAAGGTGTGGTCTACTCTAGGTTACAGTAGGTCTTCGAGGATTATATGAGGTGGAAATTGCCATGCAGCCACCTGTAGCAGCCCCTGACCCCATTAGCGATATGGGCCCGCCGAGCATTGTTGCGTGCTGAGCAAGACGTAACACGGCATATGCGTCCGTCGTATTGGCTTTCAAGGGTGCGATCAGGGGCGGCTATAATTTGATGATATCTTGCGCACGGGCCAAGCACCGGCGGCTCTCTTGCCTCTTACCTACATATGATAGGGGGGCCCGCAGAGGTTTCTGCACGTGAGTTTCTTCTGGCTTAGCTCTTTGATATGACTGTCACTCACTCCTCCGGGGAGCATTGTAGCGTTATGCGTTTGTGTACGATGCAAATGAACATGAAGTGTGGCCCAGCCTAAGCGCCACCTGTGTTTGACTTCTGTTTGCAACCTTCCGACCCCCACGCTGAGATTTCGGCAGTACTGCATGTGACCGGAACGAAAAGAACGGATTCGTTCATAGAGGCGGAAGGCCGCTGATTTCGTAGGGTACAAGCCTACTCTTGTCAGGGCAGTACAATACTCCATGTGGAACGCCCTTCACATTGCCGTGTGTGACCAGACAAGCAAATGTTGAAGGCCGCGCCAAAACGCGAAATGTCGGATGTTTAAATACGTCGTCGATTGTTTTCCTCACGCTCCCGAAAAGGACTGCGGTTAGAGTGGCGCGAACGATCCCGTTAAGGACGTTCCTGTTAGGGCGTCTTTCATGTTTCGGCTGATTTTGGGGCCTGCTGGGTTGCGGGTTGCCGAGCAGTTGACGCATGAAAGTCGGCCTATATAGGGAGGTGCGATTACTCCAACAACCCAATTACTCTCTAATGCTCAATACGCATCCATTGTGCTCCGTGCTACAAGTAGGTCAAACAGATGGCTCATGGCATCTGCTTGCGTCCAAAATGGAGGGGGCGTAGTGGGCTTAGTTCCGCGCCAACAATAACTGCTTCAAGTACGTACATACATCCGATACTCTCGACATTCAGGGTTACTCTGAGTTCTTCCGTTTCAGTCGACGAACTCCGGTCCGAAAACTCATGTGAAAAGTGAAGGATTCATTACCTTGCAACTACCGCTTTGGTACCCTTTTGCCCTCGCAAATTCTTGTACGATCTTAGGCGCTGTGTGAAGTCACGCAGCCCATGCAAGTTCAGCAAACGGCGGTGGCATCTCCCCAAACCACCCCAGCAGGAAGGACGGCCTCAGCGACTTCATGGTGATGGCACGCACGGCAGAGAGCCTCTTCTCAAAGCTACACCACCCGGCGAATTCGCAACATCTGGCCTGTTGCCTATGAAGAGGTGCACTATACTGAGTTCATGCGGTCAGTTGGCAATCCCTAAACCGTTTATGTTTGGGTTTAGAATCCAACGGACATGCAGACCGGACAAACGGTAGCACACAGACGTGCAACGCGACTTGTAGGTTCTTGCATGAGTGCATTGAGCGTTTGGCAGCGTTAAACATTTTGAACTTTGGTCAGAAGACGGTGTGTCGTTCAAGGAGAAGTCTACTACTGCTGGGTGGTATGTTCGAATTTTCCATCTTGTACCGGCAGCAACCAATGTTGAACTCCCTGACACCCATGTAAGTTCGGAACTAAACTGTTTACATTCGTAGGGAATCAAACACGTGCTTGTTCTTGCAGGGTGGTATAGACTAGCCGACAAGTTCACCTCCTTGGCGTTGATGGAGAGTTCCCGTGGCGTTGCCTATTTTTGGTACACGTTTGCACCTTTCTTTGTTCATGCCTTTGCCTCATGTCCTGTTGCTTCATACAGGTTCAGGTTGAGTGCATCTCCGGCGATTGGTCTGGTGGGAATGCAGGAGAACACCTTCCTTACCGACTTCTTCGGTTGCGTTGGGTTTCTCCCGCTGACCACCCAGAGGTATCGCATACATGCTACTTTGGACAGCAGTACGCTACTTGCGGGAAGAAAAATCTGCTCATTTTACATACCGTTAACCAGTGTGTATATTGTCAATGTCGTTCATTCTGCATGCACATTGCAAAGCGTTATCGCTCGAGTATGCTGGTGGTGTTTGTCCTTCCTACCTTACTCCATGACCCTATACGCGGCACCTTTATGGTGTATTTTCTGTTTGACAGGCACATTCGCGAGACAATGGTGAAGATGATGGCATCCCCGGCCTCTCGAAGACAGTCAGCGGCCGGGACCGACTGTGACGAGGCCCCGGAACTCAATCTTCTTATGGGCCCGTCGACCTGCATCTTCTGGTGTGCCGTTGCCCTGGGGGCGCTCGTGAGGGGCAGTCCACTCGAATCGGTGTGAAGGTGGCGTCGTTTCTCTCCCTCTATATGCGTTGGAGGTTACCCGTGTCGTTTCCGGAGAATGCAACCAGGTTTCGCCATTCACACATCAAACCGAATTGGTGTGCGGTGTTAACGTTGGTTTGCCATCGCAGTTTGTTCATGCCACAAACTTCCCTGCCTCGACTGCGGTCTGTAATAGGTGTCGAAGTATTCTGAACTGGCACAGAAAGCGCTGGCAACGAGCTACCCGGGACCCGCAGATCTGGAGGTCGGAAAGTGAGTTACAGGGATGGCGGATAACAAGATCCCGCTGGCAGTGAAATTTCGATCATTTGTAGGCGGCGCACGCTACACCCAAGCGCCCGTTCTGACGCTTTTGTTCTTGGCAGGGTCGTCGTGCTTATACGCTGACGACATGTTCGTGATTTCTCAACAACTCGCGCAAGTTGCTCATCCTGTCTGCCGACAATGTCTGCTTGTGTGTTTCTGAGCAGGGCGTGGGCAATTCTGGCCTACCTGTACGGCTTCATGGGAAACTTGGTGAGCTTTCGTCCCAGCCCCTGTCGTCCATGTGGTTGCGCATCACCGTTGATGCGTGTGAAGTACGTGCCTGTTTCTGTTCCTCTGTGCCGAGGCAACCGGCGCACACAAACATATTTGCAAGTGGGCCTCTTCGCCGACGTGCTTGGTACACGTTAGAAACAGTCTGCTCCAGCTGACAATCGCTATATTTCGGTTCCTCCGACGTGCTTCTGTTCTACTGATATTTCCGTCCTTAGGTTCTGTTTCAGGGGTATCTGGCTCTTTCGGACTCGTTCTTGACAAGTTCTATTGAGCAAGGGTCCGCCGATGTGCTTCCGGTGGTGAGGAGTTCGTTTGCACCCGCCTATTGTAGGGTGCTTACGGTGACCGGGGTACAAAGAGCATGGATCCTCCTCTCGTGTCTGTACTGAAATGCGTGTGGATGACGCATGCTGACCACGACAGCCTTATATTGCGGTCTAAGACATGGCGTGAACCCAGTCCCTCAAGGAGTGCGGGCAAGGAACGGCATTCAACGACGCCGGATGTCCTTGTCTCATGTCACGTTTTTATTTGGGAAACTATGTGTGCCGCTGTGGTTGGTGTGTGTCCTTTGCGGCCGTGTGCTGACCAGGGGTTCGCCGAGATTGTCAAGCACAAAGATATCGCCAACTCGTCCTGCGGACAGTGGGAGAAGAAGTCGTTTTGCGCCCAAGAGCAAGCTACTCCGCAGGTGTGTGGTCGGTTGCTTCGCAGACCAGTCTGGCAATAGTTCCTTCAGCCAGAGTGCGCGGCCCGGGACTGATGCGTGCCGACAGAGTGTTGCACACGTGCCTCGAATATCTACCGTAGGGCAAGGTTGTCCGCCGGGCCGCATCTATGCTCTCCACTGAAATACCACAACAAAGTGGCATGTATTGAAATCATTTTGTTTTTTCTGCCAACATCGCAACCTCTCTTGCCCTTTCGTCAACGCCCGCTCGCCAATCTTGCTGACCCCGTAATTCCAGTTGAAGGAAGCTGCCACGGAAGTCGAGTTATATCAATATGTCGCTCAGTCATTCAGAGCATTTGAGCAAACTGTCCACGTAACAGCGAGCATCAATAGCGCGACGGCGGGCGATCACCTATGCCAGGCCGCGTCTGATGGCAGGTCAGACACACTCCTCCAGTCCGACCACGTTCTTCTACCTGGGGAGGTAGCGAACGCTATGGGGACGGTGTCAGCAAGTGGGAACTTTCTCGACTTTGAGCCGCTTGAAGAAGCAGTAGATCGGTGAGTCGAAAGGCTACGAACTTGTTTGAGCACACGCGTAATCTTATGACAAACGGGTTTGGAGATGTGTATCAACCGATATCAGGGTGCCACGAAGATGGGAATACAGCTTCCACCGAATCAGGGCCCCGCGATGGTGGATATGAGCAGGCACGTAGACCGTTCGTTGCCTGGGCGTTCAGGCCGTATTTCCTCCTGAACGAACTGGCTAACACCTTCCCACACACCCGCTGTCGCACATCTCACCTGCAATCGGCATGTGTTCCTCCTGGGATGCGGCGATTCTGGTGTGAGCAGACCAAGCGTTCGTGGGGGCATCGGCAGCCTCCAAGTTAACTCGTGAGAGAGGATGGGTTCTAGGTGTCTAGATGCCCCTTACTCCACTTCTTGATATCGATGCGTTTGTTGTTGACGAATTTCTCGTGTCTTGCATGGTAGGGGTTGGGGTGACGATCATGTGATCAAGGCAAATCTTAAATGCCAACCGGTCTTGCAAAATTGTGTTCGGATTCAACGCCACATTGGTTGGGCACTTTGGCGCTGCCGATGAAAACTATGGCCAGTACATGCTTGGAATGTTCTGTTCGCCCAGAATGTCGTGTCCGACTAGTGGTCATTAAACAACAGCACCTTGCGCCCTCGACCCTTTTCCCGTAATTTCCGAACCCTACAGAACACTTGTCTTCAAGAAGGCAGCAAAGGGCGATGTTCATGGCGCCCTGAAGAGAGTAGGCCGCTGTGTCCAGATTTTCGAGCGTTACCCTGGCTTGTGTCGCAGCATGATCGGGTGAGTAACGTTAGTGCCTTGCAGAGGTGACGTGATGAAGGGCTTTCCCCCGATCATATTTCACAAATGGCGTGAGCTACGTCCGTAGCCCGTTGAAAAGGGTATTGCCTGCTCACCAAATCTTTCTTAAGTATCTGAATCTCGTTCATGCCATCATCAAGTTTGTGGCAATGGCAAGGTACTCCACAGCGTGACATAGAGGTAGGGAAGTTAGCTCAAGAGCCTTGCGTCCTCGCAGTGGCCGCTCACAGCGAAGCGGCGGAAATAAGGCTTACTCTCATATCGACACGATCACTTATCGAGCGCGGCTGGCGCCGCATAGGGCGCTGTTCGGCGTCCCTCTTCGAGGAGCCCACGGGACGTCCTCTGCCCGCAATGCGCCGCCGCCGAGAGTTCCGGGCGCGCAGCGCCGGACGAGCTGCCCGTGTCGTCGAAACCGCTCCTAACCACGTGTTCGCAACCTCTGACCTCTTCCGGCGAGACTGTCAAGAAACAGCTATACCATTGGGGACTGAACCTTCTACATCGGTGTATTTTTGGGAACTTGAAGTCATCAGAGAACTCGGAACTCGGCATATACCTAGCTAACCAAGCCTACACATGTCTACTTGTTGTGTACTTTTTCGAAATGGTACATGAGCGCTGGCCTACACCATCGTGTGGTGGGGACTGCTGTGTAACACTGCTATCTTGCAATATGCGTGCGACCAAGTGGGTAAAATCTCTCCCAAAAAGGCGAAGAAAGGGGCAACTTGCCGGATGTTCGGAGAATTCACTGTGCCTCTCGGAACTCGGAACATCTCTCTTCTTATTATGTGTGTGTGAGCCATGGCAAAGGTACCAGCCAAAGTTGCACACGGACAGGCTCGCACAGATAGGCACACATGGTCAGGATGTCGTGTTAATGTGTGCGCCCGGGTTCGAAGCTCGCAATAGGTTAAAAGAGAATATTTAATGATAGGACACCAGCGCCTTCTTCCGACTTCGAAGCTGCATCTTTGTTATTTTCCGCTGTACACCGCCTCAACCACCGTCCGTCCCACTTGGCACTGCGTTTGAAGCCTGCAACTGCTACCTGACTTTTGCCGTTTCGTACGCACACCCACTCAAACGCAGGGTGTGGGGGGGGGGGTAGCCCGCTCGCGTTCGCCGCCCTTGCATCAACGAAAGTGTTTCTTCGCTCCTTCCGTGGATAACACCTTTGGAGTGTTCAGCTCGACCAACCCTTGTGTGCGGTTTATCATCGTGAGATTGTTTTGTTGAGCCCCAGTGATGCTACTATTCGGCTCTTCTACTTGAATAGTGTGCACGAATTCTTGATTGGAGTATGGCCGTCCGATCTATTCGGTCGACGCATGGTCTGTTATGCTATTGATCGAAGCACGACGTTTATCTCTCTCAACTCGTATCCACTTGTGGGGCTCCTATACATATATTCTTGAATATAGGCCGCTACCTGATCACTGGCCTCGACGTATACTCACTTTGATTATGTTTCTTTCCCACACTAGTCTTCTTCAGCACTAGTATCGCTAGGGCACGTCTTGTTCCCTGATGGCCTACGCCACACAATCTGAATGGAAGAGGCGCTCTTGCCTGGTAGGTGATGAATCAGGCAGAGAGTTCCCCTGCAGTAGGGGGGCACGCGAATATAATACAATAGCATATATTGACGAATTTTCTTTCTGCATAGTACTACCCGTGCCTGGAGGGCATGAAGTAGGGCTCGGCGAAAACGCGTCACCCGACCCTGTCCGGTTTCGCTGAGATACGAAGACAGCGTGTTGAGGCCTCCTTACACTACGTTAATTGCATGTGTTGTTTGTGACTTTGCTTAAGGACGGGCTACACTTGATTTGTTTGTTTTGCCATTCCCTAACCACCCTGCGTACTAACATTGTTGACTAATATTTGCTGGAATCTCGTTGTTTCTCGAGTAGGAGACTTCCGCCGTGGTCTAATTCTGTGTCATGATCATTCTTGCGACACATCGGGCTATGTGTGACGGCGAAGATTCGCTTGTTTGCATTCAGCGACTAGGGAAGAGGAGGCGTGGATGTATGTCATGGGCTACCGAGAGTATGTGCTACACATCGTCAATGTCGAATGCCCTGTGTTTACCTCTGCCCCCCGCGTTCCATGAAAGATGCCACCTGGCACATATGATGCTGGTATCTCTAGCAGCGATTGGTGACCCCAGAGCTCAGGCGATGTACGACAGGTTGCGGGAGTCCTACAATTCGTGTCGCCCTTCTGGCTCGCGGCTCGTACCCCCTTTGGAGGAGTGGCACGGAGTGGTTGCCTTCTGCGACGATGTCTATTGCAGGTATGTATCTTCCAAAGCATGAATCATCGCCGATCATGCGGTACAGACACTAAAGCGGTTCTTACACAATCTTGCCTAAGGGCATTACGGTGAGGATGATTTCGTGCGTTTGACGATAGTTTGAAGATGATTTTCTAACACGCGACAAAACGTGATGGCGCCTCCTCTCCCTCGGCACGAAACGCACTTCCAACCGCACCATTCACCGGTAGGGCGATCGACCTCTTTGCCCACAAGCTCAAGGCTTTCTCGGCGCCACCCGTTAACAGCATCGACGCCCCCGTGGAAACGGAGGGCGCGGATGCGGACAGAGCCAAGGGCGAGACCGCTCACGAAGGTCAATGGGAGATCCAGAGTGACACGTTGTCAGCATATATCGTTTCTGAGAATATTATGGGCGCAGTTCCGGTTTGGCCAACCGAGGGTGGACATGAGGGCTGTATGCGCCCCACTCTGGCGTCGACAGAACGTAGTGCTTCTTCAGTATCCTCACACTACCAATGGCACCGTTTGAAGGAAGAGCTTCACTCGGACGGCATTGAAAACAAGGCTGACAACGTGGTCATCGCTCCCGAGTGGTTGTCAACGTTGCCAGGAATAAGTGACGGGGGCGGGGTGGAGGAGGATACGGAGGACGATAGCATTGGCGCAGAGGATTGGCTGGATGTGACCTATTCCATGTTAGATGCACTTTGAACGGAGTGACACGAGCGTCCTCGCGGAAGCCACCTTGGCTTGCAATCTCTGGGTTGGGAAGAAACCGGTGGTTCGTTTTCATCTCTCGAATTTGTGGTTGAGTATTGCTACAACCGTAGTTCCATCTTCATACAAGCCTTTGGAGTACGGTAGGACGAACTTTCAACAGAGGAGCCAGAATGTTCAGAAAATGTCACGGTTCCATTCATGTTGGCTGCTCCAAGCCTCTGCGCTTTCGGCGAAGGCTACCAAGTAGAGACGCCGTCACGGTGACATGACTTTCATGCTACGGCAACACGCAAGATATGGTCTGTCAAGTAGCCCCCTCTCGGTTTTTCGAAGCGTGAAGAAGCCCCGTCACAATACGTTGTCTACTTTCGGCAACCGGTTGGGTCTAGGCTTTGGGTGTTGGCGATCCTTTTTGCGCTCGGTTGCATACACCACTATAAGGTATACGTTGGACGGCAACAATCGCAGCTTCTACAAGGATCAGTCACGTCGAGCTAGGCATTCACGGGCCTCACGGGCCGATAGATCCACGTTGCGTGCAATAAACGCAGGATGATTCGTATCATGGGGGCAGCGCCCAGAATTGTGTGGAGTGTCCCAATACAGTGTCCAAACGCAAAGGGCGCGTGCGTAACCAACAATATTTCTTTAGTGCTTGTTTCGGGATAGCGCTGACTGAAACCCCAAGATGCAGTTAGGGGAATAGACATTGTAGGTCTACATATATATATATACTATTTGTATCAACGAAGACCACATCGTCGGTGTCGGGACCTGAAAAATTCATTAACTGCGACAGATTTATACCTGCCAAATCCTCTTCTGCACTGTTGTAGACCAAACCAAGCAACACGTTGAGAATGCTCCAATGGCGGCAAGCTTCCTCCACAGCGACACGGTCCCTTCACAGATGTTTTTTTGTGTACTGTAGTAAGGATGCGAGAGAACGCGTGGGGGTGCGATCGATTTTTTAATGATTACGTTCGTGTCATATTTTGTCGCACGGGGATGCGATATCATCACCGGTACGTGATATATCACCGAACCCCGTGCGATAATCGAGCTACATAAATCGTGTCGAGACCCTGAGCTTTTGTCGCACTGGGGGTGCGATAGCCCCGATACGTGCTATTCTGAGTAAACGATAAAACTCTAATATCGCAGCAGGTATGTATGCCGTTTTCATCTTTACTGACTTTGTGTTTTCAACCCACGCCGTCGTGCGAAACCCAACATGTCACAGCCGTACTGCAGGACACACACTGCTGCCATACGAACTAAGGAACTGGAGCCTAAAAAGAAACTCAAAATCCAAGAACTTGAGCACCACATATGTGGGCTCGGCTAGGAACAACTCTACGCTACAACCAACAGACTATATCGGCCATTTTTGTAGCATGATCCCACAGGGTAGGAAGTGAAAAGCCTCGGCCAAAAACTACAGTAGAGGTTCTTAAGTGCGGGCGTGTTCTGTATTCTGTACAACACCTTTCACAAGGAAGCTCCGCGGTTCCCCTCGCGCAGGGAGCGCCGTGGAACTACTCGGTCGGGGCACTCGGTATCACCGGTGATGTCGCACGCCCCCCGTGCGATACCATCGATCCCCGTGGGATAATCGAAATGAACACGTTCTTTGTTTTTGGGGTCGGTAATTTACGTGCGATATCACCAACCCATGCATTCTCTCTACTCGCATCCTTCGGATGCATATACAGCAGTACTGTATGCATAGTCTAACATGGGCATGCCACAGCCTGCGTATGTCACAGCCTGCATGCACGACGAGCAGGTACAGCAGCAGCAGTGCAGCAGGAGAAAGAATATGCATACGTCCTACCATTACATTCGGAATGGTCCTCAGATCCGTCCCCGTCCACAAGCAGTACTGTCGGTTTAAGCCAATAGGAGGCGCAGCAGGTATTGTCCGCCGCCAACTCTCCGAATCCCCGCCGATTTACCGCGTAAAGACCACGTGCACGCGCCGTTTCTCGCGCTGCCTCTTTCGCGCTACTCCTATTTTCCTGTACCTCCCCGCCTCTTTGTTGCATGTGCAAAAGCAAACGCTCCTTACCGTGAGTAGGATCACGAAGCACCACAGGAGTACAGCCGTACATGTTGTAGTCTTGTGCTGCTGTAGTACCATCCATGGACACTGCAAGTGCGCTGCGGTTGAAAGGGAACGACAACGATGGTGAAAAGGGAACTTGCTTGCGGCCAACCCTGCCCGGAATGCGGAGGAGCTGCACGGAATGCGGACGGAAGAAGAAGCGGTGTGATGGCCAACAACCTTGTAGGTGGGACCAGTCACGGTGTGGGGACACGGATTGTGTGTATACTGCTGTACCATCGAAGGGCACCAAGCGGTCTCGATTCAACACTTGTTGGCAGCTCTGACATGACGGAGGGTTGACTTCGTGGTACATTTTGCATGGCTGCGGTATCCTACTGTTCACGACGCGACGAGATCCATGACCCGACGGGATTCATGACCCGACGGGATCAACAATGTACTTCGAAGTACCTTTGAGGGACGTCTTGAGGCTCCCCCTTTGTCGTCGTCATGGTCGACACACACACACACACACACACAACTTGAAGAACTCTAATTCCGCCGAGCAGCCCACACCATCTTCGTGACCAGTCTTCCAAACAACGAAACAGCGTTTCGTACACGTCATTGTTCTGCATAGCATACGTGATGCGTGCCGCCGCGAGTTGAAGAGGTGAACGCACGTAATTTCATGTTCACCAGAGAGACAGAGAGAGAGAAAGAGAAAGACAGAGAGAAAGAAAGACAGATTCCACCGCAATTTGCAAAGTGCCCTTACTCGGGGAGAGTTCAACTGCAACCTGCTACTACAAAGAAGACTTATGCATGCGAGGTTGGACCACCGGCGCGACCGGCTCGAGCGACAACGTAGACGCCAGAAGACCAAAACCAAGGGTGTGGAAAAAGAGTGTGGCCGACGGAGGAGAATACCGCTCAACAAATGAGCGCAGTGGCTGTGTTGATAGATAGACAGGCTGTTCCCTCGAGGCCATCATTCGCTGGCGGCATGGGAAGGGAAGGTGTGCGGAATATTGCAACAGCAGTACAGTGCGGCTTGTTTTTTCGGCAGGAGCGCTTATCAAGCCACAACCATGTTTTGCATGTTGTGACGATGTGTCTTCCGCAGCCACTTGACACAGACAATTCCAGTTGTTGATGTCATTTGAGAATGCGGCTTGAGACTATTGACGATGAGCCTCCGTTGTATCCGTGGAACGGTCCGAAGAACACCGCGTATGTCTGAACATAAATCTCCAGAGTTTGCAAGCTGTACTTACAGAGAGTGGTGCTTCCCGCAACTCGCGTATTGATCCAGAAGCCTGAGGTAGAAGCTTCTGTGCCGCCACAACGAGGGGCCGGGTCAAACCTAGAGAAACGTAGGTTCGGGTCACCGATCCCCCAGCTTCAGGGCGGGGTTTTTCAGGGTGCAGCACTCTCTCCATACGCGGGGCTACAGCTTGACAACTTCTGCCGGTTTGATTTCCAGCACAAAAAAAGAACCGGGAGAGAGGGGGAGGGAGCATAGTCAGAGTAAGCGCAACTCAGTACGATGTAGATGAGCGGATAGGTAGGCACACAAGGGCCACACACACGCCTTTCATTTCCGCAGTACTCGGCATGCATGCCGAGAATAGCGAGTGGATGTGGACGGAGTTTTGCCTTCGGTGTGTAAGGCACCATCAGCCGGGCCGGATGATGTAATATTCTCGTCGACATTGGTTCGCACAGCCTGCTACATGTAGGCAAATATCATCTGAAACCGCAAGAAAATAAAGACGGATAGTTGTTGACATCGTGATGCACACAGCGCCTGGAAAGGTAAAGGGTCATGGCATCTGTTTGCGTCGAGAAAGCAGGGACCCTTTGGGTGTGAGTCCCAATGGAACCGCTGCTGCTCGGACACTCCAAGGAAAAATATGAGTTCTGCAAAAATGAAAAAGGCTGGCTAATCAAAGGGAGCAGCTCACAAGAAGTTTCGAACTTGAGCTTGACATTTTTGAAACCTAGAAGAGAGGGGCCAACAGTACCGCGGCATTCTTCGTACTCCACAGTAGTAGTCTTCTCTTGAACCAGCTGTCTTGCTCTGCTTGCTGTTGTTGCAGCTCGAGTAGCACCATCTTCGGTAGGGTCCCGAAGAACATGGAAGCCACAGGCAGTGTGACCAGTTTTGCGCCGTTCCCTCGAAGTCCACGACCGTTCGTCCTCATAGGTCATGGGTTTATTACTCGATCGACGCGGCAGCCCATGATAACTTCTTTGGTATATGTGTCTCGCTCAAATTTACGGTGCGAACACTTGCTGTGCGACCCTTTCACCCTTGCGATGCTTTCATTTCTTGCGCTAGGCGCTGTGTGGGATCAGGCGGCCAGTGCGCTTACATCATGCGGCGGTGGCATCTCCCCAAACCACACCAGCAGCAGCACCAGTCTCAGCGACCTGATCGTGATGGGGCGCACGGTCGAGAGGTCCTCCTGCAATCAGCACAACCCGGAGCACTCGTGACATGTGGCATGTTGCCGTTGAAGAGGTACGTTTGATTAGTATCCCCCTTTGCCAGGTCTAGGCGTCTAGACCACTCGCCGGCCTCAATGTAAGCCCTGCCGGCTCACTAAAACTCCTGCTTTTCCCACAATCACATCAGAACACAGCTATGGACTTGCAAGCACGCGGGCTAGAAGGGTGGCAACAGCTCGGGTACCTCATGTAGCTACATACATTACGATCAATCAATGATTATTCTAAATGCCTGAAGACTCGCAAGGGCAAAGCAAAGAACAGGAGCACGCCCACTAACGGCCACCGACAACCCATGCGCATAGACAGGCATCGCTAGCTCTGGGTTCATTCGTCGTTGTATGGGGTGTTGGATGTGTTGCAATATGAACGGTATTTTTTTTTTTTTGCATGAATACTGCTGCAGGGTCCTCAATATATACGGTGCGCCCACTGTGTTTCGCAGTTTCTGTTTTTGCTGGACTACCTGGTACACACCTTGACAATCTCTATGATATCTGTAGGAAAGCAAGCACCTGATTGTTGGGATCCTTAGCCGACCACACCGCCCCGTCGCCGTTGACGGAGAGTGTCCATGACGTCCTTGCGTACAGTACTTCGTTGCGCGTGTTCATCGTGCCGCACTTCATATTCTGTTGCTATGCAGGTTCAGGTTGACTGCGTCTCCGGCGACTGGCCTGGTGGGAATGCAGGAGAACGCTTTCCTCAGCGACTTCTTTGGCTGCGTTGGTTTCGTGCCGCTCACCTCCCACAGGTATGGAATGCAGTGACAAATGCCACACATTTAGCGAGGAGAGCTGCTTGCTGTGGACGCCGCAACTTCGCAGTTTGCTGAAGTGACTGATGCTTCGTATACATGAAGCGGTGCTGGGGTAGGGTTTGAGTGTTGTTGTTTCCCCTGCCACCCGAAGACCATCGTCCTACCCGTCGCTGACCGGTCGCAATTTGCTGTGTTGTGGTTGATTTGGCCAGTCATATTCGCGAGACGATGGTGAAGATCATGGCATCTCCTGCCCCTTTGCAGCAGTCAGCCATTGGGGGCGCCTTTGGCGGGGTCGGTTCTATGGTTCGGGCGCGATGTTGGAACAAGGCCTCGGAAAAACCTCAACTTCCTATGGACCCGTCAACTTGCACTTTCTGGTGTGCTATTGCTCTGGGCGCACTTGCGAAGGGCTGTCCTGTCGAGTCGGTAAGACTTTTTCTGCGTTCTGGCCTGAGAGCGGTCCCCCTGCATGTTGAAGGCACGACTGGTGAGTAGTACTGCGATGGTTTATCTTGGCTTACTCATTCGACAGCCCTCCATGCCTCACTGGTGGTTCGTGACAGGTGGCAAAGTACCGTCATCTGGCCCACGAAGCGCTGACAAAGAGCTATCCGAGTTCCGCAGACGCCGAGGTGGCCACGTGAGGCAGTCGGGGATAGGCTCCGCCAAGGCCACTGCTGCCCTTGACTTATTGCCACTGTTCTTAGCCTGCACGCCTGCTGTGTGGCGTTCCATCTTGGCTCTCTGTAGATCAAAACGCACGGCTTGATGTTCCCGTTCTGGGCGGTCTCTCCTAGCCTCGTGCTTCGATAACCATGAACGTGTCCACCCTCCCTGCTTGTTCTTTTCTGTTCAGGGCATGGGCAATGCTGGCCTACGTGTACGGGTTCATGGGAGACTTGGTAAGCCGTTCCCCATGACCCTACTGTTCATTCGGATGCGTTTCGCGGTTGAGAATGTTGGCTCGTGAGTTCTCTCGTGTCAAAGCAGTCGAAGAGCGTCAACAATGCAGGTGGCAACCGTTCAAACACGTGGCTTCCAACAGCTTGCTTGTGGCACCTTAGACATTGTCTGCTCCAGTTTCTATCTCTGTGTTTGGTTTCCTCCGAATCGTTTCCGGTTGACTGTTTTGTGTGTTCTACAGGCAAAGTTCCAAGAGTACCTGGCCCTTTCGGAGTCTTTTTTGAAAAGTGCTACCGCGAAACGGTGCACGGACACTCTTCCATTGGTGAGAAGTATGTTTGCACCCGGGTTGGGCTCTGAAAGTGGCCGGGGTACGAAGAGCTTGCCCCCTCTACGCATGCCTCTGCTGTTACCGTGGATTGCATGAGATCCCACACTTCCGTCGACAATTTTCATAACTGAACAATTCTGCAGCAAACAGCGACGGTGCCGAAAGCAGCAGCGTTGGAATTGTCTCGTCGTGAACTTTCCGAAACCGCATCATTTGCGTTTTGGCGGTTTCCGTGGAGTTCTAGAGCTGTGACAATAACCGGTCTGGTTGTGTGTATCTTATGCAACCTACGGCACAAGTACGGCCTATCCATGCGACGACCTGACCACTACTGGCTCGTTTGTCGGTCTACGCAAAGCGTGAACTCCGTGCTCCAACAAAGGTACCTACTCATACAAACGATATTGAACCATCCCCGATCCATTTATTCGCTATGATTTGATTCATTTCCTAGCTATGATTTGGGTAGCGGTAGCTGATATCGTTGACACCTGGGCATACATGCCATGCGGCCGCGCTCTGACCAGGGCTTCGCGGAGGTTGTCCTGCCTGTAAAGATCCCCAACGCCTCCTGCGGGCAGTGGGAGACGAAGTCGCTTGACGCCGAAGAGCGCGTTCCTCCGCAGGTGGGTTGGGTGGGTGGGTTGTATCGAGTCATCTGGCAAGTATTTGAACCGGAGCTGATTGAAAGGGAAAGATGTGCACCGGGAGGGCCTTGCGTACGTGCTTGTGCGCTGGACCCGGAAAAGGCGGTGACTTTGCGATGAATTGAGGTTAATATTGACCACGCAATGTCGCAAATGGAAACCGATCGTCAAATTTTGTTTTCATGACCTACTGTTCGTGCTTTCCGCTGGCCCTGCCATCCCAGTTGGCCGACGTTGCCGCCGAGGGCGAGCTATATAAATACATCGCTCAATCGTTTAAAGCGTTCGAGCAAGCTTTCCAACAGAAAGCTTATAAGCAGAGCGCGAGGGATGTCGAAACCCCAGGCGAAACCGAAGGTCATGGCGAATCAGACAGAAATCGCCGGCGCCCAAGCGCTCTTCTGCCTGGCGAGATTTCGGAAGCTATGGGGACAGTGTTCGGAGATCGGAATCTTCTTGTCTTCGAGCCTCTTGAAGAAGCAGTTGATCGGTGAGGCGAATGATATGACGCAGATGCCTGTGAACGTAGGAAACATGTAGTAGCAGCAGGACGGTTAGTATCGACCGATATCAGGGTGGCCCGAGGGGTGATATCAGGAGCCATCGAGGCCCGACCGGCTTGGCCTTGGCTTTACGGAATTGATTTGCGCTTTCAACTGGCTCTCATCGTCCCATACGACCATTGATGTGTGTCTCACCGCAACCGGCTTCCTTGTGTAAATGGGATGCAATCACTCTGGCGACCAGACCAAGCATTCGCGGGGGAATCGGCAGTCTTCTCATCAATGGGTAAGCTGGGCATGTTTTCGAGAGTTGAACTTCAGCAATACCATGATTTGCATGGGGATCATGATCGTTCGAGCCGATGTTTGTGGCTGCTCTTTGGTGCTGGCCGCGGCGGTATCATGATTTAATGGTGGACATAAGAATTGTATACCCAGGAATTGAGATGCCACCTGGTCTACCATAAGCACGTTTCAATTCAGCGTGGCAGTTGCTCAACACTTTGGCAACTGCATATTATCACTGTGGCAAATACGTACGCTCGACAGCTTCTCTTGGTGAAGAGTGTATCCCAAGTCTCTTACCTAACGGAAATTCCTCACGCTATGATGTTCCGCCCTTGGCCTTTGTCCTGGCAAATCTCGAATCCGTCAGTACCCTTGTCTTCGAAAAGGCAGCAAAGGGGGATCGTCGGGCCACCCTGGAGAGAATAGGCCGCTGCGTGGAGGTTTTTGAGCTATATCCTGGAATGTGCCGCTGCACGATAAGGTGAGTTGCCTGTGCGCCCCATGGTGCTTGCAAAGACGGTGTGTGAACGTTTTTCATCTGTTTTGTATATCCCCCGGTTGCCGTTAACAAGCGACGTGAGCTACGTTGGCTATGCCTTACGAGAGAACCCGATGAAACGCGATAATTGTGTGTCTCTGCCTGAGGCTATTTTGTTTCCTGATAGCCAGTTTCGAGTTATCCTCTGGCAGCTGTAGAACGTATTCCCGACGTGTTCTTCAGGATACGTCGACGTTTGTAGCAGTGTGTTGTCCGTGTCACGTAACGATCCCCTAAGTTCTGCGTGAATTAGGAATGCATGACCGGATTTTGGCAGGCCTTTCAAAGATTGCCCCGGAAGTTGCAAGCGATACTACCTGTGACAGAGTGTACTGAATTTGCGTGTCGTGGGTTTTCCGTTTATTTTGGTTCAATGCGTAACTCTGGTTTGCCTCCAGGGCGCGGGGTAGGGTTGGCCCGGTCGGTAAAACACAGACCTGACTACCCGCCTTAGCTGCATTGTCTTGCGAGGATATATTGTTGTTCAGGTCTCCTGTGTGTAGTAGTGATACTTCAACAATGCCTCTTGTCCAACCTTCCATTTGAGAAAGGGATGTCTTTTTTTTTTATTGTTTGCTTAGCGTTTGGCCTTGCACTCCTGTTTCTTGTTTGTTTGGACATTATCCTTCCGAAATGTATTCCTTCGCATGTGGTAGAAGTAGTCTGGGTCGGGGTTGATTGTAGTTGTCTTTGCCTTAGTTGGGGCTTTTCTCGTGACCATGGAACGGTTTTCTTGGCCTCCGACGAGCAGGGAAAATGAGATTCTGGGACACAACATAGAACGGGTATCGAAATGAAGCCAACAGCACGACGCGTTTACAGGAGTCGCGACTGTTTTAGTTAGGGTTGGTAGAGGGCAGCCATCATGGTGCACCGACGGAGCCATTTGTGCTACGAAGTGACCTCTTGAATGCCGGTTTTCCCATCTGCCCCCCACCACCGGTGTATTCATGAAAGCCACCATAAGGCACACATAATGCTGGTATGTCTGGCAGCGATTGGCGACTCCAGCGCTCGGGCGATGTACGACAGGTTGCGTGGGTCCTACAACTCCTTCCGCCCTGCCGGCTCTCTGCCCGTACCCCCCTTGGAGGAGTGGCAAGGAGTGGGTGCCTTCTGCGACGATTTCTATTGCAGGTATGTGTGTTCGAGAACGTTGAAAACCGTGCTGATCATATCTCTGGGAAGAAACAGAACGACGGCAGAAACGTCGTGTACTGCTGTGAATGCGGGAGACATCGTAACTTCTGCACAGCTCTCCTAGCGTTGTTTCGATTTAGTTTCGTCCCAACTATTTTCTTAACATGATCTTGGAGTTGTGCCCTGGAGCACGTGGTCGACCCGTGCCGTGTGATTAGTGTCCGGTACCCGTTACTTCTATCACAATGCAACCTTCGACCGTTCCACGCACTTGATAGGGCGATGGAGGGCCTCGTTGCAAGCGACCTAATGAAGGCCTTCTCGGCGCCGTGCGTAGACGGCTTCGACGTCTGCGTTGGGGCGAAGGGCACGGGAAGTGACAAATTGTCAACATGCGACAATCCTGAGGAAAACATCGGCACAGTTCCTGTCCGGCCATCTGAGGGCGGGGGTGGATCGGGCTCCACTCTGGCGTCGACAATGATACCGGTTGCGCCTCCTGCATCCTCACACCATGCATGGTGCCATTTGAAGGCAGAATTTCACTCGGATCAGATTGAAAGCAGCGTTGCCCTCATGACCATGGCTGACGAGTCACTTCCGAGACTACCGCAACTGAGTGAGGGCAGCGGTTTGTTGGAGGACAATGAGGACCGCAGCATCTTCGCCGATGATTGGTTGGATGCTACCCATGCCATGTTGGATACAGTTTCAACAGTGTGATGAGACCGTTCTCAAGGAAGCCAACTTGGCTGGCAAAACTCGGGGTTGGAAATATGACGGAGGGGCTCGTTCCTCTCTCAAATGTGTGGTTGAGTCTGGCTATAGGTTGCGACACTTCCGTTTGGTCGCGGTTCAACCTTTCGAGTAGGAAGGGCTGTCACAAGGTACGAGTGTTTTATTGGTTTGCACTTTCCTTTATCTTGACTTAACTGTTTTTCGCAATCATTTTCTGTTGAGGGGTTAGAATGTAGAGAACGTCACGCCGACAAAGTTTCGCTACAATCGAAAACAAACCCGAAGAGGACTACCTTCCTCGTGCACCCCCAAAAGTGCTTCCTGGAGGGCGCTACACGTTGCCGGCTTACGTTGGGTAGCGTGTAGTAAAGGATGTGTCCACCGCAGTCAGTCTCCACGGTGGTTTAGTGGAAACCTCGAAACCGCTGGCAAAGTCGAGTTCGAATCCCTCAATGGGGAAAAAGGACAACTTTGCGGGTGGAAGAAAGCCAACAATGCTGAAAAGGCTCTCGTGGGTACCAAACTTCGACGTCATTATTTAGCACCGTCTACGAGGGAAAGGGACGGCTGGACTGGACCCTTCTCGTGATAGAAAACAGTTCGACTGTGGGTATATCTCGAATGGGTAGTCTTTCTGTGTGTGTTTTAATTATTCCTTAATTAAAATCGAGCAAGTACCGCAGGAGGAAGGCGGGGCACGAAAAACCTGAAACGAAGAGAAAGAAGACCCGGTGTTTTTACCCCCTCCTGTGTGACCCTTGATGGTTGTAGTTATGTTGTTGTTGTTGTTGTTGTTGTCTTCATTCACATTATTAAGTTGTACAAAAAAAACAGCCAGGAAATAATTCCTAAAGAGGGTAAGACGAAAAAAATGGCAGTGCAGTCGTTAGTCGTTCGCGGTGTTGCTTGCTTCGCATGTTTCATTTTGTGGTTGTTGTCGTAGGCTACTGATTTGCTCGGCTGCTATTATTAGAAAACATAGTCTCCACACACAGAAAGACTACCCATTCGAGATAACACCATAGTCGAACGGGATGTGTTGAAGTCTTCACAGCAGTGAATGGAGGGAAACCGGCTGGGTACTGGGCTTATTTCCCGTCGTAGTCGTGCGAGATCCGCTGAGGTGTGGAATGCCGGCGTTGTTGCAGGCAGCACTCACGATCATGGTAGGCGAAAGACCTACTATCTATATTATACCTTTTGTCTACCTCTCCTTTCAGGCGCTTGGATACTCGTAATAGTATGCAGGTATGATACAACAACAGAACAACAACAGCAGAGCGCCTCTCTCTACAGAATGTATTGTACGTATCGCGAGGAGTAGTCTCGTTTCTGATTTGCTTCACATTATGTATGTTTGGGATGGGAGAGATGTTCGCCCGCGGGTCGCGCACATTTTGCTCGTATGCTACAATAGTATGTAGCATATTTTGCTGGTAACGACTTGGTCGTACGTGCAACGACTTGGTCGTACGTGCAACGACTTGGTCGAACGTGCAACGACTTGATCGAACGTGCAACGACTTTTGGTCGAACGTGCACACAAACGTGCAATTTATTAGAGTTATTTACAACTCGATTCATGGACCTGCGGGACTTTTTTGGGCCTTTCGCTGCTTCGTACATTTATGGTGGAAAGCTCACGATTCATGCATTTTTGCCCCAAAGTTCCCTGCAATATAAAAACTCGATTCATCCACTTTTCTGGCTCTTCCACTGGTGGTTTGTGATGCTCATGAATGAATCGTTGGCCGCTGCGTTGGCCGCTGCTCCGCCGGCATCCGCTGCACCGTCGGCATTCATGTTGAGGGTTTTCCGGCCAATCACCCAGCCGAAGCCCACCCCAGCCGAAGCCCACCCCTGACCTTTACCTAACACACACGCGATGACCTCTACGGCAGATCGCCCCTTCGTCTCACAGGAGCAGCTAGCTGCAGTGTGCACTCTTATTTGCTTCTTGCTGCTGCTGCTGCTGAAGTTGTACTCCAATACGTCATCACCACCGTGCTCATCCAATCTCCCGATGAAACTTCCCCGCAATTTCTTGCCTACCTTGCCACACTGTACGATTCAATCCCGCGCCACAAAGCCCAGATTTCCTTCGTTCAATGCTACACTTTCATCCACTGCTGTATTTTCCGTTTTGTTGTCTAGTTCTCTCTTAATTTGCGGTCCGTTTGGACGGACCAACGGTGAACTTTCGTTGGAACGGGCTATTAAATCCCCGTCAGTTCTCCGCCTGATGCTGACCGGCGAACAGTCTCCTTTTCGCAGGTTCAAACAGAAGAAGAAGAAGAGTCCTGCTTGTTGTGCATGCCAGCGTGTTGCAGGTTCATTCACAGGTGCACACACGGAGCAGTTGCGCAGCGTCGCGGTCTGAAGACACGGCACCCCGATCCACGTAATAATGCTGTTGAACAATGGGAACGACCACGTTCGAAAGGCGACATGCTCGCGGCCGGGGCTGTTGGGAATGCGGAGGAGTTGCTCAGAATGTGGACGGAAAAAGAAGAGCTGCGATGGTCATCAGCCTTGCGGGTAAGATCCGCCTACAGTAATCTACATACAGTAAGAATTAGTAGACTACGCGGTTGGTTGTACCTGCATCGATCGGCGCAGTACCATGCGTTTGGAAACGATACAGAGTGGTAGATAATAGTACAGTCCACCCTTGGTCCACCGTACAAGTATACCGCATCAGTCACCAGATGGTTGTTAGGGTAGACTAGGTCTTGACGAAGAAATCAGATCTCGAAATCACATTTCGATATAGTCTAAGAATAAAAGAGGCGGATCTTGTAGTCTACCCAAATCCTTACAGAAATGGCCTGTGTGGGCTGGATCGCCTTTTGGGGACACCTTTTGTCCCCATCTTTTTCACCTGCTTTACCTCGCGAAGAATGGCATGATAGTCTCCTCCTGTGCACTACTCGACCAGGGGGGTGCCAGGGTACACAGGGACGACTCTAGTCTAGTATGGATGCTTTGTAGTGGAGGAGTATGAGGGTAATGAACAGGTCGAATCGCGGGGCGACCAGGCCGGGTTCAACAGCGAAGTTGCGCCGCGTCTGTCTACCCTTGGGTGGAAAGCGCTACTAGGGGCAAGCGCGGAAGAAGTACCTAGCACACCGTTGATAGGAGGCACCGAGCAACCTAGGGCTTGAGCTAGAAGGTCTCGCTTTCCCTCTAGAGAAATATCTTGAAAACCTCCTTATCGTGCCCCGTTTACCATGCTCCCGCCAGTATAGCCAAGAGAACGGCTCAATCAAGTGGGAAGGCAGCTTTGCACTTGCACCCACCGATGGAACTGCTGTCTGCACCATCCAAATCAGCAGGCGTCATTCGCTCTTTTTCTTGCATTTCAGAAATTTCGCAAGAACGCCGAATTTTCTGTGCGTGGTAAGGGGATCTGCAAAATGAAAATTCATCTCTGCAGTCCACCGCAAACAACCCGAGAGGAGGTCCGCCGCTTGCCGACTGCCAGGTTACTGTTGTGCCGTACTGTTATGACGTGGCCACACCACATGGGTGGGGAGCTATCGTTCCGAGAAGCACACACCAACGCGTACATGGCCTCTGTGCGGTACTGACACGATATATCTATGCATGCATGTGATGTTGACCACTCCTATAGAGCCGGACGGAGTGTTTGCCGGGTATGCCTGTATTTGTGCCCAGTGACTAGAAAGTCTCGTTGATGGCTTGTATTAGATCCGCAGGACAAACGCACGACAGACCGAGAAGAAAAGAGAGTGCCCCACACAGGCTGACGCAGCATGGGGGCACCGCAGAATCATCCAAGTCTACCACAACAGGTACCACAGCAGGTCCCTTTATCTACGGAACACAGAACCGTCCTCAGACCCTTCCTACATATATATGCACACACACGAACACCCACCCTGGATCATTTACGCTAGTAATTAACCACCACCGTGTGTTACTCATTGTCCTTTTTTTTTTGTCTTCACTTCAAATCAGCGCTCACAGCACTACATACAGTAGTGCCGTTTGCTCCAACCCGTGGTCACACAGAAGAGCCCCTCTCTATACCCTCCCCTCCTGCGGTACTTTGCCTTCGATTTTTAATGCGAGAAGAAGAGTTCAGCGCTCTCTTCCCTCTGTGTACACACGAACTAGCGCTATCCACTAGGCCAGAAGCGGAAGCGAGAGAAAAACTCACTTTGCAAGAAAAGCTCGCTTACGCCGGAATTCGAACCCCTGGCCTGACCTACCTCTAGAAGGTTTCGAGGATACAAACTAGACCACCGGGGCGACCGGATAGCCCTACTTGGACACTACCGAAAAATCAAACAGAAAAAAAGGCGTTGCAAGGAAAAACCCGGCCTCCGAGCCAAAAACCCTCGCAATAGTTCCACGACTGACTACCAAAATAAAATATCGTTGTCATCTCAACTACTCCAATTCCCTACAAACGAAGGCCAAATACAGCGCTACGTTGGCATTTGAACTACTCAAATTCCCCTACATGGTGACATACTAAGCGGACCAACCTACATCGATCGATAATTCGGATGATCATCTCAACACTTTCAGGGAATAACAAACATAAATATACCAACGTTACAGCTGTGTGTGCTCTCCCGTGACATCTGGCCTACAATTCGAACAACAAGGAACGACGTTGATACGGTCCAAACACGGTAGCGACTGTTGAGGGGAGGCCGTCAGAGAAATGCACGTTCCCTAACATCGGGTAAACGACACAATGGATGCCCTCCCATATTGTGCGACTGCACATAAAAAACTCAAATTGCTACCAGTATTCTCTGCTGTACAGGTACCAACCGGATTGATTGTCGGTCTCAGCGGGGGTCTTCTCTCCATTGCCAAGCAGACTCCGGCTCCTCCCACCCAAAACCCCTGCTGCTGCTCGCCACCCTGGTAAGCGCGCCGACTACAACGACAACTGCCCACGCTGCCCCCCCTATACATCTGGAAGTACGTTGGCGGAGATCTGTGATGACTGTGCAGCTCCCCCCTTCATCTATCAGGAGAACCGCCCAACCGAAAAGCCCGGCGCTGCCCCCCTTCATCTGGAGGCGCGGAGGTGAAGAAAATGCTGCCCTCCCCTACATCTGAAGAGCGGTGACCTGCGTTGCCCCCCCTACATCTGGAGGCAGGCGTGCCGGTGAAGAAAAGTTGCTCTCCCCTACATCTGGAGAGCGTACACCCGCGCCGCCCCCCCTACATCTGGGGGCGCGCCGGTGAAGAAAAGTTGCCCTCCCCTACATCTGGAGAGCGTGGACCGCGCCGCCCCCCCTACATCTGGGGGCTCGCTGGTGAAGACCTGCTGCCCTCCCGTATACCGTATATGACACAAGATAACACACCCCCTGGGCCGATTTTCAAAGCTCGATTTCTCAACAGCAGGAAGAGTCACAGCGCCGAAAACGGCGGCGTTGGAACCGTCTCGTCGAGAGGTTTTCGAAAATGTATTGTTTCGTTTATGCATCCTCTTCGTCGTGGAGTAATCGAGCTTTGAAAATCGGTCCAGGGGGTGTGTTATCTTGTGTCATATACGGTATCTGGAGAGCGTTGACCCGCATCGCCCCCCCTACATCTGGGGGCGCGCTGGTGAAAAACTGCTGCCCTCCCCTACATCTGGAGAGCGTTGGCCCGTGCTGCATATGGAGGTGCACGGGTAAGGAACTACTGCCCCCCACGTCTGGGGTGCGTCATCTGGCACTGCCCCTCCCTACATCTGGAGGACCTATACTGATGCCCTCCTCCCATTTTTCTGGAGAGAACACCTATGAGATATTTGCGCTACCCCCCCTACATCTGGGGGTGTGTGCTAGTACCCTCCCCTACATCTGGAGAGCACACCTACGAGAATTTGCGCTACCCCCCCTTCGACTGGGGGTGCGTCTCAGTGTCAGGACCTTCCCCTACAGCTGGAAAGCACAATTTTAACCCTTTTGAGTCTTCAGGCGTTCTCACTGATCATTGATTGATCATTTGGAAATGCTGGTGTAGTGGCAAATCGTGGAGTTGCCGCCCTGCAGCCCTTCGCGCCGTGTATTGGCAAGTCCATAGGTAGGTGTGTCTAGATTATTAGCACCCGCGCTAACCGGCTGACCAATGAAGAGACTTCAGTGACAGCGGGTAATGTCAAGGTCTCGGGAATGGGAATGGGGCCAATCAATGCCAAATCATGAATCTCTCAATGTATGTACATGAACGCGTGTGTGCATACAGTACATACATACATACATATGTGTTCTTTCGCAGCACCACACATACACTCGCCCGAACGTAGGAAGCCACTGCTGCAAAGAGCAGAGGACAGCCAAAGGGAGGGGTATTGCAGTCCCTGCCGAAGCCCAGATATCGAGGATATCGTGGTTCCCAACAATTTGAAAATCGTTCCGAAGATCCAGCAGTCATTGTGTCAACAGCTACAACGAACGCTACAACAACACTACTACTACTGCTGTAGACGAGTAAAACATATCAGCAACACATCCACACTCGTAGCGCCACACATACCACCCTCGCCCGAACCTAGGAAACCACGAGGTACAGGTGTGTGCTGGTGGATGTGCTTGTTGTTGGAAAAACACAGGAGCTCTAGAGAGTTGG
>FN649757.1:108145-123267 GCA_000310025.1 Ectocarpus siliculosus
GGGTGTGGAAAAACGAGTATGCGCCAAGTAGATGGCGGGAAGGAGTGGTTGTGAACTTGTTTAAGAAAGGAGACAAGACTGACCCAGGAAACTACAGGGGTATCACACTGTTGAACACAGTAGGAAAAGTGTTTTGTAAGCTGCTGAACGATAGGATAGTGGGAGTATTGGAGAAGAAACGTAGCAATAGTGAGGCCCAGGCAGGTTTCCGACAGAAGAGGGGGTGCGTAGACCACGCATTCACGGTAGGGAGAATCATCCAAGGTAGAAAGAGGGCGGGAAAGCGGACGTACTGCTTCTTCCTGGACGTGAAAAAGGCATACGATACCGTATGGAGAAATGGGCTGTGGAAACAATTCTCCAAGTACGGGATCAAGGGGAAAATGTGGAGAGTGCTGAAGAAGATGACAGAGTGTACGAAAAGCGCGGTCATGCTAGACGGAGAACTTTCTAAATCCTTCGACATTGAGCAAGGGGTCCCACAAGGTTGCACGCTGTCCCCAACATTGTTCCAGGTGTTCATCAACGATCTGTTGGAAGTCGTAGAGGCAGTCCGGAAGGGAGTAAAAGTAGGGGACACGCAAACGTTGGTGTCAGGAATGCTGTTTGCGGATGATTTTGTTGGTATGTCGGACACCCCTGAGGGACTGCAACTGCAAATTGACGCGGCGAAGAAGTTTACTGATAAGTGGAGATTGTCTGCCAACGTTATGAAGAGTGCCGTCATGGTATGCAACGAGGGCAGGGAGGAACCAGTAGAACATAGATAGAAGTGGGGGATCGAGGAGATTGCAGTAGTGGACCAGTACACATACCTCGGAGTAGAGATCGCAAAAGATTGCTCGTGGAATGCACACATGTCCAAGGTAGCGGAAAAGGGCAAAGCACGAGCAGGGAAGCTGCACCCAATACTCGCAAACCGGCACCTTGATACACGCATCAAATTGACGGTGTTGAAGAGCGTAATCGTACCGACGCTAGAGTACGCCGGAGAAGTATGGGAAGGAAATAAGAAGGTAGTGAAAGAACTCGAGGCGGCGCAGATGAAAGCAGCGAAAATCATCCTAGGATGCTCCAAGCGCACAAGTAATGCAGCAGTCAGGGCAGAATTGGGGATCCAATCCCTACGGTCGGGAAGAGACGTAAGGAAGCTGACATGGCAGTATCGCATGTGCGGGATGGGAGAGGAGAGGTTGCCGAGAATAGTATGGGAGGCGAAGTGGGCAAACAAAAAGAGGGGTAGACAACCCACGGAATGGGTCAAGGTTGTAGAGGACGTATGGAAGGGATTGGACATCGACGAAGATGAAACGCTGGAAACGGAGGGTCTACAGGGGTTCAAGAAGAAGATATCTGTTGCTTGTGCCGACAGAGAAGAACAGAATCTAAGGAAAGAATCCAAGGATAAGGAGGGTCTAGAAGTGTACGGAATGTTGAAAGAAGGAATAGGGTTATAGGATTACCTACATGGACCAATGGATGCAGGGACAAAGCTTAAGGTCAAATTCAGGACCGGGGACATAGGCCTTCGCGAACGTCGACGAAGACATAGGACGGTAGACGACGAAGACGATAAGTTCAAATGCGATTGCGGCTTCGAATGCGAAGACAGTGTTCATGTAGTCGCGGAATGTCCGTGGTACGAAAAGGAGAGGGAAGTGTACATGACTGAGCTGGGAAGAATAGAAGTGACGTACAGGGAGATGTTTGAGGCATGGAATAGAGAGGAGAGGACGGTAGCGGTACTGGGGAGTAGAAAGTGGTTTGAAAAGGCGGGAAGTGACATCGGTAGGATAGACAAACTAGGGAAGACATTTTTGAGCCACCTTTGGCAAAGTAGGAAGGAACGATTGGCCATCGGTGATCGGTCCTGTGGGAACAAATTCTCCGTCCTCTCGAGGACGCGTGGTCAATGGTCTGACCGATAAGGCATGCAAAACATAAGAGTACGCCCCCCCCCCGGTCTTTGAATCGGGGTTGGGTTTTCGTCGCTTGGCAGCGATGTTGTAAAACAGGCCGATCACTTCTTGAACACGGCAACCAGGCTACTCCTTTTTTTTTGCCTTTGTTCTTGTTTGTTGCGGTAACCATGAATGGTGGTCGAGTAGATATGTTGTGCGGGGTCGAGAACCCTCACTCCGCGCAAAGCGATGATCGCACCACGTTGAGTTAAATTGGTCAAGCACCCTCGAGGCAGTTACACGGTGCTTACAACTGTCTCTGGAAGAGAAAGCGCGACAAAATTCAATAATTTTAGTCATAATCAGCTGTCATCCGTACGCAAGGAAGTGAGCACAAGATGCCGAACACCCTTAGCAGGATGCAGCGCACACTTCATGCGACTCACCGAATACCTCACGGTGCTTCGAGCTTGGTGATGTGAGAGCCTGGTCCGGTGAGAACCCGGCGTGATCCTTCCCGGCTTTGTAGGAATGCGAGGTCAATGGTCTAACGACGACGGCATGCACGACTATGAGTACACCTCTCATGAGTAGACCCACTCCGCGCCCTGTCCGACGCTCTATAGGGCTACTTTGATTGTTGCCCTCCCGCGCCCGTGCGGCTATGGGCCCACGGTCGTCTCGTCGTGTTTTCTGCATATTGCCCGACGCCCCTTTCCGCCGCGACTTTGGCACACGGCCTTCCGGTCGTTTTTCTGTGCCTCCACCCTCCCATGCTACTGCAATGGTGCCATCTGCATCATCTCCTGGTGCTGCTGCTGCTGCTGCTGTGTGTAGATGGAGCGCGCGGTGAACCGCGCGGCTTTTGTGTCTTTCCCCCGCCTATTCTTACAAAGCCTCACGTGCCACATCCATCCCCTCGTCATCGTTCGCCTCCGTGATCGTCAGGATTTCCTTCTCGTCCTTCGCCGACAGGCACTTGCTCGTATCGACTCCAAATTCGCCGCAGTTCTCGCACCGGGGGATGAATTGGACAATGGGGGAAGTGCACGAGAACGACTGGTGACCTCGCTAGTTCCCGCGGCGGCCGCCGTCACCGCGACCGTCTCCACCGCCGTTCCCGTTGCCGTTGCTGCCGTTGCCGCCGTTACCGCCGCCGCCGCGTCCCCCGCGACCGCGGTCGCGGTTGTGTCCAGCTTATCCGCCGCCGCAATTGCCTTCGCTCGCTATGAATGGCTGCTCGGTCGCCTTGTGATAGTTTCGGTTGCCGTTCCCATGGCTCTTCCCTTGCCTGGTGTTGGAGTGCTGAGAGCCCACCACGCGGATGATCTCCCCCAGATCCAGAGTCGGGGCGGACTGCAGGGTCAGTTTGACGTGGTTGTACTCGGCCGGTAGGGCCGAGAGGAAGAGCGACAGAACGTAAGGGGCCTCAACTTTGACCCGCTGTCGCTCAGACAACATGCGAGATGCTCGATGGCGATAAGCGATTCAGTTTTTCTCGGACGGCACTGCGAAGTTCTGGAACTTGCTGAGCAGCTCCTGTGTGGCGATTCCGTGTTGTGAATGTTGTCTAGATCACCCAGGGCCTGTTTCGACTTCACGAATCTATCGAAGATGGCCTTGTCTGATTCCCTCACGAGGACCGAAGACAGGGGAGACAGGGGAATGGAAGGTATGGAGGCTGCGGTGTGTTTCTGCCTCAATGTACCCTTCCTCCAGCAACGTACGTTTGGGTTTCTCCATGTCCCCAACCGGCGCCTGGCGTTCTGTGACCCCTTCGAACTGACCGTCCACGTCGATTGTTTTAGCGGCTTGGCGGAAGGCCCTCCTCCACGTATAACACCCTGGTCGCCCTCGAGACGCGGCGCGTGCACGGACACACACGCATTTCGCTGTACGGGTTCTGGTGAAAAACCGCCTCCTTCTCCACCGAGACCTCAAAACCCACCGCCATACATCTCGGTTGTCTCACCTCGGGGGAACGATCCCATGACGTCCCCCCCACCAGGCCCAGTGGACGCCGTGATATCCTCGTTTTGCGGCCCCTCCTCCTGATGCCGCGGGTGGGCGCAGCACCCGTAACGGCAGCGCCCACCCCAGCGCTGCCGAACTCCCCTCCTTCTCGCTATTTCTTCAGGCAACTCGGAGAAGGTCCGCCAGCCCCTGTACTGGGTCTTCCAGACCTGCCACTTTGTTCTCCATGTGTTCGACCCTGTCCTGCTCACTTGCGGCGACGTCGGCAGCCTCTGCTGCAGCATCGGCGCCACCCCTCTCCAGCACGGGTTCCCTCGAGGGGTACACTCTAGAGTTTTGTGTGCGTTGAAGATGCTTGTATCACTTGTATTGAGTACAGCAGCCGAGATCAAGAGTCTAAGACAAGGTGGCGGGAAAGAGAGTGCCACAACGCAGCAAGCAATCCCGGAGAGCCGAGCCACGCGGATCAAACATAGACCCGACGCAGCGTACTACTGTATCAATTCTTATCTGCGTAGTCACTTTAGTCCCGTTGGAATATCCTCAACCGCTCATGCGCGCTCGAACGAACACTACTTCCTTCAAGACATCGACATTTCCCACAGTTTGCTTCCGTTGTCGAAAGGGTAATGTACCTCTGCGTCTTTGAAAACCATGTCTCACACCAGACCTCCGGACCCCGACCTCCTATCTGCCTCCTCACTCGCGAAAAGGCACATATGCGATCGATTAGTCATCGTCAAAATCATTGAGCTTCATGGTAACACGCAGACGTACACTCTTCCCACACCCAACACTATACTCTGCAGCCAACTCTCTGGTGAGCTTCATGGTAACACGCAGACGTACACTCTTCCCACACCCAACACTATACTCTGCAGCCAACTCTCTGGTATACTGTACGCCTGCTGCGAATTATTAAACAACCCTTTCTGTAGGTCTCGCTCGAAAAGGCACGCCGAGTACTCAACATATACCTCGTCAGGTGCGCATGCCACTGTCGTGACCCTCGCTTCAGATCATACCGGATAAGCACCATCACCCTGTGGTAGACACATGAAAACATCCTCGTATGAAAACATCCTCGTGAATGTCAGAGTGCACAACTGCTTGCTGATGTCCAAATGGCACCAACCAGAATTCTGCTCCCGCCCCCCTCCCAGCTCCCACATCCTCCAAATCTCGGATTCTATACTGGTCTCCGTCGTCGCCTAATCCACCTTCGCGCATGTTAGATTGCAAGCCCACAGTCGTGGATGCTGCAGACCAATACTATTCCCCCGCGAGAAATCGACAATTTTCCCCACCCTTCGCGTGCTGACTTCGGCATGATAACAACTCCTTGCACGGCCTGCACCGTACACAAATCATTGCACCGACAGTCCCGTGTCACAACGAATGCATGAAACGAGCGTCTCAATGTCTTCCCACCGTGAAAGTTGAAGACCACCCCTTTCCTGTCAGGAAGACGCAGCAATTGAGCTGCTAACGCGCACGCTTAATCGAACGCGCATGGAGGCGTGTGGAACGCCACAACAAACAAGGCAACGCCCCTACCTCGAGCTACGAGCGCTCCCAACGTGTGCAACTGGCCAGGGACGGTAGTGCGCACGTGTCCGACGAGACGCAAGAGGGGCAGAGCCAGCATCCTTGACGGTAGCCCCCAACCTTCGTTGATCGACTTGAACCCACGACAAATACCCGCGGACGACTTCGCTATCGGCGGCATGTCCCCTCTTTTCACGCTCGTCGGAGGATCGGACATACCAGTATCTCGGACACCGTGCACTTGATTTTCGATTCAAAACAGTACCCAATGTTTAAGCCGCGTCCCATTTCGCACATGCACTCCCTTGCACTCCCTTGCACCGCTTGTCGACATGATGGCAGCGAATCAGACCCGATTTTGACGCAGTCAACTGCATGAACAACCTTCGTATCTTTTCCATGGGAATCCAAACGACCAAACCACTCGTAGACGTGGACGTCAGCGGCGGTTTTCCACCCCGGACTTCCTTTCGTTCACAGCAGAAGTTGACATTCCCATCATTGTGGGCCTTACATGCACTAGATAAGATTTGCGGTATTCTGTCGGACGCTCGCGTTGCCCCGGGGGGGACCCTCGCGAGAACATCCTTCGCGCCATGCTGAAGTCATAAAGAGAATAATGCGAACGAGAGAAAGAAGTACACGACTGTCAATAACCGTATCAAACATCGCACAAATCAAATTTCACTACTACGTTCCATGACACTTGTCGCGACCATGTGCACTACTTGGTCGTCCCCTGTTGGCCTGAATCCGACCAGAGGACTCGTCCTCGTACATTCCCATCAGTATAAGTCACTCAGACCTACGGCGCAAGCTACTGCTGCGCCGTCCTATTGCCCTCGTCATTCGTGTATGACTGCAGGCGCTGTGTGAGCAAAGGCAGCCAGTGCATGTACACCAAACGGAGCTGGCACCTCAACCAACTACGCCAGGATCAACGTCAGCCTCAGTCACCTGATCTTGATGGCGTGCACAATTCAGAGGCCTTGCTGCAATCATCACCACCTGGAGAACTGGTATCATCTGGCATGTTACCCTTGAAGAGGTACAATACTTCACGACTCCCCTGGTTTTGTGCGTCGACAAGCCAAGCGAATGGACATGCCAATTGAACACGAAAGACATACAGACGTGCAGCGCTAGCTCTCAAATCAATCCCGAGTGCAGCTGGCGCTTGACGACGATGTTGAAATGTTTGTTTGGCAAGGCTTCATGTTCTTCATGGAGCGCCACTTTGAGGTCCCCAAATCGGGGCGCCCAATGGTACCTACAGTAGGCCATGATGGTCGCTGGCGGCGAACGGCCGGAACATTCGGTAGGTTTGCACTTTTTGCCGCACCTGTAGGAATGGAAGCACCTGATCGATATTGGAGTCTTGTCAACCAGAACTCCCGTCAGCGATGGAGAGTGCCCGGTTGCGTCTTGCGTATACATGTGTTCATCCTGCCTTGCTCCATTTGCTGTCGCTACATACAGGTTCAGGGTGAGTGCATCTCCGGCGACCGGTCTCGTGGGAATGGAGGAGAGCGTCTTCCTCAGCGACTTCTTCGGCTGCGTTGGTTTTCTTCCGCTTACCACCCAGAGGTGTCGCATGCAATGTCCTTTGGAATGCATTGTACACTGGGTAGGACGAGCTGCTGCCATAGCCTGCTACAACGTTGCCGTTGGCTCGAGTAATTTAAGCAGCCTCTGCATGGCGCGGTGTTCATGTGGGTCTGTGGTGTCAGTGTTTCCCGTAGTGTCATCCCCTACCATCGCCCGACCCGTGGTATCCTTGCGGCGTTTTTGTTTCCTTGGCCAGTCACATTCGCGAGACGATGGTGGAGATGATGACAGCTCCGGCCCCTCTCCAGCAGCCAGCCATTGCGGGCATCTGGGACGAGGAAACGCGTTTCAGTGAAATCGAACGAAGGGCGAACTGCAGGAAGGCCTCGGATGTGAACCAGCTTCCGATGAATCCGCAGTCTTGCACTTTCTGGTGTGCAATTGCTCTAGGAGCAGTGGCGAAGGGCAATCCCGTCGAATCGGTGCGAAGGGGCGTCGTTGCTGCATGTGTTGGCGAAAACGGGTTTCGTTTCATGACCGTGAATCAGGGTTCCTTCCACCCGTTGTGACTACATGCCATTGGAATTCCTAAATGGTGCGCTGCAGATGTTTCTTTTGTAAATTGTTACAATTGCTTGCTCATGCCACAGACGTCCAGCCCCGCTGATGCTCGGTAACAGGTGGAGAAGTACTCTCAGCTGGCCCAAGAAGCGCTGCCAAAGAGCGTCTCGGGTCCCGCGGACGCTGAGGTCGCAAAGTGAGTCACTATAGGATAACCTCCTTCAACAACGCCGCCGCTCTTGCCTTTTGGGACCGTCTTTTGCCACGCATTCCTGGCATAAGAATTCGGCCTCTGCTCACTATAGTCGGCCTCTGCTCACTCTAAATTCCAAGGTACAACGTGATGCTCACGTTCCCGGGACGTTGGCCAAACTTATCCGATGATCAGGGCTCCATTAACAAGCTTATTCACGCCAATTGTTCCTTTGCTCCTCTTTTTTCCTACCCAGGGCGTGGGCAATGCTGGCCTACCTGTGCGGCTTTATGGGGGACTTGGTGAGTACCTCCCCGTCGTGGCACTTATTGTCGGGAAATAATGCGCTTCGTTGTTGATCCTCGTGAAATCGTTCTGATTCTCTTGATGAAAGCAGCCGGGGTGCGTAAAATTGCAATTTGGTCGGTTCGATACAGTGCTTGCAACATGCTGAGACTGCTCTGCCTAGACCTACTTCTCTTCATTAATTTTCTCCAACGTGCTTCGGTTCGACCATTACCCCAATGTTACAGGCAAGGTATCAAGAGTACCTGGCTGTGTCGGAGTCTTTTTTCAGGAGTTCTGTCGAGCACGGGTCCACCGGTACGCTTCCATTGGTGAGAACAACGTTTCGCACCCGTTTACGGTGCTAAGAATGACGAGTGACTGGGTTGGGAAGACCTTGCCTCCTCTTCGCTTCCCTCTGCAGTTACGAGTGCAGCACATCAATTCCGACGACGAAAGGCTCTTTTCGCGGTCAGAGAACACCCTGAGCGAAAAGCCGGTGCTGGCACGAACGATATTGTATGATGGCGCGTTCCTCTCCGCTCTTGATGCTATGGGCTGAGCAGCTGCCGATATCGCTGACGTATCTATATTTCCCATGCGGATGTGCGCCGCGCAGGGATTCGCGGAGGTTGTCAAGTTTACAGAGGTATCTGATTCTTGCTGCGGGCAGCGGCAGATAAATTGGTCTAGCGGCGAAGAGCAAGCGATGCCGCAGGTGCGTGAGACGGTTGCATCGCGGAGCCGTCGGGCAATGAGCCCTTTGAACCACATCTTGCTGCACGGAACCGAAGCACCGAGAGTAGTTCACGTGGTTGTTTTCTGTCTTCCGAGAAGCTTCTGCACCGGGCATGGTCATTGCATGATGGACTTACACTTTCAGCATGTAGAGTGGCATTCTGAAAGTCACGTTTTTCTCTTCTGGCCAGCACCACGTCCCGTGCTTTCTGACCCACTTTCGCCCACTACCCTTGCTGCCCTGCATTCTCAGTTGAATGAAGCTGCCACCGAGGGCGAGATATATCGGTATGTCGCTCAATCGTTAAAAGCTTTCGAGCAGGGCACCCACGCAATAGCGAATGAGCAGAGAGTGAAGGCGGGCGAGACCCCATGCGAGGACGAGCGTGATGGACGATCTAATGGAGCCCGCCCATCCCGACGTGCCCTTCTGCCAACGGAGATTTCAAACGCTATGAGTACTTTGATGGGAAGTGGGGGCTGTACCGAATTCGGGCCGCTTCAAGGAGTGATGGATGGGTGAGTCAAAATATATGATGTAAACGCCAGTGAAGACATCTCTACCGAGACCACGGAGCCGTGAGGGTGATTATCGGGGTCATTCAGGCGCGAGCACTGTTTTGCCTGGATATTCAGGACGACTTTCCTCCTTCTATTGGCTCACATGTTCCCATACGCTCGTTGTTGTGCATCTTACTTGCAACCGACATGAATGTTGACGTGGATGCGGTCACTCTGGCAATAGACCTGGTATGCGTGGTGGTGTCGGCAGCCTTCTCGTCAACATGTAAGTGGGCGATGGGTTGGATATGTTATACGTAGGTGCCCATCCAAGACTATGACTTCCGAAATAAGCCCAACTTTGGTCGATACGAGATGCTGAAATGATGTCTCAGTTGGTGTTTCAGTGACCATGTGCGCCAAATGTGATAAAAATCATCCTGAGGTTGTTACTGTTGTTCTCAAGCACCTTCCGATCCAGCACTATAATATATTTGCACTTTGGCAACTGCCGATCGAAAGTGGCGCTGTGGCGCTTAGAAAGCATTTTTCGGCCAACACAGTTGCTTGCTCGTTTTCAACGAGATAGATTATCTCACGGGGAACGTCTTCGCCCCCTATCTTATCCTGGAAACTACCGTATTCGGCAGGAACCTTGTGTTTGAAAAGGCAGCAACGCTCGATCTCGATGCCACCCTGGAGAGAGTTGGCCGCTGCATTGAGGTTTTTGAACGGTATCCTGGCTTGTGCCGCGGCACCATGGGGTGAGTCGCTTCGTGCACCCTGCGTTCATGTAGCGGTGGCTTTGGTTGATGTTCTTGGGAATCCTCAGATTGGGGTCGACAGACTGCGTGAGCTACTGTGCGTCCGCTTCCCCTTTCTTCGGGTCTTGGGCTATTACGAAAGCAATATATCAAGAGGAAACTTCGTTTGATTAAATTCGTAGTGAACGGGAGGCATTTCAACCTGGGCAAAGGTGCTCTTCGACATAACCTATCAGCGATAATGTCCGTGCTTGGATGGCGCCTTTCGGTGGACTCATGGCATATTCGTCATGAATCCTGAGCAGCGCGTATTTGTTTTTCCTTTGTCTACGATGTGCCCACTTTTTTTTGTGTTAGCTCGTAGTTATCTCTGTTGATATATTCCTGACTGGGGCTTGTATGGCCGTTGCTCATTAGCTGGTCATGAACTATTGTTTATAAGGTTGGATGTCTTCTCCCCTATTGGTTCTACTGCAGCAGCATTAGTGCCCCCCACCTCCTGCGACTTGGATGTGTCAGGGATGCTTGCCTCTTTTGCGATTAATCGCTCTCTTGTTCGCCTGTTCCTAACAGTAGCACGGGTGCAGCAGATACATATCTGCGATTGAGGTTTCCACATGGCAATGGGTTTTGATTGAGTACATTTTATGGGTTTTGGTCATGCACTAGAATGCGTTTTGGTGCTTTCGTTGAGCACATTGTTTCTTGGCGCGAGTGTGCTAGAGTTCCTCCGGATCTGTTCAAGCTTGCAGGAATGGAAGCCCGGTTCTCTGTGCTCGACGCGTAGAGAAGATCAGGTGCTAGGCAGTTTGACGAGCGACCAAAAAGAGACACTAAAACTGGACAGGGATTCGAGGGGTGTTGAAGCGAAACAACACAGCATGGATACAGTAGAGTGGACCTGTCATGGTGTTCGCTGCATGCTCTAGAAAGCGACTTCCGCGACTGTCTTCTTTTCTCAAGCCCCCCGCTACTGGCGTGTCCATTAAAGGTACCACAAGGCACATATGGTGCTGGTCTGGCTCGCAGCGATTGATGACTCCAGAGCTCGAGCGATGTACAACAGGTTGCGCGGTTCATACAATCCATTTCGCCGTGCTGGCTCGCGGCCCGTACCCCTATTGGAGGAGTGGCACGGAGTGGCTACTTTTTGCGACGATGTCTATTGCAGGTATGTTTGAAACCCCTTGCCGATCGCAGATACCTCAAATGTTTTAGTCCAACTGCAGGATGAACGAGAAGTAGCACAAACTGCCTACAGTAGTAGCGTTGATTCGGCAAGGATTGTTTCTTTTAGGGCAACGAGATAATGACGTAGTCACCAAGGGGCTTGCAGTTGTGTCATGGAGCACGCGCGGTCAACCGGGACGCCGTGAGTACTCTCCAGTATCCTCTCTCGATATGAACACAACCTTCGACTGTGCCGCTCGCTTGGTAGGGCTATCGAGAACATCATTACTAGCGAGCCATTTACCGCCTTGGCGGCGCCATCCATAGACGGCATCGACGTTTGCGATGGCGCGAAGGGCACGGACAACTGCAAAGGCGAGGCGGCTCTAGTCGGTAGCTGGCAGGCCCAAGGTGAAAAGCTGTCCGCCTGTAACATTCCTCCGACGATCACCGACACAGCCTCCGATCGACCAACTGAGAGCGGGGCTGAGTGCGGTTCGGGTTTGAGCGTGGTGTCGAAGTCACCAATTGCTACACCAGTATCATCACAAAACGCATGCACTCAGTCGAACGCGGGACTGATCTCCAACGGCGTGGAAAACGGCACCACCATCGTGGCCGTGGCTCCCGAGTCCTTCCCGAGGTTTTCACAAGTATGGGAAGGCGGTGATTTGACGAACGATACGGAGGGTGATGGCGCTGCTGCCGAGGATTGGTTAGATGTGACCTATGCCATGTTACGTGCACTCTGAATAATGTGGTGAGAGTGCCCTCGGGAAACACAATTTGGTAGGCACACTCTGGGCTGGCAAGCCAGAGGTCCTCGTTGGGAGACCAGAGGGGTGCTTTCCTCTCTCGGTTGTGCGGTCCGAGTATGGCCTTGCGTCGCAACGATCCATCTTGGCAAAACCTTTGTAGTAGAAAGAGCTGTCACAACAGCCGCACGGTTCAGTGGTTCGCTTCTCAATGTCTGTGGGGTCGGCGAAGGTTGTCATGTACAATATTACGCCGAGCCCATCATAGGGATGTTCATCGACGACGTAGAGACGACAGACTACCTTGCACCCGCAAAATAAAAACGTTAATTCGGATTTTGTTTCCCTGGGGGTCGCCACAACATAGTGCCTACATGCGGCAGCGTCTTCAGGATTTACCGCCATTCGGTGCTGGTTTTTCGCTGTGTTTTCTACAGTAGTAGGCGAACTCGTTCGCGGTATTGTTTGCTCTAGCTTACCGTATTGTTCCTTGTCACTTACCTGCTATAGCCGCGAAGGGGTTATTGTGAGGTGTGACATGCATGCACACGTGCTGCTGAAGTGAGCAGTTTCTTTCAGTCATGCTCCATGGGCATGGCAGGTATGAGAGAGACTTGCTCTTCGGGACGTTTTGGGTACGGGTCCGAGCTATGGGAACGTCGTCCAAAAGCAGCTGAACACAATGCGCTGTCTAGCCTTCGTATCACCGCATTTTCCTGTTAGAGTTTCATCGTTCCTTGAATTAAAAGGCCGCGGTGTAGCATTGAATTGCTGCATTCACATATTTGGCATTCCTTCCTCTATAAGCCACGCATGTCGACCGATTTTCTTCGACTCCTTCGTTTATTTTTCTCGCGACGGGGTTGGAATGCACGTTTCGTGTGTGCCAGTACTACTGCAGAGGAAAATGATGTCGTGAGCGATCAGGAGTAACTTGAGAATCTTCATGGGTTTGGTGTCCGTTCGTACGGTGTTCGCGTCTTGAACCTTGTCGGTGGAACCATGAACGCCTTTGAGTGCGCATGTGTACGACTGTGGCAGAAGTGGCTCCCTCGTGGGTGTTCATTTCATTTTTGTCGAGGTTCTGTAACGATTGTTCTGACAAGCGCTCAAGATGTAGAGATACAACCTGTTGTCCACTGGCGGATATGCAATAAAATATGTATTGTAGACGGTAGGGGGTCTTTTCGCCTCCCCGCCCAACAGATCGATTCGAAGGTACACGGCAAGACTATAGCCAAATACGTTCTCGGCGAGCAGACTCGGACTTCTTCAGCGAACGTGGGGAGAAAGCAACGAGGAAGAGGGAAGGAGGGGGGTCCGGGTGGAAAAGGCACGGCGAAGGGGATGAAGAGGAGGAGGGGAGGGGGAGGAAGAGAAGGAAGAGCAGCCGGGCGTACGCTCAAGGGGGTGTAAACGCACCCCGAAACGGCGGTTTGGTTGGGGACTTTTTTCGCGCAAGAGAGTATAGTGTCGGAAATTGGTCTGTGGAATGGTAGGCAATGGGAGGTAGTTATTGCGAGCTCCTACATCACATATGTATCGCGGTTTCCGTCGAGCATTGAGGTTCTTCCTTCACGCCAGGCATGATGCTACACCGGGCTTTTGCATTCACTGAATATTGCTTCAAGGATGTGTGGTGGTTTCTCCAGCGCGTCCTTGGCGCACAAGGCAGCTTCTTAGTGCCACGCAGTGTTTCATCTGTGTACACGATAGGTTAAACAGGTTTGACGCGTGGACTGTCCAATGCATGTGCTAAAATATTGACTAAGAAAACTTGAGAAAAAAATGAAAAAAGGAATTTGCGAGCCCTATTGGCTGTAGTACCGGGATGTACGTGCGCGGGGTAACGTTTTTCCGGCACAAACAACCTTGGGCGTATTCTGTATCCCTGTGTCCACTACGTCCTCTCGAAAAATCCCACCATTCATTGCTTTTCGGCATCTCTCACAAGGCCCTCGGCGTTTGTTTGTTGTGCAGAAGGTGGTCTGGGTCGATACTCTTCTTCCTCTTTTCCATGGAATTTCTTCCTCCCCCGTCGCTGTTTCACGCCTCGGTGGTCTTCCTTTTCACCGCCTTCCGTCCCTATTTTATTACGAAGAGCGTCATCGTACCGCCGATAGAGTACGCCGTGGAAGTATGGGAAAGAATGAGAAGGTAGTGAATAACTCGAGGCGGCGCAGATAAAAGCAGCGAAAATCATCCTAGGATGCTCCAAGCGCACAAGTAATGCAGCCATCAGGGCAGAATTGGGGATCCAATCCCTACGGCCGGGAAGAGACGCAAGGAGGCCGACATGGCAGTATCGCATGTGCGGGATGGGAGAGCAGAGGTTGCCGAGAATTGTATGGGAGGCGAAGTGGGCAAACAAAAAGCGGGGTAGACAACCCACGGAATGGGTCAAGGTTGCAGAGGACGTATGGAAGGGGTTCGGCATCGACGAAGATGAAACGCTGGAAACGGAGGGTCCACAGGGGTTCAAGGAGAAGATATCTGTTGCTTGTGCCGAGAGAGAAGAACAGTACCCAAGGAAAGAAACCGAGGATAAGGAGGGTCTAGAAGTGTACGGAATGCTGCAAGAAGGAATAGGGTTCAAGGATTACCTACATGGACCAATGGATGCAGCGACAAAGCTTGAGGTCAAATTCAGGACCGGGGACATAGGCCTTCGCGAACGTCGACGAAGACATAGGACGGTAGACGACGATGACGACAAGTTCAAATATGATTGAAGCTTCGAATGCGAAGATCGTGTTTATGTAGTCGCGGAATTCGGCTGTACAATAAGGAGAGGGAAAAATACAAGGGAGGTACAGGGAGATGTCTGAGGCATGGAATAGAGAGGAGAGGGCGGTAGCTGTACTGGGGAGTAGGAAGTGGTTTGAAAAGGCGGGAAGGGACATCGGTAGGATAGACAAACTAGGGAAAACAATTTTTGAGCCACCTTTGGCAAAGTAGGAAGGAACGATTGACCATCGGTGATCTGTCGTGTGGGAACAATGCTCCGTCCTCTCGAGGACGCGTGGTCAATGGTCTATCCGCTAAGGCATGCAAAACATAAGAGTACCCCGCCGTCCAACTGAACCGCATGCTAATGCCCTGGAAACCATGGTCAATTATCTTTTCTGGTCTGAGTTCCAGAGTGAAGACGTTTGCCACAACAAGACCGCCGCTACCTTGTTTC
>FN649757.1:123367-181028 GCA_000310025.1 Ectocarpus siliculosus
GGCTCCGGGGGGGGGGAGTGAAGTTTGAAAGGGGGGGGGGGGACCGGGGGAGGGGAAAACCAATGGGAAAAAAATTTTTGGGCACCTTTTTGGAAAAAGGAGGGGAAGGGGTGCCCCCGGGGTGTTTTGTGGGGGGGGAAAAAAGTCCCCTCCTTGGGGGGGGGGGGGGGGTGGGTTTTTTTATTAAGACAAGAAAAAAAAAAGGGGCCCCCCCCCCCCCCCCCCCCCCCCCCCCCCCCCCCCCCTTCATGCCGCCATACATATCCTCCCTTTCGCCCGCACTCTTCCATCTGTCATCTTTGACACCATCCATAGAGCTCTTCCTTCCTACTCCGTTCCGCACTGCTCGTTGGCAGTGGGTACGATCCACGCTACGGGATCGGTGCCTTTCAGCAGACCATCGGCGTGTAGTGCGGGTGTGTGTGTCAAAACAACAAACGGCGCAATGCATAACATGGCGGTGAAAGGTGGAGCCCGAACCGGTGCTATTACGGGCTTCCCCCAATAGCAGACCGCAAATGTTGATGTTTGGTCCTGCTTACTGTGCCCAGCAAATTTCACCGGCGGTAAACAGAGCGACCGGTGATTCAACCGGCGCTATTGAGGCCCCCGACAAATACAACCTTAAACACAGCAGTCAGTACACCTGCTGCTGGTGTGCTGTCTTGTCCGTACAAAAATGCAGCTGCCAAATTGCTTTTGTATGGGAGGGAGAAGTAGGCCGGTCTGGATGAGCAGCCAAACTGACGCAGCGCTTTCCAGTGTCGTTGGGTGAAGCCGGATATCGTCCAGGATATCTTTTGCGTGTTCGGGCTGTTTGTCTTACCTATTGGAGATTAAATTCTGGGATATTTCGTGAATTTTTCGCCTGGTATCCTTCTTGGGGAGGCTTGTAAGGCCTTATATTGCACCAAGTAGTGGGAGGGTTGTCGATCATACTTGGCTTTGAGGCCGGATCTTTGTGTTGCCCTGGGGATTCCGCATGAATTTCACGTGTATGGGAGGAGTATCCAAGGTGGAAGCTCGCAATACAGAGAACTCTTTACAAAAGTAAACCATATTCAAGACCTCCACGGTGAAGCGCGGGAATCAATGTATTTACAAAATTAAAAAGATCGCCGTGATGACGCGGAGGAAGACAATTTGACAGGTTTCTTCTACAAGCTGGTGGTGTAGACGAAATACAGTAGCAACATTGATATGGATGTAAGACATACGACAAAAGGGATACAATACACAAGGCACCGATCTTAACGGCCGGCGAGCAGTCTGGTCTACAGTATTTACACTATTTACGACCCGATGTTGCCTCAACATGAGCAACCCGTCCCGTGCACTCGCGGCGACAATGCTGCAGCAGTGGCGCTGCTCTCCTCGCAGTGATTCCTCAAACACCTGAAAGCGCGTTGCCTCGCAGGCAAATGAACAACACAAGAAACAGACGAGGATTCCCTCCGCAAGGGAGCAGCGTAGAAGAGCGTCCTCTCGGTGTTGATGCAGCCTCGCTCGAGATGGCTTGCCCGTGCCTCTATCGAGCCATTCCTTGCACCAGCGGAGGTACCGCCCGCCTCTGGTTGTCTGTCAGCTCTACGCCTTGCGCGCGGGCCACTTGCTTCATCAACACGGCTCTTAAGAGCAGCAGAACGAGCAGGGGAAGGAAGAGGTTGGCGGGGGGGAGGGAAGCGGGGAAAGTAATCCGGAACAAGATGACAGAGAGCCAGCAGAGGCAAACGGGGGCATAGAGGCTGTTTTCTGGTGATGAACAGGTTGAAGGCGTAGAAACAAGGTAGCGGCGGTCTTGTTGTGGCAAACGTCTTCACTCTGGAACTCAGACCAGAAAAGATAATTGACCATGGTTTCCAGGGCATTAGCATGCGGTTCAGTTCCAATGCAACAGAGCCGTTCGAAGAGAGTAGCCTGGGACTGAGACACGCTCGTGTAAACGCCCCATCATGAAAACATACGACGCCGACAATCAAGCGAAGCCTCGCACCGGTAAGTCGTACTGTCCTTCAGGCAGCAGCCGACCGGGCGAACCAGACACGGCACACACGGCATTAGACACGGCACTATTGTGCTGTTTCGCAAGCCTCGAGAGCCGTCTTCGCACGGCACCGTGCATACAAACTCCCCGCAGAAGGGGTGTAGGAGGCATCTGTTGAACAGTTCAAGTTAAGACAGAGGGTAACGGCGGCCGAGAGGGGAAGGAGTAGAGTGAGCGACAGATTTGTGGAAGCTTACGAGGGTGCGATGCACGCGTCGAGCGACCAACAAAAACACAGCGAACACTCGTTTCTGGCTAGTTGAAATCCTGTCTCGTACATACATATCCAGAAAAATGTCGAGCTTAGAAAACATATGCTGCACGCTGTCCACCAGTCACATAATCATAATACGACCGGCTTTTGGGCAATGAATGCAACACGGACAGACACAAATTGTTGATAATGGGGTATGGGTTCGATTGAGCAGAAACTAAGACGTGCATAGCCAAACCGCAAACACATTCATTTTCCCTATAAAGGATAATTGGTTGGGGGCTTTTCCTCACTTGTACACCCGACTGCAATCGAGGCAGAAGCAACCCTTGAACAGGTCCTCCTGGAACACAAGGACAGCACACAGGGCGGAGCATATTAGAACAATTGAAAGAGAAATCGTCCGCCTGCCGTTCTGTACTACAAAGGAATTAACTTGCGTACGGTATGGACTACCCCCGCCAGCGAAGAACCGATCATCAGAACACTAAATAGGATCACCACTATGTACGTGATACTCTCGTGCTGCGCCAAAAGATAGAACAAACATACATAAAAATCATGTACGGTTTCCTCGTGCTGTGCTTGTACATTTCCACACTTTGTACAGTGCGCTGGCCAAGAAGCGCCATGTAGTCTTGCCTGAGTGGCGTATCCTCGTGGACCGCACGGCGATCCGGCGCCATGGCACCACGGGAGAAATCTTCCCTGGTCCAAGAGCTCCATCGAGCTGACATCATTCGTCTGACTGCACCACGACGGAGGGGAGGCAAAATGACCAGCAAGGCGAACAAAAATGTGCGTACTTCGTGTTTTCTTGTTCGCATGTCAGACCGAAGGTTAATGTGCGCGGTGCAGAAAGTATAAGACGAGTTTTCAAAGAAAGGTCATCCGTGTACCCACGGTGCGATTGCCTTCCTCGCGGTATACGGCAAGCCCCTCTCCTTGCGATCACATCATGGTCGAGGCCGCCTTCATCCACACACGGATCAGCCTTGGGCGAACCAACCACGCTGCCCAAAGTTTGGACGAAAGTCAACTCACCAACAGGCGCAGGTGCTCGGATCGCACGGCACGAGAAAAGACTTGTTCTTTATGATGGCGATTTCCGCGATCCAGTTGAAGCTCCGCGATGTCGGTTCTGGACGCCAACAGGAGCAGCAGGCGGTCGAGCGCAGGCAGCCAGCGCTGCCCTGTTGTTCGCACAGCAGTGAGTGAATGTTACCAAGTGGATTGTTACCGCTGGGCGTTGTACGACGCTCGGAAGAGTGTTTGTTTGCTCGCAAGTCATGTGGACGATGAGCGCCGTGTGTGTATCTACCAATAAATGCCCCCCAACACGAGGGTGCGATATGCAGCATCAAACAGACACGAGAACATCCCCATTTCTCCAGGGCAGGGGTTCAACGGACGTGCTGGTGGTAATTACCACGGCTGATTGTGGGTATAACGCTACACAATTACGTTGGGTACTGGGCACTGCAGTGGATGGAACGCTACAGTTGAGTGTAGGCAAACTCCCAGAAAATCTACCGAACAAGCCTCACGACTCGCCTGCTTGTGAACAATGCTTGTTGACGGGGTTCAGCGTCATGGAGCGGGATCAGCGCCAGACCGGAACAATGAGCCCCAATGAAGCACAACAAAGCGGAGGGTGACCGTCCAATTAGGGCAAGAGGATCACGGCGGCGGGCTGAGGCCCCTATGACTTCCTAAGACGATGGATTGAGTAGTGAAAGACCGTAAGGAAGGATGGATTTGGTGGGATTGTCGAGAATACCAAGGAGACAGACTGCAGCGGGGAGATGGAGGACAGGTACTGTGCGCGAGACTGGACGGAAGAGGCAAATTTGATCCTCAGCACTGGACACGCTGAAAAATACCCACGGTACATCCGCCGAGTTTCTGCAGGTGAAGAAGACGTATCTCCCCACATTGATTGGCGAGAAAGCACTTTGGCGAAGAAAACATTTCCGAATCTATCTGCGTTCGCAGGGCATACGAATGCCGACAAGGGACACTCTTACGGACGGAAATGATGCCTCGAAGCCCTCACCAACGGACTGCTGATAGGCCAAGGTGAACGGAATACATACAAGACCCCGATGACCATAAAACGCCCGAAAGATACAGAACCGATGATACAGGTCGTCCTGCTCGAGGTAGGTGTTCACATCGACGGCAGTCATTATCTACAAGTGTGACTGCATTTTTTGCATCACACTAGTCTTCACACGCAAGTCTGCTAACGCCAAGTCTTCAAACGTATCGCCGGAAACCAATGAGAGAACGAACAGAGAAGGTGATAAACGTCCTCGCCGACTGCTGAAACATGCCAGCCTTCCAACGCCGCAGTTACACCCTCCTTTCTAAGGAAACCGAATACGCAGATAAATAGATGTAGCTCTCCAAACGGGCAACATACTCTGTTGGGAGAATATTTCTGCAGGAGTAGTCAGCTGTCTTAAAAAGGAGTTTGTGTGCGGAGCATCACACAAGTTATTGCGGGCGTGTACTTGTCTGCCTTGTGCGCCGCGGGTGCGGCGTGCGTGTAGCCGCAAAGAGCCGCCACGTCCATGTGCGTGTCTTACTGGCATGCGCCCACTCACCCACACATGGTTGAAAAATCGTTGTGGTGCACCTGACACCCCCGAATCCAGCAGCCCATTTAGGCTGCTGTAGCTAAATAGGCGTCAACGTCGAACTTTGACCCCGGAGTGGGTGCGTGTGATGGGTATGGATGCCTCGAAAAAATAACACCTTCGCCGCGATTCTACCTTCCGTACTTTCGGCGGCAACGCCAGCGCACATGTGTCGCTGCACCTCAATCGTCTGCAGAGCTTACAGGGATTTCTCCGCCCACCATGCTATTTTAATATTGTGGGGGCTACTGTGTGTTTGATCACATACGCTGCGGCACACGTATCTAACCACATGTGCCTAGGACGTGAGGGTTCTGATAGTTTGGTAAGCCAACAGAGTGTCTACATCGTATCATGTTTGAAGCCAAAGTGTCGCCAATTTGTTTGTGAGTTTTTATTGTGTTTTCAAGTCAAATCGTCGCCAAACACAGGTGGGTCGCGCTAGCTGGGGCGGATGGGGCGGCAGTGTGTGCTTCATGAGATGTCTTCTTCTTGGCCAGCGACATCCAGAACCGCCACGACAAATTTAGAGAGCACATCCACGAGAGACTTTTTCTGCTGCGAATAGGCTAGGCACAGGGGATGCCACTGCGGCAGTTTCGGCCAATAGACCGGATCTTCCCAGTTCGTTGGTTGGAGGCAGAGCAGAGAGCACACCCCACACAAGCACGTGAAAAGCTTGCTGCTTGCACCAGCCGACACGCTGAGAGTGGGATGTATGGTCTTCCTGGCCCTGCTAGTCTTTGTAACACGAAGCTCCAAGCCAAAACGGTATTCCGAAGGAGTAACGAGCGTGGAATGTAGATGGTAAATATCGCGGGTGAATACGAAAAACATTTTGTCCGACATGCATTCAAATAAGCCTATGAAAAGGGAACGGTCAGACGCCCGCCTCGGGTGCCTCAAGGTACAACTGTGGCCGCAATACTCAACGCTTCGAGAGACCAACAGGTTCCGAACAACCATATGCCCGTAAGGAATAGATCGGTGTAGCGCTGCGGCGTTGCCTGTGAGCCACAGGAGCTAGTTTTTGGGTCTCGCTGTCCAATTCAAGTCGATGATCCGATCTAAAAAAACACCCACACAACAAGAACGCGAGAAGGGAACACTATGCAATCGAGTTCTTACCTCTTGGGTCAAGAATAATGGCAATGTGCTAGTCCCGACTGTTGTCTTCACTTGCCGTCCGTGGAAACGTTGGGTGGCTTGGGCACTTTGTTTTATCCCGGACCTAACTTGCTTGTGAAACGAGCAAGCCCGACATCGGGAGAAGGGCTTTGCTTGCTCGTTTTCAAACGGAAAATCAAGCACCGATGGACCAGATCCTCATGGTAGTACGTCAGACAGCCGAAAGAGGCACCACAGCACGCCAGCTGCTGCAACGCGTGCAAGCAGCTAGGCTCCCGTGTGCAGCGACACGTGCTGCGACGCGCGCGTGATGAGCGTATAGATCCATGCTACCCAGTGTATTGAATAACTTTCAGATCGGTTGCTCGTATCTCGCCCAAATGCGAGAGAAAAATTTGCTGTCGGTTTGATTCACCGCAAATTCAAATAACACGTTATTTCAGTATTGTTTTTCTATGTGGAACAATCAAGTGGCAAATCTCCGACAATTCGTGAGTAGGAGCAAAAGGGAGTGTGCTTTGCCCCCTTGGAGTGTGGTTTGCCCCCTTGGGTCCCACATGACGAATGAACCTTGAAGGCTGTCACCCTTACTCATTGAACTCCGCCCGGGTGAGCTTGTTCCCACTCAGGTTAGACGTATCGCGAGACAACATGAATCAAAACGGCGAGGGCTTCAAGGAGCAAAACGAGAGGTGAAAAAAGGACAAACAACTTGTCGAGAAAAAACGATACTTGCTGAAATACGGTTCGTTGCAGCCATGTTGTCTCATCTCCGCTCTCTCGCCCGGCACTTGTACATGCAGAGTGAAACGTAGCGACAATTTCAGCAGATAGCCAACCTAGACGGCCAAAGACGGGAAACACTATCAGAGGTGGAAGCCCCGAAAGTTTTTTTTAGCTTCACCCTGATCTGAGAGGTCAGAGGTTGCTTCGCGTGTCATCCCCTTTGACGCCCATGCTGGTGATTTTGCTTTTATTAAACAGAAACGAAGACAAGCCTGGCCATGGGTCCAAACTTTGATGCCTACCACGTATCAACGGTCTAAGGGTGGCTGCATGGTATAGGGCAACCTCTGGCAGCCATCCTACGGCTGGAATTTACCGCTGCAGTCGTTGATATACGCTTTCAGGCGTGGAGCGTGGTCGCTCCTTTTTTTTAGGCTTGTTTGAAGGCAACTTGACGACTTTTCCCGTTTTTTTCAGCGATATTTCTTAGAGAGAGCCATCTACATTCCACGCTCGTTACTCCTTCAGAATACCGTATAGGCGTGGAGCCTTGTGGGACAAAGGCTATGAAATAGGGCCAGGAAGACTATACAGCCCACTCTCAGCGCGCCAACTGGTGCAGTCAGCAAGCGTTACGCGTGCTTGTGGGGGGTGCGCTCTCTGCTCTGAATCAAACCAGCAAGTTGGGAAGATCCGGTTTGTTGGCCGAAATTGCTGCAGTGGCATCCCCTGTGCCTAGCTTGTTCGCACCAGAAAAAAATCTCTCGTGGAGGTGCTCTATTGCGACATTTTTGTTGTATTTTCGAAATATGACCCAACGAATCCATCTCTATCTAAGAAAATACTTAGACCCCGATGTATGGGAACAAAATCTTGTCGATAAATCTTGATCTTGGCTTCACGATTTAGACCCCGATTTATGGGAACAAAATCTTGTCGATAAATCTTGATCTTGGCCAAGATCTGTCAGTTTCACGATTTATGGGAACAAAATCTTCCGATATATCTTGGCCAAGATTTCTCGAGGCCCGAAATCTGCCCTTCGAACAAATCTTGACCCAAGATTTGTCAAGTCGAGCCTTCCGACAAATCTTGAGGCGGCGTAACAAATCTTGCCTCAGTGCGGCACGATCACCGAAGGTCAGTCAACCTAATCGTCCATAACGCCATGAAATCTGCACGTGGCACACTCGCACGGGTCTCTAACGCACCCTGGCGTCACTGTGTCGGCGCCACGGGCGCCGACAGCGAACGAAAACAACCAAGGCGCGCGAAAAAAATGCGTATTTGCCCTGACTCGTTCCACGTGCGTCATCACCAGTCTGTGGAGGGACCGTTCAAAGAGCACTTTATTTTGAAGTAGAAAATAGAGCAGGAGGAACGTTTTGCCAACACTACTCTGTCGTGTGCGACGCTTCTATCTCTTCATCGAATCACCCCACACCCAATCCGTTTGCACCCGAGCCAAATCCGTGGGTGCAGATGACAGCGCCGGAGGTTTGACCTCGGTACGCCTGCTACATCATGAGATACGTGCATGGGTGTCATCGGCCTCGGGTTGATGCACTTTCTTGTCAGTTGGACAGCAATGGAACAGTTTTGTTTCTCCGCTTGACATGAGCTCGTGGGCAACGGATTCAATTTTGCACCCCAGGTAGGCGCCCATCGCTAGTATCCACCCACAGTGTTCAGGCAATACAGCTGGGGGAGGGATACCCCTTCTACAACTGCGTCATGCTCCCTTTTCGCCACACCTTGGCATTTTCTGTGGACCAAGTGGCCGTTGTGGCTTTTTCAACTTCAAGCAGAAGAGAGGAACAACACGCCGCATTTTCAACATTCAAGATATTTCCCCCATAAATCGCGATACATGTACTGCAAATCTTCGCGGAGATATATTGTGAGCAAATCTTGGGTCAAAATGCCAAGATATAATTGCAAGATTATGTTTCCATAAAGAAGGGTCTTACTAGTCTTAGATTAGCAAGAATCCATAGCGTCAGCGAAGGCTACCTGTATTTCCACGATTTCCCGAGCAGCACACAGCGATATCTCCCCTGTGGGAAACAGGCTCAACAAGACAGTGTGGTAGCCATCTTGTGCATCTCTCTGTAAGTTATGCTAGGAAGGTGTAGAAGGAAGGTGTTGGGTAGTTTGTTTGTCGTGGTGGCACCCTTGAAGAAACACAGATGTTTGGCAAGCGTATGCACATACTATTCGGCCTAATGTTTCGAGAGGGCTCCGCACTCGAGAAATGGGTTACGCCGCACGCTCAAGTTTGAATCAGTCTACCTATGTAGACCACAATAGTCAAAGTGCGACAGCCAACATCTGCAGGAGGAGAAAAGGAGGGCGATGTAACCACGGGTTAGAGCCCGCAACACTCGTCTCGTTGCAACGAGGTAGATAGATTGAACCTTGGATGGATACATACATCAAACGAGGGGGATGGATGTGCTGCATGCCTCTTGCGGGCAGAATCGGCACACCTATCCTTGTGTGGCTGTCAACTAGATGTAGATTATGACGACAATGCATCAGAGGGTAGGGTGGACGTCAGCAAAGACGGACATCTGGGGAAATCGAGCTCCCCTGGGCTACGCCGTCCTCTCCCATCGCACTTGCAACCTTGTCAACATCAAACACGCCGTTTGCGTACCTACCTGATCTGGTTCGCAAGCATCAGCTTCTTTTCGATTTCCTCCCCAGGGCTTGGCTTTTCTGCTCCCATGGTGCTATTGTTGATGCGCACTGCTCCTTCACTGCTTGAGGTCATGCTACGGTACCCTGTCAGGCTATTTCAAAGGAGTTTACTGGGCTACGGTGCGCATGTGCCGCCGTGCAGTGAGGGAATTGTGCCTTTTTGGGAACACCTCTGGATTGGCCTTCCTAATCGGGATTAACATACAGTATGTAGGTACCACGAGATGATTCACGGGGCCACTCTGCCCCCGCGTAATATTCATTGTGGACTCTTCTCTTCTTCGAGTAGGATTTACTAGGTATGGGGGGGTAATGAGCGGCGTGGTGCGACTCAATACCTTGCAGTAGTCTAATCTGCGATGCTGATGGTGCACGAATCCCGACACACACCAGCATGAATCGTTTGTGGTGCAGCTACGCGTGCACCACAGAGAGAGGGACAGCAGGCATGCGACGGGAGCGACGATGATTGTTTGTGCGGCCACCGTTCAAATTTTTCGCTATATATATAGTAGTCTACAATTTATTTGCGGTTGGTTGTTTCTTTCCGTTTTGATGCACATGCACGAAGAAACAAAGTGTGAAGTCTTCCCGCTGTGCGGACGCGTCTGGAAGGAGCGCACATGCGGCATCCCCCTGGCGGCGAGCGTATCGCACATCACACCGTCGAGGAGCACGACCAGCAGCAGCGTAGAGACATAGGATTGTGACAGGACAGATGGCAAATATTAGGAAACAAAAATATGGCGTCAGGCTCACAACTTGCTCGCCACATTCCTCTCACACAAGCCTTGATTGAGAAGCCTTCCGAGTTTCCCGCCCAAGTGAAAGCAAAAAAGCAGTCCAGCATGAACCAACAACAACAAGCCGTTGATGGTCATGTGACGTCATGACTTTGGTGCGAGAGGCCGAGAGGCCCTGCTGCAGCCCTGCAGCAGCAGCAACAACAGCATGCAGAGGGCACGGCTTTTTTTGCAAAGACAGTCAGTAGCGCGGCGCAAGTAAGTACGCAATCTGAACCGATCCCGCGGGGAACCATCCTGATAACGAACAGCAGCACAGCAGTAGTAGTAGACCCTCATGCCCTCGACGGATTCTTCTCTCGATGATGGTATGCATAAGTGATCTGGACTTGGGAAGGTGTCTTGTTTGTGTGATGATCGGTCTGCTCTTTTTGAACCAGTTGGTTGGACCCACTCAACATCAATAAATACCCGCCAGGTTACACATATATATGGCGCAAGCCTACTACAGTATATATACCCACGGTGCACAGGTCGTATAGGCCCGGCCCCTCCTGGTTTTCATAGCTGGCCTCAGACCAGCGTCTCAGCGGTGATGCGTTTGTTGGTGGTGTTCTTGCGTCTCTGTCGGTGTTTCTTGTCCTGGTTCGAATCGCGCGCGCGCGATCTCCGCTTTTATTTTGTGCACGCCTTTTCGCGTAGAAGAAAATCTCCTACGAATATAGGCTACACATGCCAGTGAAGCACGGCCATCTGCTCTCGGAGCACGACCAAACCGGTGGGGAGAAGAGCGCGCTTTTTTTCTTCTTCCGTTCCTCAGAAGCGAACAGATCGTCAATCGGTGCCCTATGGATCTCGTTCTGGTCCAAAGGCGTGCTAAATAGGCTTCCCGGTAATAATCAAGTTTTGGGGCCCCTGTATCGCGCGGCGCAACTTTGGCCGATAGAGAGCGCCTGTTTTTCCCTCCGGTGAACGAAGAGAAAAAGTTTCGCTCGCTCCGCGGCTCATTATCAAGAATATTCAAACGAGCTTAATAAAGAGGATGCAGGCAGACGCGGGGGGGGGGGGGGGGGCTAGCCGGGGGAGAACAGGGAGTAAGAAGACCGTTGCCCTCGGGGGAATGCTGACGACGGATGCAATCCGGAATTTGGAAGGAAAGGAGAGTCTTTTGCTTGTGGATCGGGTTGCCGTTGACCTATCTATCTCGTGTGGTTGTTGTCCAAAAGGTGTCACGCTCTTTAGACCGCGAGGCAAAATTCACCCGTGTGAAGCTTGGGCCAGTTCAACCCGCCCAAGGTCCGTGAACTGAGCCTGTTCTGCAACCTGAGCTGGGTTTCCCAGTCCTTTACAGGTATCGAGATCATTTTTTTGCAAGGTCGGTTGGCTGGACCTCCTTGTCGTGGTGTCCAAGATGCTGACAACCAAAACTGTGAGCAACGGTTGGCCAAAATATTCTTTTTGGCAAGGGCTACGAACACCTTGTGGGGGTAGACGGGTCAAGCAAGGTGCTCCAATTCGCCCACACCTTATACAAGGGGAGGAGGGTTTGGTCACCTGTTTGTGTGTAGAAGCCCCAACTAGAAAAAAATTAGGGTATCCTTGTGATCTTTTTAGAAAGTACGCATAGTCTCACAGAAGACCACCCGTTCGAGACAAAACCACAGTCGAAGGGGATTGGATGTGTTGAAGTGTGATCCTTCTTTGTTGCGCTGCTGGGAGAGAGTCCCCTCAGAAGCTCTCGTTTTTCCTTTCTGTTGCTACTCAAACAAAGATGAATAGAAGTGATCTCTTGCACGTTGTCCTTCTGTCGATAGGATATTGTATGGTTTCGGAAAATTCTCCGAATCTCTTCCCGGAAAATGTTAGGTATGTTGTGTCACGTCACATCGGCTGAGGGGAGGAAGAAGAGATTTTTTTTTATGTTGACGAATTTTGGAACCAAACGCAAGAGGTCCAGAACTTGTACAACAGACACACAACACCAGTTGGGAGGTATAGCGAAAAACAGAAATTTTTATTCTCGCACAGGGCGGTAGTAGAGGCAGCTCAAAACCCACGTTTAACGCGTCTACCTCCACAGGCCTCCTTTGAAATCAAGAATAAATTCACACCATTCTAAATCAAGTAATAAAAGCCAAAACGGAAGGCGCTCAAAAAAGGCCAGTTTTGAGGGTTAGGTTAGGTATTCTATTATCATCAGTGGAGGACACCATGAAGAAGCGTCGTGCGTGCTGGCACATTCAGGTTTGCTACTGGGGCGGAAATATCGAAGGTCACAGCAGCCTCTGAAAACAGTCCGAAATCTGCGCCGGAACCAACATGCATCCAACATTTTGTCACAGCCATGCTCACCGCCACGGACCCCAACCTCCTGAACTACGGGTTTACAGCAGTAGCTGATGCCACTAGCTACTGCTGACACCCACCGTTCAGGGGTTCACGGCCCGTGGCGGAGAGCATGGCTGTGACAAAATGTTGGATGCGTCATAGTTCCGGCGCAGATTTCGGACTGTTTTCCGAGTCTGCTGCGACCTTCGATATTTCCGTTCCAGTAGCAAACCTGAACGTGCCAGCACGCACGACGCCTCTTCATGGTGTCCTCTACTGATGACAATAGAATGCCTAACCCAACCCTGGCGGGAAAGTTGTTTTCTTTCTCCTGTATAGGATTAAAGTATAGGAAAAGAGCCAGCGTCAAAAACCCTGGTCTTCCCCCCCTTGAATCAAACAAGAAATTCTTACAATAGAGGGGCAACATGCCAACAGTGTATTTTAACCTCAGCAGCAGATAAACGTACCTTACTGCGCAACGGACGATATAGAAACATGGACATGGACATAATAGGACCAAAGACACAAGGCACCGGCCGTTAAGATCGGCGAGCGTCTGGTCTACACTATCTACCACCCGTCGATCCCTCATCTAGAGCAACCCGTCCAGTTCAGAGGGCGACAAGCTGCAACGGTCGCGCTGCTCTTCTCACAATTGTTCCTCAAAATTCTTGAAGTGTGCTCTCTCGCAGGCAAAAAAACAACACAAGAAGCAGACAAAGTTTCTGTCGGCAAGGGAGCAGCGTAGAAGAGCGTCCTCTCCGTGTAAATGCAGGCTCGCTCGACACCGCTTGCCCATACCTCTATCGCGTCATTTCGTTCGCTAGCGGAGGTACCGCCCGCCTCTGGTTGTCTGTAAGCGCAAAGCCTTGCGCGTGGGCCACTTGCTTCATCAACACGGCTCTTAGGGCGCAGCAGAACGGAAAGGGGGGAGGAAGGGGTTGGGGTAGGCGAATGAGGAAAGAGTGTCAGGAACAAGGTAAAAGAGAGCCAGCTGAGCAAACGGGGTCATCGAAGCAATTTTCTGGTGATAAATAGGTTAAAGGCGCAGAAGTTTGGCAGCGATGCTTTCTGTTGTGCCAACCGTCTTCACTCGGAACTCAAACCAGGGAAGATTTTGACTTCTTTTCCCACGGTAGCAGAATACAGCACAGCTCGAACGAAACAGAGAAGTTGGACGAGAGTAGCACGGGGCTGAGACACGCTCGAAAAAACGCAACATCATAACAAAAACCGACGTCGAAAGTCAAGCGAAGTCTCGCACCGGTAAGCCACACTGTCCGCCAGGCAGCAGCCGACCGGGTAGTACAGACACGGTATCATTGTGGCGGTTCTGAAGCGTTCAGAGCCGTTTTCGCACGGCACCGTGAAAACGAACTCCCCGCAGAAAGGATGTAGGAGGCATCTGTTGAATTGTCCCAGGTATACAGAGGGTAAATGACGGCCGAGAGGGGAAGGAGTAGAAGGAGCGACAGAATAGTAAAACCTACGAGGGTGCGGTGCACGCATCGAGCAAAAGCTTGTGATCACCTAGTTGCATTGCTGTCGCATACATGTGTATACAAAAATATCGGGCGAAGTATCAATCTTCTGCAGGTTGTCCAGCTACATATGCATACTACACGGTTTGTTTGACCATAAACGCAACATGGAAAGGCAAAGAAGTGTTGGCATATTGGGTATGGGTTGTATTTCGAAGAAACTTTCATGTGTAGACAGATCGCAAACACGTTCGTTATCGAATTTCTCTAGGGTGCACTAGTTCGGCGTTTTTTCCTCACTTGTACGCCCCGCTGCAATCGACGCAGAAGCAACCCTTGCACAGGTCCTCCTGGAGCACACGGACAACACACGAGGTGGACCATGTTAGGGGAGCTTGAAAGGAGTAGTCGCCTGGCTATAGTTCCGTACTGCAAGCAGTGATACGGGCGGGGTGGACTACACCCGCCAACGAAGAACCGATCACCAGCGCGCCAACACCTATGACATACACTATGTGCGATTTCCTCCTACTGTGCCCAAACACAGAACAAAATACATAAAAAAACATGTGCGTTTTCCTCATGCTGTGCCCTCTACCACTCAAAGATGGAACAAAAGTACATTAACACACGAACAAACGGCACTCCGGCCGGGCGTGCCCGGCATCCTCTTCATCCTGGTTTCACGGACCGGGAACAGGGTGAAAAATCTACCGTCTGGGCGTTTAGAAAATCTAGTTTATCACCGACGATTGCCAAGGCACGGGAGTCTCAGCCTGCCTCACAATCTAATTTTCTCAAAGAGCCACCCGAACATGCATGTGGCAGAGAGATCGGCGGCCGATGACAGCAACACCATGAGGCAGGACGTGTGCATGTGACCGACGTAACGTAGCCACCCAATGAGCCATGAGTGAAATACGACACGTCTCGGGGTCGCAACGTCTGCTCAGCGTGGAGGGACAGCAGTGCATGCTGCCAGGCAAGCTATGCAGTCTTGCCTGAGTGGCGTATCCTCGCGGCCCGCACGGCGACCCGCAGCCATGGCAGCACGGGAGAAATTTTCCGGTGTCCAGGAGCTCCATTGAACTGACATCGTACGTCTCACTGCAACGCCACGGAGGGGGGCCAATATCCAGCATGACAAACAAACGTGGGCGTACCTATGTGTTTCCTGGTTTGCATTTCAGACCGAAGGTTGATGTGCGCGGTGCAGAGAGTACGGGAACGAAGTTGAGGAGAAAGGTCAACCTGTGTACAATAGTGGGATTGCCTTCCTTGCGACATACGGAAGGGCCATTTTATCATTAGCATATAAAACTTGGATATGGTCGGGGCCGCCCTCATCCAAACACAGGTCCGCCTGAACCAACGACGCCGCCTAAAGTTTGGGCGAAAATGAACTCACCAACAGGCGCAGCTGCGCGGATCGAACGGCATCAAGAAAGCCTTGTTCTCGATTATGGCGTTTTCCGCGATCCAGTTGAAGCTCCGCCTTTCCGATATTGGAAACCAACAGGACCACAAGCCGGACGGCCGTAGGCAGCCGGCTTCGCCCTGTTGTTGGCACAGCAGTGGGTAAACGTTTCGACGTTAATTTTCGCGCCGGGTGTTGTACGACGCTCGGAAGAGTGTTGGCGTGCTTGCCACGTCATGTGCACCATGGCTCCTGTGTGTGTGTAAGTTCTACAAAAAGATGTCTGCCACAACGAGGGTGCGATATAGTCGACCAGATAATGTGTTTCTACAGCATGGGGAAGGGGCAGGGGTTCGGCGGACGAGCTGGCGGTGAATATTTACCACGGCTGGTTGTGGCACGTGCACGTTGGGTACTAAATGGGTACTGCAGTAGCTGGAACACTAAATACAGCACTTGTAGTCAAACTCCCAGCAAATTTCAACCGAAAAAGCCTCACGACTCGCCTGCTTGTGAACAATGCTTGGTGACAGGGTTCAGCATGATGGAGCGGGAGCAGCGCCAGATCGGAACAATGCGACCGGGCAAAGCACAAAAAGGCGGGATGACCGTACAGTTAGTAGAAGGGTGTCACGGGGGCGGGCTGACGGCGCTCCCGCAACCTGGACTAAGAACAGGTGACAGGCAAGTTTGGAGCTTGGCAAGTTTGGAAATGCCCGAGACATCACACCTCTTTCATACGGCAGATCCACACCAGTCTAGTAAGGAAGCGTTACGCAAGAAAAAACGCGTCGGTTCGCTCATACAACGGCGAGCTCGGCTGATCTTTACGTATATGCCACGTGGTCTACCTCCAATCAGCTACAGTAGTCTGAAAGTATTACCTACTCGAAAAATCAAGGCACGAAATATCTTTTTTCGGACGGACATACGAGGTTTGGGTTGGGAAACCCATCGGAATCAAGGTTTGTATCACTAGAGGACTATGGAGAAGATGTGATGCGCGTTCGCTGGCTTATATCTTCTGCTGGGTCGGGGGTGTCGAGCAAACCAAACAGTAGGTCAAAACCCCGCACGTCTGGGTCTACGACGTCATGCACTGCTGTGCTCGCCACTGTAGTGCGGGTGCTCAGCAGCAGTTTGCACCACTATTAATTGCTGCTGAGGTATCGCGGATGATGAGGTTGGGGCCTAAGGTAGCGAACACAGCAGTGGATGTTTGTTGTCGGCCCAGACTTCGTCGTTCTAAAACTACTGCTTGCTGCGGTGCTCACCACTATGTACAGAACGGGCCCGGAGATAAGAAACGTCAAATTCGGGTCGAGCCTCAATTTTCTATTTTGGGCAGAAGCACCAGCCGAAGTCGGCCAATTTCTTAAGATTTCTTATTCCTTGGGGCTGCCGCATGTTGCTGAACCTTTTTTTTTCTCATTTCTGGCGAAGAAAACAGCAACAACCCACCAAGCCTTCATGAGCATTAGCCTAAACCGACAGCTCGGTGTGGCCGTTGGGGTTGCGGCAGTGGGTAGCGCAGCCTCCGGGGGCGCGGGGGCGCGGCGGGCGCCGCGAAAATAACCACTGTTGTCCCCCCCTACCACAGAATTACATAACATGAGCTAGGTAGGGGGTGGGAGCATGGCAGCAGCAGCAGCAGCAGCAGTGGGACCTTTCTTGTTGGACACACACACCCAACTACCCCCTTGTTTCTTTTGTCTTGGGGGTATCGCACGATCATGTTTCTTATTGAGGCGTTTCTTATGTTGTGGCCGAGATTGAGCTGTGTTTCTTAGCCCTTTTTCCTTAATTTTTGTAAACATCCGAGCTATTTAACCTTTTTGAGTCCTAAAGGGGTTCTGACTGATGATTGATTAATCATTTGCAAATGCTGGTGTAGTGGCAAGTCGTGGAGTTGCCCCCCTGCCGCCCTTCGCGCCGTGTATTGGCAAGTCCATAGGTAGGTGTGTCTAGATTATTAGCACCCGCGCTAACCGGCTGACCAATGAAGAGACGTCAGTGACAGCGAGTAATATCAAGGTCTCGGGAATGGGTCAATCAAGTATGTACATGAACGTGTGTGTGCATACATACATACATACATACATATATACGTATGTGTTCTTTCGCAGCACCACACATACACTCGCCCGAACGTAGGAAGAAAAATGCTGCGAAGAGCAGAGGGCAGCAAAAGGGAGGGGTATTGCAAGCCCTGTCGAAGCCCAGATATCGAGGATATGGTGGTTGCTGCATCTCCCAACAATTTGAAAATCGTTCCCAAGATCCAGCCTGCATTGTGTCAGCAGCTACAACGAACGCTACAACAACACTACGACCACTGCTGTAGAAGAGTAACACATATCGGCAACACATCCACACTCGTAGCGCCACACATACCCTCGCCCGAACCTAGGAAACCACGAGGTACAGGTGTGTGCTGGTGGATGTGCTTGTTGTTTGAAAAACACAAGAGCTCTAGAGAGCTGGCAGGGCACATTTCGGGGGTGGACAGAGAACAGAGAAGTACAGAAGTACAAAACCAGCTATGGGTCTTCACTGATCATTTTACCCTCTCTGGACTGATCATTTACAATATACCGAAAATAGACTAGTTGAGGCAGCTACAGTAGACAACTGATCATTTCAAAGTCTACACAGCTACCTGCCCTACTACTGACCGCAGCGCGACCACCCATCAACCCTTCTACGACCCTGTCTGTGGCCACCACCCTGTCGCCGGCTTCCCTCATGGCCTACAGGTGGAGATAGCTATTGCGTGTGCAGAATACACTGGTGTCTTTCTCTGCACTTCTCTCCGCTCGCTCTCGATCTCTTATTTATTTTTTGGCAAAAAAATAATAATCTGACAGTCCAGCCTAGACCCAAAGGGGCGTTAAGGGCGCACTGGGGATCGCAGTACCTCCTCTGAAAAATCCAGGAAACGCCTGCATATCTCGGTTTTCCAAAGTCTAACTGCAGTACGAAACTACCATCGTAAATTAACCGTCCGCAGCGGTCGCTTGAGTACAATGTTAGCAGCTGAGATTGTAGCCCTTTCGATACACTACAGACTAGCGGTCCGCGATTTTCCAAACGATCCTTCTACTGTATCATCGAGTTCGGTGAGCTACAAGCTAGATTTTTGAAGCTGCTGTGCGGTCCAATTTTGAAACGCTTCAAGCACCTTTGCCTAAAGGCTGGACATGCATATACATGACCCTAGGCATTCAAATCGACAATGACGACCAGCTGGATATGTGAGGGAAGAGCTGCGCTGAAGTTCGCGGCCCCATACACTCACATAGGCGGTGATTCGTGTTCACCGTGTGCTTGAAGCGTTTCAAAATTGGACCGCACAGCAGCTTCAAAAATGTAGCTTGTAGCTCACCTAACTCGATGATAGAAGGATCGTTTGGAAAATCGCGGACGGCTAGTCTGTAGTGTATAGCAAGGGGTACAACCTCAGCTACTAACATTGTACACAAGCGACCGCTGCGGACGGTTAATTTACGATGGTAGTTTCGTACTGTAGTTAGACTTTGGAAAACCGAGATATGCAGGCGTTTCCAGGCGTTTCCTGTTTTTTTGAAGAGGAAGTATTGCGATCCCCAGTGCGGCCTTAACAGAAATTTTCTTCGTTGCGCGCCCGTTCTGTAAGCCTCGGCAGCAGATACAAGCATGCGAACACGCATTACACCTTGTCCATGTGGTGTCCTCTAGTGATACAACGTTTGTGTGGGAAGGATAACCCACCCAAACCTTGTTGCGTAATTTGTTCGGAAGGGTTATTGAAAATACGTAGAATACCACCCCCCTGTAAAACGAATACACCAAGAAGATGTGCTATCTCATGAGTGGGCAACGTATCGACACTCTCATTCTTCTGCGCACAGCAGCAACAGGGTGCGAATAGCTGGGCCTGTCAACTGCTGTAGACTATGTACACATCAGAGGGTAGGGTGGAGGTCAGCAAACATGGACATGAGGGGAAACCGAGCTATCCTGGGCTATTGCCCATGTCTACAGCAGTCAACCATGTCTCCTACAAGTACCTGATCTGGGTCGGAAGCATCAGCTCCTCTTCCATTTCCTTCCCATGACGTGGCTCTTTTGGTTCCATGCTGCTCTTTTGATGCGACTGCTGCTCCACTGCTGTGTAGTCGAGCTATTGCGCCTGAAGTCTAGCGTTCTGTCACGGATCACGGGTCACGGGTCACACCGCTTCCGAAACGTGACAACTTGCATCGGCTTCCGAAACGGAACGTTTGGAGAACCTAATTAACGAGCGAGAAGCGAGGGAGATATCCGTCGAAAAAATGACAATGATTCGCCCGCGATGCGCTCGCATCACAACAAGTTCAAAGCCCAAGGAACTACAATACCAGCAGCAGCAGCAGCAGCAGCAGCAGCAGCAGCAGCAGCATCAGCAGCAGTATTAGGAACATTAAGCGGTCAAAACCAACATCTATTATGTACAAGCTGGTCCGGCCAAGAAGCCCACATTGTGTCAGATGGTCATAACTTTGCCGCATTTGCGATTCATCTCAAAGCAAAGACATTGCCGTGATCGGGAGACTCTGGCGCTGATGATGGAACTCTGTATCAGTTCATAGCGGAGGATTCTCAAATAGAAGCATATTTTGAGGCTTGAAACCGTCAAAACAATCAACAATAAAAAAAAAAAAAGCGGCGAAATTACGCAATTCGGAGCGCATCAAGGCACATCACAGCAGCACACCTCTCTCGATAGCGCGCTGCGTATGGCTACGGACGCGCAGAACACCCAGCGGTGGGAGGGTACTTCTGCCCCTGTGATAAACCATGACAAGAGTGCAGATCGGTGGCGACTGGAGCTGAACTACACCCCCAAGAAGAAAAAAACTGCGAGGAAGAGGTCCGCATGGTACACCGCGCGCGAGGAGGCTGAAGCATGAACAAGTTGGTGGAGACTGAGTTGGGAGCAAGGCAACAACGGCAAGAAGATCAACCCAGGCACACAATCCGATGAACCCCGAAGCAACAGCTCCGGATCATCGCCGGCCGATGTCGAGCTTCCTCCAGGCAAGTTGAGCAATGAGTTGTACGAGTGGGTCTGGTATGCTGCTGTTCCGCGGACTGGCTCCGCCGCTGCTGTGGTCAAGAAGTCATGAACATGATACCACCGCTTCTGCTGCGCTCTGCATCTAGGACTAGGTGCTGCTACTGCTGTGTTCACCCCACTGCTGCCTATATTCGTGCAAGACTGCTGTACAATGTACACTGCTGCTCTACAAGTACAGGCGCAGCCGCCATAATGCCGCCATGATGTTCACGTGCACAAGAAAACGGTCCGTGCTGTGAAGGTTTTTTAGCCCTGTCTGTTGCTGCCGAAGTAAGTGTGCTTGTACTGCTGCCTACCTGTGCATATGACTGCTGCACGACGTGCGCTGCTGCTGTACATGTTGTACAAGCAGCGCAGTTGCTGTGCAAGGGGCTGCTCCGTACGTAATATTTACTCGTAATTGTGATACAACCGCGGAATGCTTTATTTGTAGAAATTGAACCCATTTTGTCCCGTGCCTCCTGCTGTTTGGGGGTGTACTTGTACTGCGTGCCAGTACATGCGCGTACGTGCACGTCGGCCGCACAGCATGCACCACTGCTGTACAAGTACGAGTACCACAGTCATTGGCTCAGAAGCTGCTTCGTATGCGTGTGTTGTAATTAAATTTACACCGTGCTACAAGACAAAACCACTGCTTGTTTTGAAGAGATTCTGAACCAATTTTGTCCCCAAGTTTGCTGCTGCTGTTCGATGTGCACTGATGTCTGCATGCGTGAACGACTGCTGCACGACTTTCGTTGCTGCGCAGTCATTGTACCAGAGGCTGCTCACACTGTGGAGGCACGAGAGCACATTCTGGTGCTGTCCCCCAAGTTTCACCCGGAAGTTGCAGGCGTGGGAATCGAATATTCGTGGGGGGTGTCGAAGCTCAAGTTTCGGCGGGAGCTCAACGATGAGATTCCGAACAACCTGCACAACAACATCTTGACATCCATGAACAGGGAGACGATCCTTACGCTACCGCGGGTTCGCCGCTTCGCACGTCGCACGCGAGACTAATGCCGGGCATACTTCAAGCTCGAGAAGGATGCTGTAGGGGCCGAATCCAAGGACCGCATCGAGCAGATGCGCAAGTCCTGCAAAGCGCACCGCAACATCATTGACATGGAACCTGGCTTCATTGACAAGCAGTAGACTTTCTGTGGCCGGGCATTAGCGCTTCCTCGTGCATGGGTGGGGGTTGCGGCGGGAGAAGAATGCAGCCGGTCTTGATCTTAGCGGCAGCACCAGCTCCTCAAGTAGTTTTCGTTCTGTCGGTATTTGTGGCGTTACTTGTGTCATCGTTTGCGTGCTGACGGCGTATTGTTTGTTGTTGTCAAGTGCTCCACGATGCAACAATCGTGATGTATTTCTGTGTCTAAGAATATGGTTACTTGGTACAAGTGCCTGTACTCTGGAATTTTTTTTCAACACACGGTGCGACGCACTGTACAGTATTGTACAACGGCGCTGGCGATGGAATGCCGGGGGTATGATCCTAAAGCCTTCGCAACATGGCCGAATCCTGAAGCACTCAAACCTCCATGAAGATTTCCATCACCAGAGCAATAAAAATTTGCGTTGCTCAGGCGCTCTCGTCGAACTCCTTGTCAACGGCGCGAGGTATCAATCTCTGTCACAATCGGCCTTTCTTCCACTTCAAAAGTTTCCTCCGGGCTCGTTGAATCGTCACACGTGTTTCGCCCATTTTCCTCTCACGAAGGCAATTTTGAAAATTGGCCACGCGACGCTGATTTTTTCGAGTTAGAACCTGAAAGTTTGAGACGTTGTTTGGAACAATCTCACCAAGACACCAATTGAAAACCCGAAGCTTTTTTTTTTTTTTTTGCCGACTTACACCCGTCTTTGTATTCCTGGAAAAGTGGAAGTTGGCCATATCTCGGGAAAAAAAGCAAAAAATGCTGGGGGTTTTCAATTGGCGTCTTGAGGAGAACGTCCCAAATCACGTGTCAAAAATTTAGGTTCTAACTCGAAAAATTCAGCGTCGCGTGGCCATATTGGCGAGTCCCGGCTGTCTTGGCCGGACCAGCTTGTAGGGTGTGTGTCACACGCTGTGTTTTTGGTCGGTTAGTCTAGTCTACATGGTACCAGTACAGCCGGCCGGCAACGTCAAACTCGGGTCGAGCCTCAATCCCTTGTTTTGGGTCTAAGGACCAGCCGAAGTCGTCCGTTTTCTTAAAAAGCATTTCTCATTCCTTTGGAACGTCGCATCCTCCCAATACTCTTATTTCTCGTATATTTTCTTGTTTGGCTAAAGAATACAACGACACATTACATATGGTACCTCGGTGTGGCCATTGGTGTGTCGAAATAAGCACTACATACCTCTCCCCAACGGCAGTACCACCTGTACCCCTCTACCACCCAAGGAAGCAACAGTACCAAACAAACGCACTGTTCAGCTAGGTAGGGGGGTAGGAACACGGAAGGAGCAGCAGTGGGACGCTTCTGATTGGGGACTCTCCTTCAGCTACCCCTTGGTTCATATGTCTTGGGGGTATCGCACCACCGCCATGTTTCTCATTGGGTGGGACGTTTCTTATGTTCTGGCCGAGATTGAGCTGTCCTTTATTCATATTTTTCGTAAGCATTTGAGTTTATTTTTCTTGACAGATTTTTTGCGGGCCCATACTGGACGTCTCTCCGACATCCTCTGCTCGTCGAAAGTTGGTTGAAAGTTAGTTTCAAGCTTAGACTATGCCCATCAAGCATTCAGTGGCCATGCTTGCAGGATGATAGACAGTCATCGTCAATGAGGTTCCGGCGTGTGAACCTGGCCCATACTACTGTACCTCGAAAGCCCATAACTCCCTGGCCCTACCCTCTATGGCGGCATTAAGTCGCTGCTGTATGAAACTTGCGCACTACTCCAGGCTGTTCCAAATACCCTTTCTCGCAATACACGCCGCCTTCCACCGCTGTCTTGGTGTGAATAGGGTTGGTGTGGATCTTCAATCCGCGGCTAAACGGCCTCCCTCTTCCTCCAACAATACCAAATCGACAAGACGAAGCATCCCGCCGCCCGCCGCATAAGAAGCGCAACAACAGACACCGTCTCGGTTTCGCGTCCTTTGCTCTATTGCTCTTAGCATTTCGTTCTCGTTCTCCCCCCCCACGCAGGCGGGTTCGAAGGCTGCTGGTGCTCCAACTGTTGCGGTTGCTGCGTCTGCGGCTGCTTCTGAGGCACGCAACTGCCGTTCCTGCTGCTGTCCCTTCGCCCTTCTTTTTTCGCCTCCCTCGCGCCGCTCAACCATTTGCTGTTACTCCCCTTCCTCTCGCCCCTGATGCTGCCGGGCGAGCGCCTGCCGGTCTTCTCTCTGCCGCGTGAGGTCTCCCCTTAGATTGCCGACCCGGCGCCAAAGACGCCCCCCAAGACATCTTCTTCCCGCGCGCTCAAAGAGTCCAGGGTAATTACGCATCCCCCGCTGCTGCCGCCGCCGCCGCCGCCACCAACATCGGCATCTGGCCGTATCGGAGGTCCGGGCGCGGCTGCCGAACTGTGGCGTTGCTCCATCGTCCTCAAGATTGTTAGCTCCCTATCGAGAGCGGAAGGACTGGAGTTCTTGTAGCCTGTACTTGTAGGCGGCCGCAGAACGGTACAGAACAGGTAGGTGGTGAGGTGGATGTAGCAGCGTTCTAGGTTTCGCTCGTCGGGTGAGTGTGGCCCCTATAGCGAGCAAGAATCAACAATCGTACTCCCCACAGCCGAACACGCGCTCCTCGTGATCGATGCACGTGGGTGATCGGGGACCGGACATCAAACTCAAGCCGTTTGGGAACACGTTTCAAAATTTCACCAGCACCCCTGAGCGGGGAAAGGCACAAGGCCAGGACAGGGCAGGAGAGGGCGACAGCAAGGGGCACGGTATGCACGGAGATGGGAGGAGTCATTTCCCCGCTTCAGGCCTCTGCGGTCGTTCGATTCCTGACCGGCTCGTCCGTCAGCATCACAAAGAATGAAGACATTGATCGGCTGAACGGGGCGATAAAGCGAAGATATTGCCGTAGCCAGCCGCTTGTCTATCAAGCCACCAAAAAAACGAGGATGTCGAATAACGCATCCTGCCCCCCGCGGGTTCCCTTATTGGTCGTGACGTACCTACGGCGAGCAGTGCGCTCATCCAGCGTGCCGTACAGCGCCGGTGTCCTCTCCGCCTTCGCGCTAGCCACCTGGCAGGAGTGACATCGCCATGCACGGCAAAGTTACACCAAGAGGATCAGCACGTCTGCATTGACGCATCCACAAGACAGGTCTTGGAAAAGAGAACAGATCCGCGCGCCTCCGACACACGGGACCGAGAGAGTACTTACCTTCGTACGTATGTAAACAAAAGAATCTCGGCAAACATTTGGCATTTCGCCTCCCGAAACACATTAGCACGAAAAACTAACGGCGTGCTGATCACGTATCCATCACATCACCTGGTGGATGAACCTCAAAACGTCGGGCGAAGGCGGCAGCAGGCCCTTCGGATTCTCCACCGGAGCGGCGCGCGCAAACGCCTTGACGAGGGACACAGAAACCCGGGCCACTCCTCAAACCGCGGGGACGACGGGGACGCCGCCGGTCGTGTTTCCGTTGCCGCCGCTGCCGCCTCTGCCGCCGCTGCCGCCACTGCAGTCATTGCCACTGCCACGACAACCTCTGACTCTGCCAACGCTGATGGGTCTTCGCCCGCGGTCGACTCATGCGTGTCCTCCAGGTCGGACTCGACGTTGTCCTCGAATTCGGCGGCGCCAGCGATAGCATCCTCCCTCACCGCCGCCGCCGTGTCTTCCGGGCCACTGCCGCCGTCACCGCCGGCGCGCGTTCCGTCGTCCGCGGCCACCGACGTCTCGGGACCTCCTGCCGCCGACGCCGAGGGGCGGAGGGAAGACGGGGATGCCTGCGTCTCGTCGCCTTCGTATCCTCCCCGTGCGGCAGGGCTGGATGCCGTCGCGGGTGGCGGCGGCGGTGGCGGTAGAGGTAGAGGTTACACCCAGAGTGGGTAGCGCAGAAGCCCGCGGTTCTGCATGGAGACCGCGTGCTCTCCAGGCGGAACTGAGAGGAAAGCCTTCGGCGGCAGTGGTGGTGCGGCGGTGGTGCGGCGGCGGAAACACAAAAGGGGTTCCATGGTAAGGTCAAAGAGAGCGAAGAATGAATGAAGCATTCCAAACGGCGGCAAGGGTGATCTTGAAACAGCCTCAGCTTGCCACGTTGGTGGTACACGGGAGGGGGTACGCCGTTCTGTAGGGAAGAGGGAACAAGCGCGCGAGGCTCCAACCAAGCACATAAAAGAGGCCTGCTAAGTGAAAATTCACAAACGTTGAGGCATGCAGCCTGGGCTTGACTGAGTTGAGCAGACACAAGACCGGGCGCACAACAAAAGAACACGACGACCAGGTGCTGAAATGGTACATACATACTGTACGGGAGGCGGAAAAACTCACGGCGAAGTTGCCCCGCCTGTCGCGGTGGTGCTCGGCGATGGTGTCCCTCTTCGGGGTGACCTCGTCCGAGGCGATCCTGGCGTGGTCGTACTCGAGCATGCCGAGCGGGATCTGGAAGGGCCACCCCGCCACCACGGCCATGGGCTGCTCCCAGAATTGCCTGCTTAATTGCGGGCCCAAGTGACACGAAACGAAAAAGAAAACGACTCAGAAAATAATAGCAAGGCAGTGACACTACAGACGAGCATGGCCGCGAGCGGCGATGCATGAGCCGGCAAGCAACAACAGTTTGAACACGCCAGCATCAAACAACGCCAACCCACTGTCCAAGGAAAGCAACAACGGCAACAACAACAACAACAACAAAAACAACAACAACAAAATCCAACCCCATTCGCACACGGACGCGAGAGGGGGGTGGCAGATGTAGCAAGTCGGGGGCACCCTCCACTCCTTCATCCCCACCACCCTCTCGTCCTTTCCCCAGGTGCTGCTGCCGCCCTTCCCCACACCCTTCCCATTGGAGACACCTGCAACGGCACCGCCGCCGGAACCCGCACCGCTGCCCGCACCATCTTCCTTGCCCTCCTCCTCCGTCTCGTCCTGCATGTCCTCGAGATCCTCAGACGAGACCCTCTGACGCACGTGCTAGCGGCCCGACACCTTCGCCGCCGCGGCTAGAGCGGACGGGCTTCCGCGCCGCCCTCCCACGCCATTTGAATTGTTCCTCTTCCTTCTACTTCTTGCCGTGCCAGGCCCGATGCAGGTGGTGCATATTCGCGTCGAGTGTGAGCGAGTGCTGCAGGGCGTCCGGCCTCGGCCAGCATCGCCACGGGCCCACCGGACGCGGTGCCCGTGCCGGGGCCCGGCGAAGGAGGCGCGAGACCGCCGCCAGGAAGTCAGCCTCCGGTGCGTCTGCGGGTAGACATGAAGAGTTTGGTGCTGGCACGTAGGAAACGTGAGCGGTGGGGGGGTAGAGCCACAAAACACGAGTTGGGTGTGGGCGAGGGAGGCGAGGGGGGGGGGTGCATGATGAGGGTACGTACGGCGAAGAAGTCGATCCTCAACATTGCCTCGTTGGGTTTCGTGGCTTTCTTTTCTATGTTGTTGCTGCCATTAGTGTGCGGAACATAATTAGGAGGAGGCTTCTCCTGACTCAAAAGAATCGCGGAATTCCACGACGCGTTGCATTGGGGTCAAGAAAGAGCATAGAAGGTATCAAATCGATACGCAGGGTGCCGGCGGCGGCCGAGAAGTCAAGGGGCCCAAATCCGCTGCGGTTCGGGTGTGACAAGGCGTCGGCAGAAGCTCATAAACCTCAGCCGAGACATCAAGATGCCGGTTACCCGCTCTCGACCCCTGGAAAAAAGCCTCCCAAAGTTTCACGCACGTTGTCGATTACTACCGGAACCGCGATGAATCACCCAACAAAGGCACCCCGCCATGGGGTCCAGACTCTCGGACTGCGGGATACGAAACCAACCCCAACGCGCGAGACGGCAAGGAATAGGCCGCAACACACCAGGAACATGAGAAACGTTCTTCGAAGAAAGCAAGCAGGGGTTGTCATCTACGAGAGATACCGATCGGCGGTCGCTGCCGTCCTATTTGCGCCAGCTTCGCCCTTTCTTCGCTTGGTTGCGGCGGTCCCACGAGAGCAAGAGCCGCGAGACTGCGTCCTTGACCCCGAGGCGAAGGCTTTCCCGACCATCACCGGCGGGAAAGGTTGGTACACCTGCGCGGGTACACACGGGGGTACCCGGTATGATATGAAGGGTTGTGGTGTTGTCGGCCATTGTACTCTACGACGTGTCTCGATAGTTGATTAGGCTGGACGCCCTCTCGTGATGGCAGATGTTTCCAGCTAGCAAAGGTGCTAAGCGGTTCGGTTGTTTCCTGTGCAGAGAGCGTCGGAAATGAACTACACGCAACACGGTGAATACCGTTGCACCCGGCCCCCCCAGTCTCCCTCTGAAGCTGCATATATCTCTCTTTTCAATCTCTCCGTTTCTCTCTCTCACGCTGCCGACGCTCTCTCTCCCACACAAATACTCACCCTGGCACGAAGCTCCCTAGCCGGAAGGGTGCGCCCGCAGGTCAAGCTCAGCCGCCGGCACCGTTCGCACGGGGTCGCGCTGTCGCAGTCCTTCCGCCTGCGCGTGCAGTAGTCGCAGCTCCACCGGAGGTTTCCCTCGGCCTGTGGTTTCCGCCAATCGAAGGGTGATCAAACGCGCGGACAACTGAGACCACGGCTCGAGGGCCGGTGTGCTGTGTCGTCGACGATTTGTTTGCGTTGGTTCGGCCGGCGCGGCGTCCGATTTGCTGGTCTTCAACGCACGCGAGGCCGACCAGGAGACCCTTGTCTGTACAAACATCATGTTTTGAGGTAGCTGTGGGGTCGATTGAGGCCACGAAGGCGAAGGTCGTGTGTGAAAGCGCGGAGTCGGACACAAAACGAAAGGACTCTACGCTCCTATGTACAAATCCAACAAAGCGTAGAACGCTGCAACGACACACTGGGCTTCCTGTAGCCCCTCCCGGTCGTCTAACGCCCATCCAACCCCAAACCGGATTTTGGCACTAGAAGGCACTCTCACCTCATCCTTAAAGCGAGCGAAAAAAACGAACGGGTCCCTCTCACGACCGCCGCCGCGGCCGCCGTCCCCCTTTCTCCCCGCGCCACCACCATCGCCGATACCGCCCACGACGGGGTGGTCCCTCCCCCCCGCACGCACTCCGTCCACCCACTCGTCCGAGCTGCAACAAGCACCGTCGATAAAGGAAGAGGCGTACGACTTGGCGGCGCCGGCGTCCGCGCGCCTCAGCTCGTTCACCCATGACATAAACGCCGGCGATCGCACGAACTCCCGCACCCGTTCCGCCAGGACGCCGGACGGGCTCCACCGTGGCTTCGCATGTGTCAGGCAACAGGTTGCCGGTCCCATCCAGCTCCGTGTCAACCCTGCCGTGATCGCTGCCAGAGGTGGCACCGCCAAAGGGTCTAATGACGCTACCGCCGCTGCCGCCGCCTCTAGAAGAGTCGCCATCGCCTTTCACGTCCACATCCGCCTTCGGGGGCACCTCGTCAGGCGGCACGGTTGCTGCGGCTGCCTTACCCGTAGTCGTTCGCTGTCGTTTTCCCGTTCTCCCGTGGCTCCTCTCCAGTTCCTCCCCATCCTTGCCGCGTCCATGGCCACCCCTGTCGGCATGACCGTCCGACGTGTTCTCCGGCTCAGCTCCACCGGAAACGGGCGGCGGCGGGCGAGCTCGTTTCCGCGCCTTCTGTAGTCCTACGCCCCCCTCTTCCTCTTCCTCTTCCTCTTCTTCCTCCTCCTCCTCATCTCCCCCTTTGATGTGCCCTGCTTGTCTATCTCCTGGCATATCTACTCCGTTATCTCCCGCCCCTGTTCCTGACGACTTGTCGAGTTCTTCCTGCTGGCCTCCCTCCCACCACGCTGCAGCAATCCCCTCGTCCACCATCGACGCGGCATCAGCGCCAATCTCACCAGTTGCAGTCCCCGCCGCCGCCGCCCCCCCGCGCAGCCCGTACAGCCGAGCGTACGCCACCCGCGCGAAATAATATGCGCCCCTTCACCAGCCGGACGGCGTCCGGCGACAAGCAGGCCAGCAAGTGGGGGTACCGATCCTCGTGGGCGCTACCACCTTCGCCGAAGCCAGCACCGCGGCTGTCGCTGACTCTCAAGGCCAACGTTATTCGTTCTTCGCCATCTCGCCCGATTGTCGACCCCCCACGTATACAACCGCCAGCCACACCACCACCACCACCACCACCACCACCACCCCCATGACCACCGCCGCCGTCCCCGCTGTCCCCGACTTCACCGTCACCCCTCCGAGGGCCATCACGATCGGCATCGGTGCCAGCGCACCCCCCGCTGACCTCCCCACCAGCATCGGCATCTGGAAGGCGGGCACCGTCAAGGCCGGCCCGCCGACGCACCATCGAGGCCTGACCGGAGAGCAGACACATCAGCCGCAGGGGGTCCTCGAGTGCGTCGTCTCCGCACCCCTCCTCTTCAGCAGCGCCAGGAGCGCCGGAAGCAGCACCGCCGCCTTCAGCCCCTTCTTTCACCCTCTCCGTGCCCGTTTACGGCCGCAACATTCTCCTGGAGGTGTTGCCGCCGCCGCTGCCGCTGCCGATTTCAACGCCGGTGCCGGTCCGCTGTCACCGGCGGTGGCCGCGGTGCTCCTGGCTCGCGCGCTGCCACCAAAACCGCCGCTGTCGCCTTCGCTGCACTTTCCGTCTCCGCTGACGCTTGTCGGCGTCTTGCACGAGGGCGAGGGGTCTATGGCCGTGACACTCGCTCCGGGCCCGCGCGACCTCCGCGCTGGAAGCGCGAGGACACGGTCGTGCACCTGATGCGCTTCACACGCACGAGCGGAACGGTTAGGTGAGGCGAGACCGGAGGAAGCGAGACGAGACGAGAACAGAGAGCAGAACAAATGGTGACGAGGAGGGGTGACCAGAACCTGATGAAACATTTCGAAGTTGCATGTCTGGGCGGATGACGGCAGCTTGGTTGTTCAAACTGGGGATCATTGGACATTCAGAAACGTCGTTGGCTATCATTCCGATGATGACCTAAGTTATTACACGAACGAAATGCACACAGCTGTTTTGAACATCTCACAGAGGGACAAGTTGTGTTCGGACCAGTTTATCCACCGCGCAGCGCTCTTATACCATAGAAATAGGCCTTCAGCACATAGAGCCGTCAGTGTGTCAGTCGTCAGTGCGTCAGTACAGCCGCGCATACATATTTGTAGTCGTACTTTGAGAGCGGGTTTCGGTTCTCTTCCACACTTCTCTCACCCATCCCCATAAATCCAGCCAGTTCCCGCCACATTGGTGGATGTCCCCCCTCGAGCCTCGAGTCTATGTCGTCCCCTCCCTTGTCTGAGAGGGCAGCTGTATGTGGCGGGACCCCCCACGTCCTGCCTGACAGGTAGGGTCCATCCGAAGGGAGGTCGACAACGGAGGTCTATGTTCAACACTACGAACGAGTAGTAACGAGGAATCTACTGTGCCACTAGAACACTCTGACAGGTAATGCCGAATTTTTTTTTACCGCACCCGGGCCTTCGGCCCGTGGTGCGCTTTTCCAACATTCCTTGCAAAAAGTGCGGGGCCATACCAGCGCACCCCTTATAAAGAGAACGCGGTCGTCCTTGGCATTGTAGCGACACATGTACACTACAGTCACACACATACAGAGGTACGGCCCCTGTTTCGTCTCCGTACATACGTAGCATACATGTACCGTATATGACACAAGATAACACACCCCCTGGGCCGATTTTCAAAGCTCGATTTCTCAACAGCAGGAAGAGTCACAGCGCCGAAAACGGCGGCGTTGGAACCGTCTCGTCGAGAGGTTTTCGAAAATGTATTGTTTCGTTTATGCATCCTCTTCGTCGTGGAGTAATCGAGCTTTGAAAATCGGTCCAGGGGGTGTGTTATCTTGTGTCATATACGGTATACATTTGTCCCGCAATCGCTCTGCTGTACATGTAGTCCCATCAGTTCCCTGCACACTGCTGTGTACCTGGGTCCTCGATCCTCGAGTCCCTCGTGTCTTTCGTGATCTCTTCCTGTTGTGCATGCCTCTTTTATTCGCGCAGAGCCGACAGGGGGCATGAGAAATGTAGTCGACATCCTCATAGATCTTTCCGAGACTGTGAGAAACACGCTGGGTTTCAGCCAATGGTAGGAGCGGTCTGGTTCTCCTTACATATTTCTCACCAATCACCATAACCCCGCCAGTTCCCCGCCATGCTGCTGTTGCGCTTCGAGCCCCCTTGCGTGAGTCTCTGTCACTTGCCTGTCCCCGCCATTTTTGCAGGTGCAGTGCTCTGTACAGCGGTGCATGTAGCGCCATCCGTTGATACTTCGATTGCGATGACGCTGTACTTTGGGAACAGCGATGGCAGAAAGGAGACGTGCTTGCCGCCGACCCTGCCTGGAATGCGCAGAAGTTGCTCGGAATGTGGACGGAAAAAGAAGAGCTGTGATGGTCGACGACCTTGTGGGTAAGAACTCCATTGGTGATGAGTCCGGTACAAGCAATAATACAGTAGGGAGAATGATTGCTCCCCGCCAACCAACGGGGCGGGCGGCCAGACTCCCGTCGAAGACGGGGAAATAGCTCTGTCCGAGTAAAGCCAGTACTGGAAGCCCAAACGGGGACACTGGGACACAGCACTCAAATGTCTGTTTACCGCATCATGGTCGTTGCTGCTGTACTCAGCTGCGTGCAACGTGCGTGGGAAACCTTGGTGGCGCATGCTTGTGTGAGGTGGTACGCTGCGTAATGTACAGTTGTGTGGTATCTGTGTGCCTCGCCTATGCCTCTGACTTGCTGCGCACAAAACCCAACCCTCGGGCCCCCTTTAAGTACTGAACATGAACAATAGCCTACGCAATTTAAAACTGACTTTGGCTACGGTAAAAAATGTCCCCAGTGCATTTGGGGACACTTTCCAGGTTGAAGCCATGTAAGGGTTCGGCCCTCAGGAGTGCTGTGCAGCCTGTCCCAATGAGGGGACACGATTTTTTCTGGACTCTTACCTGTAACTATCTACTTCGTATGTAACTGGGTACCACAGTATGGAGAGTTAGAAAAGGCTCTTCGCCTTTGTCCCCTGTGTCCCCGGAGCTCCGCGCGATGGTGTTTTTTCCCCAACCATGTATACGTTTTTTCTCACCGGTCAAACTGCTGACTAAAAAATCCCGGGCGGTGCCATCACCGACTGCTGTAATATCTCACAGTGTTGTACATATAGGCCATTTGTTACGGTGTTATAGTATGTGGAGGTAGACATGTGATCGTAGACATGTGATTGTGGTTGACCATGGTTATGTGGCGCCGTCAGATACTTTTGTAGGACGTGACGTCATGCTAGATTAGGACTTTGTGCCCTTCTGTTCAGTGTGCGTGCAGACGATCCGGTGAGCATGCGTGCGTGGGATCTTCTGAGTTGGCTAGGAAAGGGTTAATCAAGAGAATGAGAACAACGGAAAGCAATATCAACCTGCATCTGTGGTCGGACAAGAGAGTTCCACACAGCACAAGGTGATTGATTCTGAACGAAGGGGTCAAATCTCATTACAACGGTTTATTTTTGGGGATATTTTTTCCCCGCAAGGGGACGACCCAAAAAGGGATCTACAAAAAAGATGGCCGCCCCCCTGCTTACGGTGCTAGTCATCGACCGAAAAAAAGAGACCAGATAACGGCCGTTCGTCACACATGCACACACCTTGCACCGCGTTGGTTTTTCGGTGATATCTCCGCACAGAGTGCAGCAACAACGATGACAAAGGTATCCGCCATGAGCTGTGCTTATGGTCCGTCTTGTGTCGTGGTTGATACAGACCAGGAGGCAATCGGTCGCCCAGAAGTTAGGTTCGCAAAAGCTGACAGCACAAAAAAACTCCCACCGTTGCTGCGTCCAGGCTCTCTCGGTTCGTTTGCGGCTCTTTTGTGCCCTACACATCGGTTTGTCCACCTGGTGCAGCCGAAGGAAATAGACAACGGCTACCGCTAATGCTACCGACTCTTCACCAGTCACATGACAAAGTTCGTGTGAACACCGTTAGAGTTTGCGGGGATCAACTGTCGAAAGATTCAAGTTTATAGGTAAGCTTCATGTGGTTTGAAAAAAAAGACAAGATTTTTTTACAGCCCAACCCTGTCCAAAACGTCCTGAAAAAAGACAGGACGGGCTGTCCAAAACGGGTTGTCTTTTTTCGTAGGGTGAGGAGCTTCGTTAAGTATGTGACCCGGATGTGTAGCGCGTCGCCAGGTGGTATGAATACTGTAACGGTGCTCAGGTCCTGCATCTCGATCTGGCTTCACGAAGTCAACACGCCCTATGCCTTCGTCTCAACCCCCAGGAATGACAAACGGATATGTTCAAAGCGTGGTGCACGCAGCACAGAACAGTTTTGGTCGTGCACTTGTGAATCTCAATCCAACAGCAGCTTCTCAAGCCTGGTAACATCACGACTCTTTTGAAACGAACAACTACAGTTGTTCTCGAAGCGCTGGTTGTGTACGACCTAAAATTCTTGCTGCTGAGCCTGACAAGTGAACCTGCAGTTCAAAAGTTCTTGTTAGCAGAATCTCCCATCCATTTCAGAACTTGAGGGGTTTTCTCTTTGCGGGATGGAGTTCTACACTGTGCTTTGATTTCGTCTCCTCTTCAACAATTTTTCTTTCTTTGCGTGCTGCGGTAGCAGATCAAGGTAAACCTATCGTCCAATATGTAGGAGGTTCGTACGACCGTTCGAGCCACAGGCAACGCGTCTGCAGTATTTGACGCATCGTACCATTTGTATATGATCCGTCACTGTTTGTCCTCCATGGGACGTGAGGGTATTGCTAGTTTGGGACGAGGCGACGTAGGAGAACATGTTTTTGTTCCTACCAGTATTCATCGCTCAGATCAACAGCGCGAGTTTGCCACTACTTTTTCTGGTCTTTTCCCTCGCAATATGGATTGTACATTTGCAGGCGCTGCGTGCGGACAGGCAGCAATTGCACGTATAGCAAACGCCGGTGGCATCTCCCTCAACCACACGGTCAACAACATCAGCCTCGGCCATCTAGGCGTGACCGCACGCACCGTAAAGAGGTCCTGCTCCAATCCTCACCACCTGAGGCGCTGGTGTCATCCGCTAGGTTGCCACTAAAGAGGTGAAGTAACTTACGCGTGTCCCATTTGCTGTTGACGGTTCAAGTGAACATGATGACCAACAACCGATGCGTACATACGTGCAGCGCTTGCTCTCACAATATGTCTCAAGGCCCTCGCGTGTTTGGCAATTTTGAAATATTCGAGGTGTTGTGTCCTACTCTGGGGTAGCACGCACCCGCGCGTCCCCTCGTGTTTGCATTTTCTCATATTGGACCGATGGCGAACAACGGCGAAATTCCGCGCACTCAGATGTCTATTTCCAGTGACTTTCGTAGGATTTTAACCTTTCGACTATTTGGCCAAACTAGCCAACCAGAGCACCCGGTCAGGGTAAAGCCCGAGGCATGTTTCATGTACAACATCCTCCAGTGTATTCATTCTCCCTCCGCACCCTGCTGCTACATCCAGGCTCAGGTTGAGTGCATCTCCGGCGGTTGGGCTCGTGGGAATGCAGGAGAGCGCCTTCCTGAGCGACTTCTTCGGCTGCGTTGGGTTTCTCCCACTTACCACCCGGAGGTATCGCATTCAGGTTGCTTGGAAGATAGAAGTAGTGAAAGGTAGGCCGGGAGAGATCATTTCGTTCTACGCCGCAATTGAGCAGTTTGTCGAGTTCATTGAAACAGGATGGGCATGGCCTTGTGTTGGGGTGGACATGTGGTGCTGGTGGCGCCCCTGCTACTCCACAACGTCGCCCGACACGTGGCACTTTCGCGGTGTTTCTGTTGTGCTGACCAGTACCATTCGCGAGGCTATGGTGCAAATCATGGCAACCCCGGCCACTCTACAGCGACCAGCCGTTGGGGGAGGCTGCGACGAAGAAGCGCTTTTCGACGCGATCGCGCGAGGGGAGGACTTGATCAACGCCTCGGAAGGGCATCAGCATCCTATGAACCCGCGATCTTGCACTTTCTGGTGTGCCATTGCTCTGGGGGCGCTTGCGAAGGGCAGTCCTTTCGAATCGGTATGAATTGGCGTGGGTTCTCCCTATGTTGCTGACAACACGTTTCGTGTACCTGACTATCAGCGGAACCCATTTTGCAAATCCTACATGAAGTTCAAATCCCAACTGGTGGATTGATTTTCTAATTTGGCGTGCCATAGTGGCGTGCTAATGCGACGGGCCTCTATGCCTCACTTGGGCTTGATGGCAGGTGGCGAAGTACTCTCAACTAGCCCACGAAGCGCTGGCTAAGAGCAAGTCGGGTCCCGCAGACGCCGAGGTCGCGAAGTGAGTCTACCAGGGATGACCTCGGCGAGCATGACTGCTGGCCTTGCATTTTGTGATCTTCCCTTCTCAAGGATGCCTCTCTGATGGCTTTCGTCCTCCGGTCACTGCTGTAGATTCGAACGCCCGACTTGATGCTCACGTTCCAGTGGAGCTCGCGGTGCTCCATTCTATGATGGGTATTTACCCTGATGTTCCCTGCTTTCGGTCGTTTTTTTCTACTCCAGGGCATGGGCAATGCTGGCCTACCTACACGGCTTCATGGGAGACTTGGTGAGGCGTTTGCCCTGGCCCCGCCGAGGATATGAGTTGGCATCGCTGTTGACTCGTCATGAGACCAGTTCTGGCATCTCTGTATCACAGCAGCTGGCGCGTTTAGAGTCGTATCTTGTGAGTCGTTTCCACAGCCTGCTCGAGCATTCCTGGGAATGAAAATGGTCAGTTCCAGTTGAGGACCCTTTTTTTTTTCTGAGGTGCTTCCGCTCGACAATTTCGTCCATCCTACAGGAACGGCATCAAGAGTACAAGGCGGTGTCGGAGTCATTGTTTCGGAGTTCAATCGATCGCGGGTCTACCGATAATCTTCCTGTGGTGAGAAGGACGTTTGAACCGGGCTGTGGTGCCCATAGGAACCGCAGAACGAAAGCCGTTCCTCCTCTGTGAATGCTTCAGCGTTTATGCGTGTGTCAGATGAATGCTGACGACGACAAGCTCTTGTTACGGCCAAGGTTGAAGAGCCACCCTGCAAAGCAAAAGTCGGTACTGGAACGAACGATATTGCATGTCTCCAAGTTCCTCTCATCTGCTAATTCTATGTTTTGGCAAAAAGCGATATCACTGACACATATTTTCATGTCCCCGTGCCCTGGCCAGGGCTTCGCCGAGGTTGTTAGCTTTACAGCATTCGACGACCCTTGCGGCGGACAGCGGCAGAGGAAGTCGTCTAGCGCTGAAGAGCAAGGGATGCCACAGGTGTGTGAGTCGATTCCTGTCAGCGTGGTCGGGCAATGGATCCTTTGAACCGGAACTCATTGCATGAATCGATGCGTAGATGGCGTGGTGGTTCGTTGTGTTGGGACCAGTTTCTCCACCGCGCAGCGCTTTGACACCATGGAAATTGTCCTTCAAGATGTAGCGTTGTATGTTGAAAGTTGATGCTATCTCGTCCCGCCACCACCACGTCTCTTGCTGATTGAACCACATCTGCCCACCCCCTTTGCTCACCCTTCGACCCCAGTTGAACGAAGCTGTTACCGAGGGTGAGATATATCGATTTGTCTCTCAATCTTTGAAAGCGTTTGAACAACGCTCCCACGCAATAGCCCAAGAGCGGAGCACGACGACAGGCGAAAGCCCATGCAAGGCCGAGCGTGATGGCCGATTGGAAGGAGCCCGTCCATTCCATGACGCTCTTCTGCCGAAGGATATTTCCACCGCTATGGTCGCTGTGTTGGAAAGTGGGGGCTGTCCCAATTTCGAGCCTCTTGAAAGAGCGGTAGATCGGTGAGTGGAATGGCATCATGCAACACAAATGAGCATTCCCGATATCGTCAAGTGGCATGGTCGGACGATGCGTATCGACAGATATCAGGGTGACAGTGTGGGTGAATATGTAGAGCCATCGAGACCATGACAACGCTTGACGCGGACATTCAGGAAGACTTCCCTCCTTTTAGTGGCTCACATCTTCCCGTTCGCCCGTTTTGTGTATCTCACTCGCGATCGGCCGCATGTCAACATGGGGTGCGGTTTCTCCACGACCAGACCTGGTATTCGTGGTGGTGTCGGCAGCCTTCTCATTAACATGTACGCTGGAGACGGTTTGGACTCGTAGTTGATTCCGAATCAACCCTATCGGTTCCTTGTCTACCGCAGGTGCTGTACTTCCTGCCTCCGCCTCAATAGTGACTCAGTTGGATGATATTTCGGAGGATGTGATTGATTCTGGCACGATACCTAGGGACACATTTTTCCCACTTTTTTTGCGACTGCCGATGGTGCTTACAAGGTTCTGTTGGCCGACGAAGATGCCTGCTCGTCTCGAATCAGAGCTGTCGATTGTTTCACGTCATACGGTTTCGTCCTCGATATTCTTCCCGGAAAACCCATAATCGCCAGGAACCTTGCATTCACAAAGGCAGCAAAGGGCGACGTGCATGCCACCCTGGAGAGAATTGGCCGCTGCGTTGAGGTTTATGAGCGATATCCTGGCGTGTGCCGCGATACGATGGGGTGAGTCGCTTGTGCGCCCTCGGCACATGCAGAAATTGCGTGGCATTCTTTCATTTTCACGGGATATCCTCCGGTAGAATTCACAGATGGCATGAGCTACGCCGCTGCCCCTTGCGTTTGGTTTGGGGCTGTTACACAAGAGTATTCAAATGCATTTTCCTGCATGCATAATCCCGTTCGATACTGCAGAGACACTTCTACCGGGCCGAGGGTACTCCACAGCGTGAAAATATCCGCTATCAGTTTTGCCGTTTTCCGTTGGTGGGTAGTGCACTTTTCGGTAGACGGATTGTTTCATATCCACAAAACACAGGAAAAGCTGGTAATGACGCTACTCACTTAATGTGCGCGTAAATCAATACTCTTCGTTTTGTGTTGGTTGTTGATCCATTCTTGCTTCGGGCTCGCACTTTAGTGAATAGTGGCATCGGCCTCATTGTTGGTCAAGACCTGCTGTTGTCATTGTTCGACACCATCTCCGATACCCATGTACTGGCAGCAGTAATTCCGTCGGATCACGTGGCGGCCCAACCTCTTGGCGTTTGGGTGTGTCAGGGATGCTTGCCGACGTAGCGTTAAACCCGACAGAGATCTCCCTGGTAGTTGAGGCGCATGCAAATATTGTCTACTAGGGGTAAGGATTGGCCTCCAGCCCCCCAATGGGGCAGGTGGCCATCACGAAACGGATGGCGGTGAGGGTTTGGGAGGAAGTGAAGTATAAGAAGAACAAGGAAGATGAACGTTGTACTCTATTAGTCTATATACTGTAGGTGGTAGCCAAAGGTAGAAAGTCTATCGACATAAACGAAAGAGCCGAAACATCATTAGTAACTGCTTGCGTGCGAAGACCGGACTGCCTCTCTCTGGTTGTTTTGGGACTCTTTTTTCAGAATAGAGCAGTGTGACGTCACGCGCGTGACCGTTTGCCCCTTGTTTGTCTGCTCACTCAACGTACGTTCGTTCAGACGTGCAGGTACTCACGCGTCGCGCGTGCAGTTCCACCAAACTGCGCTGCCAAACAAATCTCTTTCTAATATCGCGAGCCATCGAACTGAAGACCTCCATCGCAAACTTGCTACATAGTTGGCTCTTTCGTCTGTTGCGCCCAAAGAATACGGAAGAGGCACACCACATTTGACTGCGTGCTGGCTCCTGTGACGACTGTCCTGGACACACGCCACATTGACCACCCAGTCCCACTCAGATGACGCGGTTGCAAACGCCGATCGCGACGGAATATTTTTCATTCGCCCTACCTCCGAGCTATTTGCTTCGATATCTGTTTGCCTGTGGTAGGCTGACGCTGACAGGGGTAGATAGCGTGCAGCGCAGCACCAAAGCTCTCTTGCTTCCGAACAGTTGTGTATCTGTTTCTCGTTTGAAAATGTCGAATCATCACAACAGAGAGCGTGTGTTGCGAGGTGCTGTGCTAGCGACAGGAGGTGCTCGCTCTGATTCGAGCGTACGAACAAACTTGTCAGAGCAATCATTCCGTTTTCCTTGTAGTACAGCAGTGGTGCGATGCTCCACCCGGAGTCTCCTTCTTGCGCGGCGCCACAATATGGCGACACCTATACTACGTGCATCTATTGGTCGGCAGTATCATGTGACAGGTGCACGACACGCGCACGGTAGTCCGCAACGCATTCAAGAATAATGCTTCGTCGTCGCAAGAGGTACCCCATGCAGTCATGGTCGTCGCGGTAGGCAAACGTTTTTGGGTCGTCGATGTCTGGTCCATACTGCTGTACCAAAAAGTAAACCCGAGCTACCATTTGTTTTTTTACATACTAACAGTAAGACGTGTGTCACGACACGACGACCGTCCTGTTAGAATATACATCACATGATGACAGGGCGGACTGCGCTTTCATGTTCCGTGGTACAACTTCGACATCATTCACCATGTTTAGCCATACTCCCATCTCCAGTTCGTGTGGGAGCGGGGTTGGGTTGCTCGGCTGATTCACCACTCAACAATTGACGCTTTCTCGCCTTCGTGGACGATGATCGCTTAGGATTCCGCCTTTTTGTAGTATGCCCCCCCCAGTCACCCAGTGTTCCACGTGAGCACAAGGGCTCTGATTCCTTGGATGTTGTGGGTATTCGTTAGGTATGTTCGAACTATTTTCCTGAACCACAATTTGCTTGGAGCGGAGGCAGGCTGCTTCTAGGTTGGGTCGAATGTGCTTATTCGTTTATACCGGACTTGGGGCTAGCTTGCGACCGCGTTTGTTTCCTTGGACCTACGGAAAAGGAGGTATTGGTTTGAAGAGCAGACGAGAGGATTTACTACGAAAAGATCAGAGCGGTATTTGAAGTGGAGATTGAGCATCAGCAATACAACGTGCTTACGAGAAGCGCCGCATAAAATATGATGTCGGGTTAATGGAAAAGTACAACCGTCATGGTGCACCGAGGCAATGCGCTACGAAGCGACATTTGTGAAAACCTTTGTTGCCTTGCCCGCCCTTGCCCGCGTCCACAAAAGTTATCACAAGGCACATATTGTGCTGTCGTGTCTCGCAGCTATTGATGACCCCAGAGCCCGAACGATGTACGAAGGTTTGCGAGCATCCTACAATTCGTTCCGCCCTGCTGGATCTTCGCCCGTACCCCCATTGGAGGAGTGGCATGGCGTGGATGCCTTCTGTGACAATATCTATTGCAGGTATGTTAGTTGAGAAATTGAGACGCACAAAGGTCTGCCTTGCGCTGATTCGGGGAGAGGGGTGTTGTTTTTCAGGGTTGGGCGACCTCTAATTAGGCAGTTCTCAACGTGCGGCTTCCTATTGTTCGTTGGACCACACGTGACCAGTCCTGACGACGCGTTTACATAGTTTTCAGCCGTGTTCTTTCCCTCGATATATGAAGACAACCCTCGACCGCTCGCTCGACAGGGCAAGCGACGGCCTCACTGCAAGCGTGAACATGAAGGCCTTCTCGGGGCCATCCACAGACGGAATCAACGTCGGTGATGGAAAGGAGGGCAAGGACAGCGGAAAAGGCGAGGCGGGTCTCCTCGGTCACGGGCATGCAAAATGCGAACTGCTGTCGGCTTGCAACATTCCTCACGATATCATCGACAGCGGCTCCGATTGGGCAACTGCGAACGACACTGCGTGTTGTAAGGGTTCACGCGTACCATCGACAACAAGTGTTCCTCCAGTGTGCTCACACTCCCCATGCTGTCAGTCGGAGGCAGGGCTTCACTCCAAACTGGTAGGACACAGGATTGCCCGGGTAACACTGGCTCCCGGGCCCTTGTCGAGGTCGCCAGCATGGAATGAGGTTAGCGGGATGATGGAGGACACGGAGGACGATAGCATCGGTACAGAGAAATGGTTGGATGTCACCCATGCCATGTTGGATGCACTCTGAAGCGTGCGACGAGAGCACCCTGGCTGGCAATCTCGAGTTCTGGTAGCCGGCAGGGGCGCTTTTCTTTGACGAATGTGCGGCTATAAGAATTCTATAGTGCGAGCGTCCTCAGGGGAATTTAGTTTGGCTGGCAAGCTCTGGGTTGGGAAGCTTAACGGTTTCCTCTCTCGAATGTTGGGGGTGAGTAGAGTGAAAGGAATGCGTCACGACGGTTCCATCTTGGTCAAAAAAATCTGGAGTACACCAGAAAGTGTTGTCACAAGTGCCCAGCGTTAGGAAGGCCGTGACTCCATACTCGGTGCTCCATGTCTGTGCGGCAGTACAGGAAATGCGCTACAGCGTCCAGTCAAGGACGGTGAGATCATTTGTGTTTAGTTCAACGACGTGCATCAGAGAAACGTAGTCTTTGTCCATCGACTGACAGACGTGAGGCAACAAGGGGGCTCACGAAACGCAGTTCGTGCTGGAAGTACTGCCCCTTTTTCGTGCGCTTATTCCAAGTGTGTTCAAGGCGTGTTTTGTATTGTTGGACTTCGTTTTTAGGCTAAAGACTACAGTAATAGACAACAACGTCGAAAATCATCGTCTTTACTCCTTTGGCTCTACTGCTGTAGCTCGTTTTTTTTTGCGCCAAAAAAAAAGGAGGAGAGATTGCGGGGAGAGAGACAGAAGTACAGCAGAAAGAGACGAGTGTACTTCTGTAGACGCAACAGCTATCTCCACCCATAGGCCATAAGGGCTGCCTTCGACAGGACGGTGGGCACAGACAGGGTCAGAGGAGAGTTGATGCGTGGTCGCGGTGCGGCCGCTAGGGCAGGTTAGGCTTATTGACCTGGATAAGATCAGTCGTCAAGCCGCCTAAACTACTATATTTTCAGTATATTCAAATGATCAGTGAAAACGATCAGTGAGAGGGCTTGTAGACCCATAGCTGGTTCTTGTACGTCTATACTTCTCTGTCCCCTCCCCAATGTGAGCCCTGCCGGCTCACTACAGCTCCTGTGATTTTCCCACATGCACGCAAGCACACCAGCACACACCTACCATTGCATCAGTGGCTCTCTAGGTTCGGTCGAGGGTATGTGTGGGGCTATGATGATAGTGTATGTGTTACTGCAGTACTACTGTACGTTGGACTCCGCTATGCTGCTGCTGCTGTGTAGTACAGCTGCCGACATGATGACTGCTGCATCTTGGGAGTGTACGATATTTTCAAATTTGGAGGATATGCAGCAAACCACAATATTCTGGTCTGGTTGGGCTTGCAGTGCCCCTTTTCGCTGTCCTCCTGTCTTTGCTTGAGTGGCTTCCTAGATTCGGGCGAAGGCATGTATGTGGAGCTATTGACGTGTCTCTGTGAAAGGATATGGGGAGAGATTTATTGTGGAATTCGCATTTAGAGCAGTGTGCATCGTTTTTGTAATTTTGGCCGTTCCAGACACCTTGATATTTCCCGCTGGCACTAACGTCCTCTCATTGGTCACCGGGTACGCGGTCGATGCGAATAATAAAGGCACACCTACCTATGGCTTGCCAACACCTGGCGTGGAGGGGTACAGGGCGGCAACTCCATGGCATGCCACAACACCAGCATTTAGAAACGATCAATCAATGATCTGTCAGGACGCCCGTAGACCCGAAAGGGTTGCAGCATCAAACAACGGTTTTACTATTCCGCACAACTGTAATTCTACCATGATAATGAGCATTCAAAGTACGATATACTATACACGTTCTACAACCCATAAATGTATACGAGGTGCAGGTTTTATGTGGACATACCGAAGTTGGAATGCACTGTACAGTGCTGTAGAGCACACATATTGTAGACCTGAACTGCTGTACACGTACTCTGTATCTACCCCATCTGGCCTTTTGTCTCTACCTGGAGTATCTAAGCAGAAAACTCTACACCACCCCAAGCATTGCCCCAAGTGCATTACACACGAAGCGACACGTACTCGGTATGTGTTGCGTGTGCGCCTCCTTGTACGAGCGCGCAAAGATCGAAGACCCTTCCTGTACTTGTCGTCATGGCCGGGGGACTATGTGACACGTTGGTTAGCAGATATGCCCAGTCAACCCATGACATTTGTCTGTCTGGTTTGGCATAGAAAATGCAAGGATATTTCCGGCTTCTGTCTTTTTCAAACGTAGCCTGGGCCGGGGAAAACCCGCACATCGATCCGTCCGGGCCTTGCCGTGATGCGATGTCTATGGTCTTTGATCTACCGACCACGGCACGCATTTACATGAGAACACCACGGTCCTCCCCTGTCTATTTTCGATTTGGTCTATCTATGTAGGTTGCTTCCAATATTGCATTTCGTGAGCATTGACATATACCCTGCTGCACACAAATCTTTCGCCTGGCCTGGGAGACAAACGTCGGTTTCAAAATGTCGGTTTCAAAATATCTGCATGTTACATTTGCAGTTTACAGTACATATGTTGCTGTAGTAGTACGGTTCATAGGCTGGTTTCAAAATCTCTCAACAATTGTACCACCAACGACGGTACTGCTAGTTTTGCGAAACCGCCCATGGGACACCCATGGGCCGCCCATTGCCCATGGGCGGTCATTTAGAAAAAATGTACATGAAAGTGTGGGAGACCACTAGACTAGTCACGATAATCCCACCAGTTCCCGCCGCATATTGCTTTGTCCCTCGGTCCTTGAGTCCCTTGTGTCTGTCGCCCTCTTTCTTGTTCACTTCCTGTCTTGCCTTCGTCTTTGCACGCCGGAGACGACGTGCTCTGTGCCATGAGGTGTGGGAGAGGGGGAGATCCTCTTGGATCTTTCCGGGCCTGTGAGACAGAAATTTGGGGACGAATTGGTTCTCTATTTTAGTCTCCTCCAATCACCGTTTACCCGTTAGTTCCCCGCCACCGGCTGTCCCCGTCGAGTCTCCGTCACCCGAATATACAGCGCGTCTGTCTACAGCGGTATACTTAGGAGCTACCGCGGAGAACAATGACGTCCAAGGAAACTTCGAATGCGTTGCCGTCGTTACATGGGAACAGCGTTGGTCGAAAGGAGACTTGCTTGCGGCAGGCCCTGCCTGGAATGCGCAGAAGTTGCTCGGAATGTGGAAGGAAAAAGAAGAGTTGTGATGGGCGACAACCCTGTGGGTAAGACCTGGCGAGGTATCCGCTACAAGCCATGCAGAAACCGCTGTCTCCAATTAGTCCCACGCTGTTTCTTCAGCTTGCCCAGAGGTGGACTCGGCAGCTTTTGCTATACCTGTCGCCAACCACCGCCCGCTTCTGCCACCTGGGGGGGGGTGTTGGATCCGTTGTATCGAACGGGCGTTGATTAACCCCATGAAACCGCCGGAACAAGCAAACCGATGTACTGCCACAGGATACTGTACATAAAAGGAATCAGTTCCAGTTCCAAGCGTTGGTCCAGGGTGGTGCGGTATCCAAAAATATATTAATTCAGTATAGAGATTTTCAGCGCATAGAGTTAAGTAGTGCCGAATCCTCGGTGATCTCGGCCTCTTTCTGGTCTAGACTATAATATATGGGGGGGTGTTGTTTATTTAATTGGTTTTAGGGTTGGGGAGTACATATGTAGGACCCATTAATACTACGGACAGAGGGAGAAACGACCCCTAGAGACTCAATACCTTGAAGAAGTCAAAACTGCTGTGCATTTGTTGTGGCGGTCCATCATATTGAATCCTGGAAATCTCGATGAGACGGTTGCAACGCCGCCATTTTCGGCAGCGTCACTCCGTCTTTCCTGCTGAGTATTCGAGCTAGGGGGGATGTGGTGTATCGTGTCACCTGCTGTTCACATGTACGTTCCCCCACCTATTGGGTTTGTCGGTGGTTTCTCTGCAGGGAGTGAAGCAGTACTTGTTAAGCTATTCCCTGCGAGCTGTGTTTAGACTACGCAACGTCTTGCGTACGGCTGATGGAAAATACCGGGCTGAAAATACATAGCAGTAGGGGGCGATCATTTACTGGCGGCACCTGGACAAAAAACAGACAAAAAATAGTGTGCGTACGGCACAGCAGCAGCATCAGCAACAGCGAGGGCGTGTTGCTTCCATGCCCCACACACTCTTCCTTCTCTGTGTGCTATGTGCTCGGTGCTGGGTGTGCTGTGTCTACTGTGTGTTGCCAAGATCGCAGGTGATGTGTGCCCCTCCCGTGCCCAATTCCAAATGTGTCCCGCTACCGACGTTAACCAAAGTACCAGCTTCTAGTACAAAAGAATGTGTCCCGCTACCGACGGCGGGGTTCCGACACTCTAACACCCCCTCATCAACCAAAAGTACCAGCTTAGAGTCTAGTACAAACACATGTGTCCCGCTAATGACGGCGGGGCTTCGACACTAAAATACCGCCGCTCCAGTAGGGTGTAGACTACTGTATCGGCCCGCAGTTAAGGAGCGCCAATCTGGGTCGAGGCTCAAACTCTCATTTTGTCCCGGAGAGACCAGCCGAAGCCCTCCAGTTTATGTTCCTTTTCTAAATTCGGCGAAGAACAATAACCGCAAGTCCACGAAGTAATGTAGTCCACGTGTGACATCATGCCGAACGCTCGATGTGGCGAACATTGACCGTGAGCGCCCTCCAGGACTTCCGAACCCCCTCCTGTTCGCCCACCTCCAGCAGCACCCACGCCCCAACGTCCGCAATAAAAAAGTACAATAGCCAGGGGTAGGGTGTGTGTGTGGCAGCGCTCTGGCACTCTACAGGGCGTTTCCTATTCGGCACGTTCCCCCAGCTCCCCTTTGTTTCTTATATCTTGGGGATGGCAGTTGGTTCAGGTTCTTACTGGGATGTTTCTTAGTTTGGTGCAAATTGAGGTTTGTTTCTTGGCCCAAATTTCTTATTTTTCGCCCGAATCTGAGCCTTTGTTTCTTAACACCATGTTTCTTATCTGTATGCGCGGCCAGTGAACGCGTTGTTTGTCTTAGTATCAGTGGTATCTGTTCAAAGAGGCGCTGCCAGTGAGTTCGTTGTTCTGTCTTCGCACTCAAGCTGAAAAGGGCGTGGATGCGTAGACCTGTTCAGTAGTGTTTACACATTGATAGTTCCCTGTCCTCCCTCCGTGCCGCGCGCGCCCAGGTCGTTCTTCGAGAGACATGGAGGCTTGTGCATTTTCACTCGGTAGGGGACGCGCTTTTCCCCCATTTTTCTTGTAAAATTCTGAAAAAAATAGCCTGGTGCATCTACAAGCCTGTGTGTTTGCGTGTACTATAATAGGTACAAATACATCATATAGGAAAATTTGTAATCGGAATTTGGGTAGTAAGTACCACATCGGGTTATCCTACAATTAAGTTATACAAGCGCTAATTTAGCCACCACATACACCTAGTAGGATCCACTGAAGGTAAGGTGGCGAGAGTCGACAACACATACTGACTCATAGTAATTTCGACTGACGGTAACCTTGAAGTAGGGACGGCTGGAAACCAAGAAGAGTCGCCGTGCAGTATAGCATAGTCGATAGCAGCAGTGCGCTGCAGGCAGTTCCTGATACTGCCTCAAACCTTACACGCTGCCTCAAACCTTACACGCAGTAGGTACTGGGCTGCACCAAGAACCGTTGATGCCCAGCGATATGCATGAATGCAGAGAAAGCCAAATATTTGAAACTACTGAAGGACAATCATACGTACACACAAAGACATGGCGCGACGGCTTGGAAGATTCAAAGTGACACACGACAAAGGTGTACGACATAATCCAAACGCGCAGTCGGTACTGGGCAGCCCCAAGAAACGTTCACACCCAGCGATATTGTTGGAGAAGTCAGGAAACCCATATACATGTGGAGCTACGCATGGACACTCACGTACTTGCATAGCCCTAGTAGTATGCACCCAAAGAGATATCGCGACGTTCTGCACGATCAAAAGCGGCACCCGACACAGGTGTCAGGCAATACCAAAATACTTGTGAACACTGCCGCAGCGTGCCGCAACGTTCGTCGACAGGAGGTGCTCCGCTCTGACTCGAGCAATAGGAACAATGCTGTCACGGCAATGGAGTGCGAACCGACGTGTCAATCGTTACGTTTCGGATTCCTTGTAGTAGAGCCAGGTAGGAGATATTCCCAAGGAGTCTCTTTGCGCGGCGACCACAATATGACGACACCTATACGGGAATCTGCTGTTCAGCAGCATCATGCGACATGTGCACGACACGCGCACGGTTGTTCGCATCGCATTGAAGTATTCTTCTTCGTCGCAGGGGTATCGCATCCATTCATGGTCGTCGGGGTAGGCAAACGTTCTTGGTCGATGCCTCTTCCATGTCGCTGTTTCCAAAAAACGAAATCGAGCTACATGCATACCATTTTTTTTTTTGCCATACTCTACTAACAGCAACAAATTTGTCACGACACGACGACCATCCTGTGAGTATATAACCAGGGAGAACGATTGCTCCCCCGCCCCCCAATGGGGCGGGCGGCCATAACGAGACGGATCGCGGTGAGGGTTTGGGAGGAAGTGAAGTATGATGTTATCCACATACTCACGGGATGTCGGCGCGAGACATTAGACCTCATTTTAGTGCTCACCAAAATTGGGGCCGTACTTTGTTATTTGCGGGCCACAATATGCGTTTGCGACGAAATGTCTAGCGTTACGGCCACCACATCGCACAACTGTGGCGCAGCAACGAAGACGTGTACCGAACCTTTACGTGCCACCGTCACACGTTGTCATGAGTGCACTTGTCGACAGCTCACGTTTGCTCTTGGTGTTGTGTTGACGTTGTGGCGACCACCTGCTCGTGCCGCCTGGACACGAAATTGGAACCGTGTTTTTTATTTTTGGCCACACAGTTGTGACCAAGAGTGCCTATTTTTCTTTTTTTTCAGAAGGCAAAAGATGGCCAATCGACGCCCTATAGGTCTTGGTTAGTCGAAACGCAGGGCTGTCTACTGAAGGAACGCCGGAATTCAGGCAGAAACCAAACGAGGGTCCCTACATCTAGAGCCTTTTTCTCCCTCCTGGGAAAAAGGGAAAACCGCTGCGCTTCGCACTCCGCGGAACAATGATATTCCCCTCGACGGTACCTTTCTCCTACGATTCTGTGCTAAAGCCCCCTATAACCGGGCACTCGCCTTGTCGGTGAACCACCTATAATAGGTAGTCTTCATTATACTTTTTCATGCTGCATGTTCCCCCTTTTTTCGCTCTTTCTTTTCCTAAAAACTGCTGCATTGTAGGAGATAGCACCGGGTGAGGTGGAGTTTGCAGATCTCCTTTAACGAAAAACAGGAAACCCCTGTGTGCCTTGGTTTTCGAAAGTCTAACTCCAGCACGAACCTATCATCGCACCGCAACAGCCCGCATGTTGCTGATGTACAATGTTAGCAAAGATACTACAGTAATCCTTGTGGTACGGCAGTACAAGCAGGATTAGTTTGAGCTGGCGTGCGGTCCGATTTTGAAATAGTGACCGCGAATCAGCATGTGCGCGAGCCCGAACTTCGGCGAAGCTCTTGCCTCGCACGTCGTACTCATCGCCCTAGTCGATTTCAATGTGGGGCCATGGATGTATTTGTAGGTCTAGCCACAGGTCGGGACGGTGCTGGATAGAATTTCGAAACTCGGACCGCAGTAGATTCAAGAATCCTGCTTTGTAGCTCGCCGAAATTAACGATAAACGGATCGTTTGGAAAATCGCGGACCGGTCGCAAATCTGTAGAGACGCAAGGGCTACAAGAATAACCGCAAATGTCTTTATACTACTGTAGATCCATCTGTGGACGGTTGCGTAGATTCGTACTGGAGTCAGAATTTAGAAAACGAAGATATGCCGGCGTTTCCTGCTTGTGTTTAGAAGAGATCGGCCAGATCCACCTCGTCCTTAAAACCTTTAGTGTCGGCCGAGGCTAAGGTTCATAGATCCTCTTGCGCGCAAAACCTGTTCCGCAATTTTGCCTTTATTGTAGGGACTCTCAACCGGACGCATAAAAAGTGCCAAGTTCTGAAGTGAGGGCCCTTTCTGTGGTGCACATCAAACATCCCGTTTCGTTTGACTTGTTGCACAGATGGCTCACTCCCTTTGAGCTTCGTGTGGCCGACATTCGAATCCAACCGCTCTGCTGTACTCCTATCCGACGAGACTTGTGGCGAATGGACAACAAGTTGTTGGAAACAACGCGCAACCTGTACTCATTTTTTTACCCTTGGCTAAACCTAGACCGCGTCTGCTGCCCACGGCCTGAATCCGACTAGAGCACACCCATTCCGCGAGTGGTAGGGGGTACGAGCTGCTGGAAGGTAACGCGAAAGGAACTTTGTGTTTCTGCCAGAACGGACAGCACGACGAGACAGCTGTTGCAATATAGGGTGACTCCACAGGAATCGTTGTGTAGAAGAAGATAGCCGAATCCACCTGCTGAAGTTCTTCCCGATATTTGTGGCGAATGATGAACAATATGTGGGCTGCAAGTCACCCCACCCGCTATTTGCAGGAAATAGTGTAGACGTCCTTGTGTTATTTTGTATGAGCGTCTTCTCAGCGAAGCGCTTGTTGCAACCTCGACAAATGGGGAGGTGTATCGACCACTGTCTTCGTGTTCGCCACAAAAACGTAGGTGCTTTACGGTGACACGTGGCGTTCTTTGTAGTTTCGAAGTATTCGAATTCTTCAGTATTCGAAAGGGAGCTTCGTTTGAAACGACCCTTACCCGACTGCACGATCGGTTTCGAGATAAGAACTCGATAATTCTTCTGACATTAATATGGTCAGCAGTTGTGAACGAGAATCTTCCGCTCCGTTCAAGGATCTGAACACATGACTGCAACCTGACGAGGCACATACCAGGTATTTTCAACCACAAAACAGCAGTGCCACGGAGAGCACCTATGGGTAGTTCTGAAACTGGTTTTGCTCTCAGAAACATGCAGAAAGCAGTCCTGAGCTACCCGGCAGAGGCGCCGGGCCAAACCAGCGTCATAAACTAGCGTAGTCCCAGAGCGTCGGTCGAGTTTTTTCAGGCAGAATCGCTCTCTGCGTCTGTGATTACATGGACCACACGTCTCGCCAAGAAGAGTGGGGGGACTGTCACCGTAATGGATAGGAGGAAACACACACACACTACAGCGAGAATCGCCGATGTGAGTCTGAGCGGAACGGAAAGATGGAGGGGAAGGCGGATGGGGAAGAAAGAACGGCGAGGATAGAGCGGGCACAACGTAGATGAATACACAGGCAGGGGCATAACACATGAACGTCTTGAATATCGCGGCGTCTCTATGACAGTGGAAAGTAGGGGGCGGAGCTTCATCGAGTGTCGACCTCGAATGCATTGCACAAGGCACATTAAGATCTGAATATTGTGACGATACTCATGTTCTCGGTCTCGAAGAGAACTCGCATAGTCGGCAAGCACGCCTTGTACGTCATCGCCCTGGACATGGAACACGGCAACGTCTTGAACCTTGCGCCCACAGCACTGAAAGGTTTTGATGGTGCAATCTTCATACTTCAAGCAAAGCGGATGCGCCATACTCGCGAGTTGAAATTCAACCGCAAGTCTGGTAAAGACTTGAGTCCAATATTGCAGAACTGGCCTGAGGAGCCCCGCTTTAAGCAATTTGAAAGTCTTTCTTTTGAATCTGGCACGTGAACTTTCAATCCGAAACTCCTTGTGCAATTCCGTCCGCAACTTCTCTCTTCAAGTTCAGAAATCAGAAGTGTTTCTCTGCGAAATTAGCTTCTACGCTGAGCTTCAATTTCATTTTCGGCCATTTGTCTTGTTTAGCTTGCGGTGGTCGCAGATAAAGGTAGCACGGTCGTTCAAGTCGTGAAGGCCCCCGTATAGCCGTCAAATCAACAGGGAGCAGGAACACTATGCCCTCTCTCACTCGAAATCAGCGCCGCCGTTCGTTCTCAATAGGACGTAAGTTTGTTGCTCGTTTGATGCCAGGCACAGTGTTTCCATGTCTTGTATGCTTCCATCAGTGTAAACCACTCAAAGCCTACGGCGCTACTGCTTTGCTGGCCTTTTCCCTTCACAACGTGTATTTTCTTGCAGGCGCTGTGCAGCGAAAGGCAGCCAGTGCACATACGTCAAACGGCGGTGGCATCTCTCAAAACCACACCAAGAACAACGTCAGCCTCAGCCGTCTGATCGTTGCCACACGCACCGTAGAGAGGTCCTGCTCCAATCCTCACAACCCAGCGGACTGGCGTCTTCTGCCAGGTTGCCGCTTAAGAGGTGAGGTGTAGTTCACACGTTTCCCTGTGCTTTTCGCTTTGACAAACCAAGTGAACGGATATATCAACCAACAACCAAGGCGTGCAGACGAGAAGTGTAGCTCTCAAATCATGTCTTTGTGAATATGTGTTTGGGTGCGTTGCTTTTGGCGTTGTGTTCGCCAGTGGAATCCGACTTTGGGGGGCCCAATACCGCTCGCCCGCTTTTCTTGAAATTTGCCATGTTGTACGGGCGGCGACGCGAACTGCGAATGTCCGGACACGCAAATTGGCACTTCCTATGACATGAGTAGGAAATCAAAAACGTGACTATTTGGGCAATCTAGACTATCACAGAAGCCCGTCAGCGTTGATGGGGAACGTCCGTCGCTTCTTGCGTACAGTTCATCATCACGCATGATCATCCAGCTTTGCTCTTTATTCTGCTGCTACATCCAGGCTCAGGTTGAGTGCATCTCCGGCGGCTGGTCTCGTGGGAATGCAGGAGAACGCCTTCCTTAGCGACTTCTTTGGCTGCGTCGGGTTTCTCCCGCTTACCAACCAAAGGTATTGCATACATGTTGCTTGGACTATGATACACTTTACGCTGGGAGAGCTACTTTTGTTCTACGCCCCAATAGAGCAATATGCCGAGTTCATTGAAACAGCATGAACAGGCTCCCGCTTGGATGGACGTATGGTGCTGGTGGTGCACCTGTACTCCATACCGTTGCCCGACACGTGGCGCGTTTGCGGTGTCTTCGTTGTTTTGACCAGTACCATTCGCGAGGTGATGGTACAAATCCTGACAACCCCGGCCACTCTACAGCGGCCACCCGTTGCGGGAGGCTGTGACGAAGAAGCGGTTTTCGACGCGATCGCGCGAGGGGCGGACTTGATCAAGGCCTCGGAAGGGCATCAGCTTCCCATGAACCCGCGATCTTGCATTTTCTGGTGTGCCATTGCTCTGGGGGCGCTTGCGAAGGGCAGTCCTTTCGAATCGGTATGAAGTGGCGTGGGTTCTCACTTTGTTGCTGCAAACGTCTTTTGCGGACCTAACTGTCAGAGGAACCCATTTTCCATATCGTATTGTGGATGAAGTTCTAATGCCAACTGGTGGGTTGTTTTTCTATTTTAGAGTGTTTGGCTTGTCATTCATGCGACGGGCCTCTATACCTCACTTGGGCTTGGTGACAGGTGACGAAGTACTCTCAACTAGCCCACGGAGCGCTGGACAAGAGCAACTCGGGTTCCGCAGACGCCGAGGTCGCGAAGTGAGTCGAGCAGGGATACCGTCCACGAAGATGACTGCTGGCCTTGCGTTTTGTGATGTCCCCTTTCCAGGCACGCCTGCCTGATGGCTTTAGACCTCGGGTCACTGCTGTAGATTCCAACACATCACTTCATGCTCACTTTCCGGTGAAGCTCGTAGTGCTCTATTCAATGATGAATATTTTGCCCGATGTTCCGTGCTTTCGGTATATTTTTCCCTTCCCAGGGCATGGGCAATGCTGGCCTACCTGTACGGCTTCATGGGGGACTTGGTGAGGTGTTTCCCCTGGTCCTGCCGTGGATATGAGTATGCATCGCTGTTGACGTGATCAACTCAGTTCTTGTTTCTCTGTAGTACAGCAGCCGACGTGGAACGATACTGCAAGCAAGTCGCTTCGGCAGCCTGCTCTGCATCATGTTGGAACCGTTGTGCACCAGAAAGTATCCCTTTCTTTTGATTTTTCCGACGTGCTTCCGTTCGATAACTACGTCAACCTGACAGACACGATATCAAGATTACAAGGCGGTGTCAGCATCATTCTTGAGATGTTCAATCGAGGACGGATCTACCGCTTCTCTTCCAGTGGTGAGAACGACGTTTGCACCCCGACTGGGGTGCCCATAATGACCGCAGTATGAACAGCGTGCCTCGTTTCTACATGTTTCGGCTGCGATGTGCTGGAAGCTCAATCTTGATGACTCCAAGCGCTTGCTGCGGTCCAAGGCGAAGAGTCCTCCCTTTGGGCTATTGGCGGTTCTGGAATGCACGATAGAGTATGATGCCAAAGTCCCCCTCTTGTCCCCTGATGCCATGGCTTGGTTGTCTGTCCACATCGCTGATCTACGGGTCCTATGCGGCCGAACGCTGACCAGGGGTTCGCCGAGGTTGTTAGCTTTACCGAGATCGCCGACTCGTGCTGCGGACAGCGGCACGTGAAGTCGCTTGCTGGTGAAGTGCCAGCAATGCCGCAGGTGTGTGAGTCGATTCCATCGCGGAATCGTTGGGCAATGAATCCTTTGAACCTGACCTCGCTGCACGGAATCGATACGTTGCTGATGTGCTGGTGTGTTGTGTTCGGACCAGTGTGTCCACCAGGGAGCATTTGTTCGCCACGGGTATTGTGAAAGCTGATTCTGTCTGGTCTCGCTACCACCACGTATTTTGCTGATTGGCCCACATCCGCCCACCACCTTTGCTCACACCTCGATCCCAGTTGAAAGAAGCCGCCACTGAGGGTGAGATATATCGATATGTCTCTCAATCTCTGAAAGCGTTTGAGCAAGGTTCCCACGCAATAGCGAGCAAGCAGAGCACGACGACAGGCGAAACCCCATGGAAGGGCGAGCGTGATGGCGGATCAAACGGAGTCCGGCCATCCCACGACGCTTACCAGGCGAAGGATATTTCGAACGCTATGGTTACTATGTGGGGACAAGGGGGCTGCCCCGATTTCGAGCCGCTTGAAGGAGTGGTAGATCGGTGAGTCAAATTACATGATGCAACACCAGTGAACATGGCGAAGATCGCAACACAGCACGGTGGTGCCTTTACTGCCCAACGATATCAAGGTATGCCGTGAAGGTTGGTACCAGGAGCCATCGAGTCCTCAACCCTGCTGTAGGTTAGCACATTTGGGAAGACTTCGCTCCTTTTACTGGCTCACATGTTCCTATTCGCCCGTCGCTGCGCATCTCACTCGCAATCGGCCGCATGTCAACATGGGATGCGAAATTTTCCGGCGACCAGACCTGGTATTCGTGGCGGTGTCGGCAGCCTTCTCGTCAACATGTACGCTAAGGATGTTTCGTACACGTCAAAAAAACGCGCTGTCCCACCACCATCATTCTGAATCAACACCAACTGCTGTTGTTGTCTACCGCAGGTGCTGTGTTTCTTGTTTTCAGCTCAACAGCGATTCAATTGGTTGACATTGCGGTGACCATGTGATTAATGCGAGCCGAAGATGTGAGTTGTTCTTGCGGTACCTTCCGTCAGCTATATTTGAACTTTGTTTGGCGACTGCTGATGGAATTGTCTCTGGCGCTTGCAAGGTTCCGTTGACCGGCGACACATGCCTGTTCGCCCCCGGTGAGACTTTTTTCACAGTCCGGTTTCGTCCTCGGTCGTTATACCGGAACCTCCCAAATCCGATAGGAGCATTGCCTTCGCAAAGGCAGAAAAGGGCGATTTACATGCCACGGTGGAGAGACTTGGCCGCTGCGTTGAGGTGTATGAGCGATATCCTGGGGTGTGCCGAGGCACGCTGGGGTGAGTCCTCGGCACTGAAGAGATTGTGTGACTACAACTAACTTTCGTGCGGTCTTTGAAGTTCACATGTTATATAGCTACTTCCGCCGCCATGCACTTGGTTCGGGCTGTAACGAGAGAACAGTACTCTAAAAGTGTCAATTCTTTCATGCATCATGTTCGTTGTGAAAGGGGTCCTGCCACTTTCACGAAGGTATTGCGAACTGTGAATTTTCCGCGAGTATGTGCCTACGTTTTCTGTCGTCGGATGATGCCGTTCGGGGGACGTATACGTCGCTCTTGAAGCGGATAGTGATGCTACTGGCTTGATGTTCGATGTGAACCCTTTCTCTAATATCTGTGTACGGGGTCTCAATGCTTCTGAACAGTGAGTGGTAATCGCCGGAATAGCCGGTCTCGAAATTGACAGTTGTTGCGGTTCGGCCTCCTCTCAGTACCAGCCTCATAGCAGCAGCAGCATCACTATCTCCCTTCGTGCTGGATGACGGCCCCTCCACCTACAGTCTTCGTTTTTCGGGAATGGTCCCTCCGTTGGTGATAAACTCGCCGGAGACCTTCCCCGGCAGAAGGGGTGTATGCAAATACTGTTGATGACAGGCACTACCTCTGGAGATGTTACTCTACACTTTCCATTTCATTCGACGTTTTTAACCTACTCCCATCGTATGGAATGGGACAAGATTGTTCGGCGGCAGCACGTCCCCCAACCATGAACGATTTCCTGTCTTCGAGGCCGTTCGACCACGGCTTTGCGTGTTGCCCCTTGGAAAGGTGGGCACAGCAACTAGCTATGTCCAATTGAGCCCAAGGGTTTAATGACTGGTACTTGTCTAGAGAATAGGCTGTAATGTGCGTAGACTCTTACTCTCAAGCACCATTAGCATCACCGCGAGTGATGCAGTGCCTCTGGGTCGATTCGAATCTGTTTTCAGCTCTGCCGCGTTTTGGACGTTCTGGACAGTTAGAAGAGAAGCGAAGAGGATATGTTGGACAGAAATCAGTGCGGGGTCTCACGTGAAGACAAAACTACCGGCACCATGTGCTAACGGGAAGGTTTGTGGTAGAAAAATTATGTCATGGTGTACCGAGTGGTATTCGCTACAAAGCGCCATTTGTGAAACTCGTATATCCCGTGCTCCCCTTGCCCGCGCCCATCAAAGGTACCACAAGGCACATATGGTGCTGGTTGTCCTCGAAGCGATTGGTGACCCCAGATCTCGAGCGATGTACGACACTTTGCGGGAGTCCTACAATTTGTTTCGGCCTGCTGGTTCTCTGCCCGTACCCCCGTTGGAGGAGTGGCACGGGGTGGATGCCTTCTGCGACCATCTCTATTGCAGGTAGGTGTGCAATATGGCAGAAAATAGGGCCTGCCTAGTATTCTTCGGCGTCAAATATTCCGATTCAACATTGGCATACGCAAATTCGGAATGTTCGCAACAGAGGATTTGCAATTGTACCTTGGAGCACCCGCGGTTTCCCCTTACGACGCGGCAGATCCCAGTACAGTACGGGGACCTATATTGTGCCGGGTGTGTCCTGACGTTTTACCGGCACTATGTAACGCGCACCGGCACTATTCAGAGTAGTGCCTCAATAGTGCCGGACCAGCACTATTGAGTTCCAATATTCCTCAGCAGTGCCGGTCCGGCACTATTGAGGAGGTGTAGATTTCATGGTGTAGCGCTCTCAAGCTTAGCGGGGCCAACAAAGTACGATGTGGATCGAAATTACGTGTGTTATTAGTGGACGAAGCTAAATCTCAGTCCTCGTTGCCCTCCTTCGATTTTGCCAACGAGCCACGACAGGAAGCGCACCGCAAGAAAACAACCATTACTACCACGGCCGTACCGCCCGCCCTCACTACATCGTGACAAACTATTTCATGTCTGCCTGGCGTACCCCCTTGGATGTTGGAAGAAAGGATAAAGGCCAATATCACGAACCAAAAAACGACAGGAAGGAAGAAAGATAAACAACCGTTACTACATACCACAGCTGTACCCCCCACCCTAACTACGCAGCAACTCTTCCTCATGTCTGCCTGGCGACCCCCCTTGGGTGTTGCAAGAAAGAAACAAAAAAGCTGCAGCAGCAGGTGTCCCTATTATTCTGTGTGGCGTCTGTCCTCTGGCGTGTGTGTGTGTGATGTGTGTGTCTTTATCATTAGCATCGACAGCGCTAGCCGGTCGACCAATGAAATGACGTCGGTCTCAGTGCGGTTGAAAACACAACACACTTCTACGTGCCATTACCTGGAACCCGTTGAGGAGGTTGCGGGGGGGGGGGGGGGGGGGGGGGGGGGGGGGACCCCTAACCGGGGGCGCGCAAAACCCCAAAAATTTTTCCCCCCCCCCCCTAAAAACGGGGGGGGGGATTGGGGGGTTTTTTCCGGAACAGGGGTTTTTCTCCCCAAACC
>FN649757.1:181128-237280 GCA_000310025.1 Ectocarpus siliculosus
GGGGGGGGGGGGGGGGGGGGGGGGGGGGGGGGGGGGGGGTACTCGTAGTCGTGCATGCCGTAGTCGTCAGACCATTGACCTCGCATCCCTACAAAGCCGGGACGGAGCATGCCGGGTTTTCACCGGACCAGGCTGTCACATCACCAAGCGCGAAGCGCCGTGAGGTATTCGGCGAGTTGCATGAAGGGTGCGCTGCATCCTGCTAAGGGTGTTCGGCATCTTGTGCTTACTTCTTTGCCTACGGATGACAGCTGCGTATGACTTAATTTATTTTCTGGTGCTTTCACTTCCAGAGACAGCAGTTGTAGGCGCTGTGTAACTGCCTCGAGAGTGCTTGACCAATCTTAACACAACGTGCGATTATCCCCTTTGCGCGGAGTGAGGGTTCTCGACCCCGCACAATAGTATCTACTCGACCACCATTCATGGTTACCGCAAAAAGAAAAAAAAAGGCAAAAAAGCGCTTATTTTGGTTTCTGTCGAATTGCTTCATTATTTCTTCGGTTTCTAGGCTACGTGTTGGGGAGAGAGACGCACGAAACGCTCATCGTCTCTCCGGCCGCGTTAGCTGCGAAGGACGGTGTCAACTGTTGCAAATCCATCTCTCTCCCCACAAATACTAGCCGGGGGACTACGACTGCAACCGCAGGAGTCCCAAAACTGACATATCCTCAAATGGTAAACACCATTCTACAACACCCGACTAGATACCGAATATTCCCGAACTTATGCCCCCACCTTCGAAAGAAAAGGGATGGGAGGGCGGGATTTTCTAAACTGCCGCCGCTACTGCGTTAGGCGGCTGCTGCTGTCCTTCCGTTGCTTCACGCGCTCTGTAGCTCTCACACGTTACCCGACTTTGCTACAGCCCCTGCGTGAACTCGATCACGGAATGACACCCCCCAGCTCTAGACTACAATAATAAATCCAAACACCGTGACCCTGGGTTTCCGATAGAAAATGAAGTCAAATTCTAATTCGACTGTTACAAAATAAACACCAGTTTATTCTATCTGCCCTTCGAACAAACCTTCCTTTTATTTTGGTTTCTGTCGAATTGCTTCATTATTCTTCGGTTTCTAGGCTACGTGTTGGGGAGAGAGACGCACGAAACGCTCATCGTCTCTCCGGCCGCGTGAGCTGCGAAGGCCGGCGTCAACTGTTACAAATCCATCTCTCTCCCCACAAATACTAGCCGGCAGACTACGACTGCAACCGCAACAAGAGTCCTAAAACTGACCAAGTCCTCAAATGGTACACACCATTCTACAACACCCACATCGGGGTCAGTTTCTGGACGATTACCGAATAAGTCAACTATGCGTTCCCCATACGGTCCCCTCCCCCGGCTGTCTCGATAGTACTATCCCGCTGCCGTCTGTAAGTTCCGTGACACTCGCCGCGAATCCTCTACATTGTTTCGTGCATACGGCTTGTAGACATTCGACCTCCACTTTCCTTCTCTCTGAATCACTCGTTCTGCGATGTCTCCGCCCGATGCAAGAGCCGTGGCGCCTCCGATTCGCAACGAGTGCAACGCGTACACCTGGGGGTTATGCCCCGACTTCGCTACCACTTCTCTGACTACACGGAGGGCAGCACTATACCTCACTACTCTCACTGCTCTTCCACTACGGTACGAAGCCAACGGAGCGGAGTCAGGCAACGTCGCATGACACGACAATAGCTCCACCACAAGAGCCACCGCGCCCCCGCGTGCTCTCAAACCTGACGGCGGTCCGGTGACTTCGTCTCGCGTACGAACCCGTATGATGCCGTTCTGCTCTTGATCGGCATTGTGCCCTCTAAACCTCATTTCGACACGGTCTGCTCTACGATAGTGACCAAAGTCTAGTTGCGTCCCGTCGGCAAACAATGCTTTGTCCGTCCTTGTAAGACGGTGTGCCTCATGCACCCTGCCCGCGTCATTCGCGAACACCTCATCAGACCGTGTGATGAAGAGATAGGACAGGCACAGACACAGCCACATCACTCTGCCCCCTTCCCCCCAGTTCTGCCTTGCGCTTTCGCCGTCCAGCGGCATACGCCAAGACACAGGCAGGCGCACACGGCGTACCGTCCCCAAAGCCACGTGGTTCCTCGCCATCCCCCTTAGCGCACATTTCAACATCGGAGACGACGAGTCTAGCTCGCACAGGTGCTTCCACTCATTGGCGCGTCCCGTGCTGATACGTGTACAGCTTTTTTTTTTTTTTTCCTTTGAGATCGGTTAACTCTACTCGCCAAAAGCACGAGTGCTTCCACTCATTGGCGCGTCCCGTGCTGAGGCTGACATCACATATGCAGCACGGGTGCTTCCACTCATTGGCGCGTCCCGTGCTGACACGTGTACGACTTCGTTTTTTTTTTTTTTTGCGTTGAGATCGGTTAACTTCCACTCGCCATCAACACGGTTTTTGCTTCATTTTATCCGTTCCTGTGAATGCTGTTGTATGCACTTTCCGATTACGTATGCGGCCGCTTTGTATACCGTGGGACTTGTCAATGCCATCAGTGGAGACGATAGCTTACGTGAGCATATTATGCATTCGGCTACACTATTTTACCCGTCTGTGTGCGGCACAGACCAGGCACCGGCAAAGTAGTCCCGAGTGAGCAGCCGGAAACAGAGAACAAGGCACCTGCACCATGTACATACTCTTGACAGCACACGCCTCGTGCCCCACTGCCGCGGGTCGATTGGTTATGTCCGATGCCGCAAGGGTTCTCCACCCTGTGCAGTACAATGGCTGCTATCGTGGCACGTACAGCAGCGCGTTTTTTCCGTTAAATTATTTTTTCAGCGAGAGTACATCTCCTCGGGTTGGGATGAACGGCATCCCATGTGTGGGAGGGTACCTATCTGAACGACGTGGCGAGAGAGACTGCGGTACGCCGCTTATCTTACTGCACCCTCCCCCCCCCGTGCTAATGCACTCAGCGGTGAGGTCACAAGAGTAGCGGGACGCGGGAAGGAACACGGCAGACACGATGGATGTTGGACACAGACCCGATTACACACCTTATATGGAGGGTCCCGAGCGCGCGCTGGTCGCTTCCCCAATGCTTGCGCCGCGTCCCGTCCTTTTTCTAAACTGCCGCCGCTACTGCGTTAGGCGGCTGCTGCTGTCCTTCCGTTGCTTCACGCGCTCTGCAGCTTTCACACGTTACCCGACTTTGGTACAGCCCCTGCGTGAACTCGATCACGGAATGACACCCCCCAGCTCTAGACTACAATAATAAATCCAAACACCGTGACCCTGGGTTTCCGATAGAAAATGAAGCCAAATTCTAATTCGACTGTTACAAAATATACACCAGTTTATTCTATCTGCCCTTCGAACAAACCTTCCTGTAACCTGGTTGCCGTGGGGTGATCGGCTTGTTTTACAAAGTCGTTGCCAAGCTACGAAAGCCCAGCCCCGATGGCAAACATCGGGGAGGGGTGGTGGCATGGGGGGGGGCTAATCTATTCTCCGGATCAAAGACAGAAACGGTAGCAACAGAAGAAAACTGCACACGTCTACGAAGGTTTCTACCTTGCGCTCGAGTTCGTGTTGAGTACTACTTTCACCATCATTATCCTTGCTGCCACTACAGAGGGGGGCCCGGTATAGTGCAGGGGTGTGTCCAGAGATTTTACCTGCACTATACCGGCCACCTGCACTACTCTGAAGAGTTCCCCAATAGTGCAGGTTCGTCACTTTTGAGGTTTCGAATATCCTGCACTACATAGTGCAGGTCCTGCACAATTGTACTCACTATTGAGGAGATGCTTGACTTCATGGTGTGGCGCGCACGCTTGCGGGGCTAACCGGGTACGAATGGATCGAATTACAGTAGTACTGGGCCTTGTCCTAGCGTGGGCGTGGGCAGACTGTCTCGCGACGCGTTGTGGTCCCCCCCTGTCGCACACACACATATGTTGTAGAAGAATTACTTTTACGTTCCACCGTTATTTCTTCCTGCCTCAGCACTCGTATTGTACTGCACACTCTGAACTGCTGTCGCGCGAACCAGCCCGTCCACGTTACTACGTAACTAACGAAGCTAAATCTCATTCCTTGTTGCCCTTATTCGATGTTGCAAAATAAAAAAGACCAAAAAGGAAAAACACGACAGGAAGCGCGCACTGCAAGAAAACAAACAATCGCTACAGCGGACCCCCCGCCCGCATTACGCGAAAATTTCCCTCATGTCTGCCTGACGCACTCGCTGAGCGGAATGCGCTGCTATCATCACCAGATCATCGTCCGCGCAAGGCATGGTGCACCTCTGCGTAGAGCTCTCTTTGGGTCTGCAGCAGCACGTGTACCCTCGTTTCTGTGTTGATTTTGTCCGCTGTCCGTGTGTGTTGTTATTGTTAGCATCGACCGCGTTAACCGGCTGACCAATGAAAAGACGTCAGTCTCAGTGCGGGTGAAAACCAAGAACACTTCTAAATGCCATTAACTGGGACCCCGTAAGGGGGCGCCATGGGGGAGACTAGCCTGTTCTCCGGATCAAAGACAGAAAAGGTAGTAACAGAAGAAAACTGCGCACGTCTACGAAGGCTGCTACACTTTGCACTCGAGTTCGTTTTGGAGTGCTTTCACCGTCATCCTCCTTCCTTCCAACTCCATCGTTCTCATGGTCGTTTTCACAGCAACTTCTCGACATTTCTTCTACAGCCCTGCGTCGTTTGTGGTGGGGAAGGTCGTCTGGCTCGCAGCTCTTGCTCTCTTCCACGCCGCCATTCCCTCCTCGACTGCTGATTTGGTCTCTGTCATGTCCTCCTTCGTTCCCTCTCCTCCTGCTTCATCGCTGCCAAATGACTTCCCGTCATTGCCATGCTTGTCGTTTCTAGCTGCGCTACTATGTACCGAGATCCGAACCTATTGGCCGTGGTGGGAACTGATCAAGAAGTAGTCCGTGACGTTTGAAAACATCACGAAATCGCACGGATAGAAAACGGGCCAGCTCGAAGGTATACAGTCTCCGAATCCTTGGTATACCGTCTCCGAATGCTTTTTGGTATGAAAAGCCTCAAGGCGAAGCAAGGCAGTTTTGTTGTCGAAATTACCCTTGCAAAAGGTGTGTGTGTGTCTTTGTTATTAGCATCGACCGCACTAACCTGCTGACAAATGAAAATACGTCAGTCTCAGTGCGGTTAAACACACAAGACACTTTCTAAATGTCATCAACGGGAACCCCATGAGGGGGGCGGCATGGGGGGGACTTTGCTATTCTCCAAATGAAGACAGAAACGGTAGCAACAGAAGAAAACTGCACGCATCTACCAAGTTTACTACCTTGCACTCTAGTTCGTTTTGGAGTGCTTTCACCATCACCACCATCCCCCTTGCTTTCACCCCCATCATCGTTCTCATCATCATTTGTACAACAACTGTTTTTCGCCAGTTCTTCTCTGTCCCCCTGCGTCGTTTGTTGTGGTGAAGGTCATCTGGCTCGAAGCTCTCGCTCTCTTCCACGCTATAATTCCCGCCTTGCTTGTTGTAATGGTCTTTGTGTGTGTCCAACCTGCACTACTGCAGGGCAACGCGGTGCCCAACCTGCACTATAGCGGGACCGCCCTCAGTATTGCACGACCTGCACTATTGAGGGCGCTGTCCGTGTCCAGAGATTTTACCTGCCCTATACCGGCCACCTGCACTATTCAACCTGCACTATAACAGGCCCCCCTCTGTACCATCATTCTCACCATCATTTTGACAGCAATCATTCGGCCGTTTTTCTCTAGCCCTGTCGTTTGTAGTAAAGGTCGTCTTGCTCAAAGATCGTGCTCTCTTCCGCGCCATGATGCCCTCCTCGACTGCAGTTTTGGTCTCTTTCTTGTCCTCCTCCCGTTCCCTCTCCTCCTCCTTTATCGCTGTCAGACGAATTCCCCTCATTACCATCCTGGTCGTTTCTATCTGCCTACTACCGAGATCCCAACCTGTGGGCCGTGGTGGAAGCTGATCAATATGTAGTCAGTGACAATTGAAAACGTCCCGAGTTGGTATGGACAGAAAACGAGCCAGCTGTGTGTGTGCTTTTACTATTAGCATCGATTGCGTTAACCGGTTGACCAATGAAAAGACGTCAGTCTCAGTGCGGGTGAAAACCAAGAACACTTCTAAGTGCCATTAACTGGGACCCGTAAGGGGGCGCCATGGGGGAGACTAACCTATTCTCCGGATCAAAGACAGAAACGGTAGTAACAGAAGAAAACTGCACACGTCTACGAAGGCTGCTACACCTTGCACTCGAGTTCGTTTTGGAGTGCTTTCACCGTCATCCTCCTTCCTTCCAACTCCATCGTTCTCATGGTCGTTTCACAGCAACTTCTCGGACATTTCTTCTACAGCCCTGCGTCGTTCGTGGTGGGGAAGGTCGTCTGGCTCGCAGCTCTTGCTCTCTTCCACGCCGCCATTCCCTCCTCGACTGCTGATTTGGTCTCTGTCTTGTCCTCCTTCGTTCCCTCTCCTCCTGCTTCATCGCTGCCAAATGACTTCCCGTCATTGCCATGCTTGTCGTTTCTAGCTGCGCTACTATGTACCGAGATCCGAACCTATTGGCCGTGTTGTGAACTGATCAAGAAGTAGTCCATGACCTTTGAAAACATCACGAATTCGTACGGATAGAAAACGGGCCAGCTCGAAGGTATACCGTCTCCGAATCCTGTTGGTATGAAAAGCCTTTGGGCGAAGCAAGGCTGTTTTGTTGTCGAAATTACCCTTGCAAGAGGCTTCATATGCAAAGTAGTTAGCGATGGCTACGATAAGTCGATTGGTGCATTTGCCAAGGCCACCACACGTTGAAAAAGCAGGAGTAAGGAGGGTAGATCTGCACGGGTTGAAACTTCCAGCATAGTGATTTGCCTTACTTGCAGCTAGATCTTCGAGGGCGGATCCTGGCTTTTGGATCGACATGTACATGCCTCGACCTGCGGACGGGTTTACTATTGCTACGTCTACAAGAATGCACTTGGGGCAGAGGTTCTCTACTTTATCTCCTGCGTGTAATCCTGGGGGGATCCCGAAGTTCACCTTGTAGAGCCCTTTTCCCCTACCAGTGCCTGTAGTAAGTGGGGAAGAGTGTTCTACGGCGATAGGCATGTGGCATTTGTGAAATGTCTAAAAGATCACGCGAGCCATCCTGTTGTGCAGGAAGGTCGAGGCGCCGGTCTTCGTGCAGACCAGGGAATGGTATCGGCTCAACCGTTTCTTGCACCGCGACAATGCACCTGAATCGCAAAGCCTGCCTGTGTCACATTCAGTTTGATCATGGGTCCCCAGCACACAACCGATTGCCTCTCGATACAAGTCAGGCAGCACTCGTTCATCTGGCGAGAGTCCTTGTGTTGTCAGCCACGACAAAACTCCGCTGCCTTCGACTTCCTCCAAGCGGACCAACGCTCTCTTCCTTGACGTTTCCTGCAATCCGACCTTCTTGAAGTCTGTCTCCAACATATGGCGCACTGCCGTATGAAGAGGTTTCAACAGAACAGCTTTTGCCCCAAAAACTTGGTAGTGCCCGCCAAATTCATTTCGGCCGCATGTCGACGGTGTTTGCCTTTCTTTGTCAGGGCTGTCGCCTCCATCGCTTCTCCCCACCTTCCCAGCCTCCATGACAAAAATTCCTTGAAGAGGGGGAGTGTGTATGCTTGAATTGTTAGCATCGACCGCGCTAACCGGCTGACCAATGAAAAGACGTCAGTCTCATTACGGTGTGTGTGTGTGTAGTGAACCAGCACTCTTGCTCGGCGCCGTCCTATTGAGGGCGCTGGCTGTGTCCAGAGATTAACCGGCACTATGTTGGGCACCGGCACTATTCATCAGGCATTCTCTAGGTCCCTGTACTGTACATGCTTCGTCAATATGAACAAAACCTTCGACTGTGTCGCTCGCTTAATAGGGTGGTGGAAGATCTCGCTGCAAGCGGGCCGTTTATGGCCTTGTCGGCGCAATCCGTAGATGGCATCGATGTCTGCGACGGCACGGAGGGCATGGATAGCGACAAAGGCGACGGGGCTCTCCTCGGTCACGGGCAGATCCAAGGTGAACAGGTGTCGGCCTGCAATAGTCCTGCGAGGATTATCGACACGGTCTCCGATCGGCCAACTGAGAACGGGACTGCGTCCACGAGGTTTCCCGAACTGAGTGAGGGCAGCGGTTTGATGGAGAGTTCTATGGATGATGAAATTGCTACCAAGGATTGGTTGGATGCGACCCATGCCATGTTAGATGAACTCTGATTTGTAACTCGAACAACCCAACTTTGTTGGCATCCTTTGGTTGGAACACCAGCGGGGCGCTTTCTTTCCTTCTCCCTTGTGTAGTCTGAATATGGCTAGAGGCTGCGTCACAACAGTCCATAGAGGCACAGCCTTTGCAATAAGAAGGTACGTCACGAGAAACGCAATTCAGTGATTACCATTGCCCCAATCTGTGCTTCTTGATATCTGAGGGTTTGGCGAAGGTTTTGAAGTTCAATGTATGTAGAGCTCATCACGGTGACATACGTTCGGCTTCATTCGCGTGGAGGAAGAGTACAGCACGCACATACCTTGCACCCGCAAAAAGTGTTGTTGACTCGGATTGTTTTCCTGGAAAGTGCGAAACCATGATGGCGATGGTTTGCAGCCTGTTCAGGAATTGCCACCAGAAGTAGGCTTGAACTAGTTGGCGGTGTTAATCGCTTCGAGTTCTTCGAGTTGTTCCTCTGTATTTGGTTATTATATCGCCTCGAGGGGTGTATTGCGAGGTGTGATATGCATGCGCACCTGCTGCTGCAGAAAGCCTTGAGAGAAAATCGCCTGTTTAGGACGCATAGGTGCAAAATACAAGTAGGGCGTACCAGTTGCCGTGGAGTTTTGATTTTCTGCCAAGCACGCAAACGACTTGTTCTGAATCTTTAGGATTGAAGAACTCTTGCAGCCAGAATGCTGATTGGTCTTGAGGTATCATGACGACTGGCTGCTGCTGGATTGACACTCAGCACCCCTAGCTGCTCTTCGGCACGGGTCAGAAGTTGTTCTGAGATGGGGCATACGCAGCTGTAACAGTAGTTGGCTATCAACCACAGGCAGCCATTCAATCCTCGTGGTTTCTTGCTATGAACGTCACTTCGGACTGTCTATCAGATTGTGACGTGTCGGATAACCTGTCGAAGAACGACCTTTGTGCGGTTCATCAGGCCCATGTGTGTTCGGGCTCGCTGACAGCATTTCAGGTCTTCATGCATGACGCGCAGCAGAGAAGAACAAGCACTCTGAGAAAGGCGAAAGATAGGAACAAAATTGTTGAGTGCGGCCGATAGCGGAGTGAATTCAATATCCGATGTTTTTATGCCGAAGGCAGGGCGAGGTGGAGAATACAAACGCCGGCATGCCCCCAATGTATCACGTGCCTAATGAAGTTTGTCAAGCATATCTTGAGCTGATGGGCGAAAGAGAAGAAAAGGAAAAATGCAGGAAAAGAACGCCAAACGAGTACACAGCAGTGCAATAGCAAATAAACGCCTTCGGTCGTTGCTTCAAGTTCTGAAGATTTAGCTTCAGCTCCTCAGACCAATATCCGTCGAAGTTTCATTCGACTCCCCCACCCCTTGCGCGACCCTTCCCGAAATGCTGATCCCCAGCTATACTGCATATCTCGCCGCGGAGTCTCGAGTATGGTGGTTGGGTGGGGAATCCCAGATCATGACCCCTCCCCGAGTTTGACGAGCTTCCGCCTCCTGTAGCCAGCAAGAGTCGGTCTTGTCTGTGTCGCCACACGAACGTGGCGGTTGAACAGAGAAAGCGGGTCTGTCCGGTGCATCGCAGCATGTTGTTTTGTTTTTTCTTGCTGAGTGAGTGGCGCTTCCTACCTTGATGGTTTGTATCCCTCAGGCCGCCACTGCTGTGGTGGTGCACCACAGCGGGCATCTCGGAGGTTACGGTCTCACTACTGTCAGTTTTGGACACACGCCCGTACGCGTCACTTATTCCCTAACGTGCACGGACAGCAACAATCATCGTTGCTCTCGTTCGTGAGTACGACGCATGTTTGGAGTATACTATCTGCGGGTCTGGCCTTTTTTTGTCTCGTTCTTGCGCGTGTTCGGTTTGTGTAGCCTATGTATGTTGTTGCTTTGAGTGTCGCCGGACCGCATGTCCAGCAGGGTTTCCGGACGGCATGTCAACTGCCGCGATCGCTGCCCCTGGTCTTTCAGTACATGGTTCGGTGGTGTGCATCTACGCGGCTACGCTCGTCTACATCGAACTTGGACGTTGATATTCAAGTTAACTTTGTTGGAACTGCCCGTCCCTTCGTCCATCTATACCTCATCATCCATACTATCAAACAAGAATAATATCATTGGCGGTGAATGAGCCGCAATCCACCAACTGAGGTTTTCAATGCAGTCGTTAGTCCACCTCCACCACGGAGGAAACGCCTTCGCCAAGAATTCTCCTTTCTTCCCTCTCTCCGCCCCTCCCATTTCCGGTTCTTGGACAGCAGCTGTTGTTGTTGTTGTTGTTGTTGTTGTTGTTGTTGTTGGTTTTGTCTTCTTCACATTATACTTGTGTCAGTTGCTAATCCCAGAAACAACCAGTGGACTGTTTCAAACAACTACCCGTAGTAAACGTTAGCGTCCGCAAGAGTCCGCGAAGCGTTTGACCGACTCCCTGTCTCCGGTTTATTGACTCTATCGATGGTACATGAAATGGCCTCGAGGGGCATTGCTCGCCAACATAAGAAGGCGTTCAGGGCGGGCAAAGGACTTCCCTCTATGCGCGTTTGTACATTTGCTGCTGCATAGGGTTCGCGAACGATCTCCCGTTATTACTCCCCTATGCCCAAGTACTGTATTTTGTCTTCTGTACTCTCGATCGCTCTCCGCTCATTCGTGTTTTGTTGTAAAAGTGATTGGGTTCCTACCCAACCCAAAATCCATTTTCACTGGTATTGGACGGGTATATATCCTTCCTTGCAAGGTCGAAACCCCCACAAGGCAAGTCGCCGCCCTCCTTTCACACATATTTTCAACACACCTCTTGCTCGCGTAGCGATGCGCGTCTCAAACGGAACAACGTGCGCGAACAGCAATCGACCATCGTTGTTCGCTAGCATACGTCAATGTCATATATGTCATGCTAGGCATGTGTGTTCGCGCTGTTTATTTGGTTCTTCGTTCACGCGCATGACTTGCGGTACTTGTTGCTGCGTGGTATCCGGGTTCCTGTGCATGTGTGTCAGTAGTTTCCCGTTGAGTCGCGGCAATACTACACGCCCTCCACCTTTCTGCCTTTCTCTCCTCTCTCCCTTCCGTCTCTTTGTTGGGGAGATCAATTAATAATTTATTTTTTGTCTTCACTTTAAATCAGCGCTCCCAGTACTAGTGCCGTCCTACTCCAGCCCGTGGTCACACAGAAGAGTCCCTCTCTACCCTCCCATCCTGCGGTACGTTGCCTTCGATTTTTAATGCGAGAAGAGTTCAGCACTCTCTTCCCTCTGTGTACACACGATCTAGCGTTATCCATTAGACCAGGAGCGGAAGCGAGATAAAAACTCGCTTTGCAAGAAAAGCTCCCTTACGCCAGGATTCGAACCCCTGACCTGACCTCTACAAGGATTCGAGGATGCCAACTAGACCACCGGGGCGACCGGCAATCGGGAGACCGCGAAATATGAACAGTTGCATATTGTGGGGTCCGCCTTTTTGTCCCGGCTTAGCCCGACTCTCTCTCTCTCCCTCTCTCCGGATATATGTAGTCTATGCTCCCGAGAAGTACATAGCAAAGGACCTTGAGGGGCGTCGCTCGTCTGCACCACAGTAAATAACCTTCTATACACGTGAATTCATAGGATCCGCGGACGACACCCTCATAGCCGAAGGTTCCCTTGCTTCTCTCTCTCTCTCTCTCTATATATATATTATTGTCTGCAACCGAGCAGCAGTATGCCATGTTGTTGTTGTTGTCTTCACATTAAAAATCGTTCCGATCTCCGCGTAGTACCTTCTAAAGTCCGTACGTACTGGTCCAACTGACGTGGACGCCCTTCGTGTTCAAAAGCCACCCGGCCCCAAAGGAGGGTACACCTTTCACAAAACCGTTCAGAAAAACAAAACAAATGGACCCCACAAGAGGAGTCCTCTAAGGCGCGATTTGTTTTCTACCTAAACGAAAACGAAAAAATAAGGAAAACAAGCCGGGATACAGACGATCGACCGTGGTAAAAAGGGACGAAAGAACGAAAGACAAAGAATGAAAGAAAAAACGAGAGAAAGACAAGGAAACGAAATTGCCAAATGGTTTCTTGGGGTCCCCCACCCAACTTAGGGCGTCTTTACGCTCTAGACCAAACAGGAAACAGGGAACATGCAACTCGGAATTCCCTGTTCCCTGTTACGTATCGTTGTGTCTTAACATACTCTGCAGAACACGGAACATTTAGTGCGCGGGTGCGGCCGGCAGGTCCTCAAAGGCAACACACACCACCATTCGATGCAGAAAGACGAGTGGGGGGTAGAGGAAGGAGCAGGTGGTGTAGGTTTTGAAGGAACGACGAGCGCACATCAAGCACATGTGCTAGGTATCGGCTGGAACAGGCGGTCCTCTTCATCATGCAATCCGCACGCTCGACAGTGCTCTGCAAGGCTTGCTTTTTGAGCTGCGGTCCACGGCAGCCGTTTCTTTTTCACTTAATTGTTCCCCCATACACCGGCTACACGAGCATCCGCCGCCGGTTTTTCGCATGCAAGAGACTTGATGATGTCGGCAATGCCTATTCGCCTTAACCGGTAGCATGCAGCACTTATGGCAGCCACATGCCCGAGAGTGGGGAAAGAAGTCACACCTCGAAATCACATTTGGATGTAAGAATACAAGAGTCGGATCTACCCAAATCTGAACTGAAATGGCCTGTGTGTCTTAACGGCACATATATCTGCCACATTGAAACGCATCTCTGCAGTCCACCGCGAACACCCGAGAGGCCCGCCGCTTGCCAACTTCCAGGTTGCTGTTGTGACATGCTGTTGTGACGTGGCCACACCACATGGGGAGCTATCGCTCCCGAGAAGCACACACCAAACGCGTACATGGCCTCTGTACGGTACTGACACGATCTCTATGCATGTGAGACTTTGAATCGAGCCTCATCCGACGGAAAGCAACCAATTCGTCTGTGCATTTGAGGTTCGACAACCCACGGGAGATTGCCCCACAGACCAACAGAACCCACACACGTTTTTGTTGGGCGCCAGTCACCACGTGCTACAACGATCGGCAGTCACCCTCCCTTTGGTTTGGCTTTTTGTGTTCTCTTTCTCCTCTGTGCTTGGCGGTGGATGGAGTTCGTGTGGATGGGGGTAGGTGGGCACGCGCCGTGCATGCTAGTAGACCGTGGTCCCGCAACTAGCTACGGTTGCGGTTCACCCAAATCGGGATTCGAGTAAATCATTTCACCATTTTTCAAAACCCGATTTGGTTTTGGGTCGTCCTGTTTTAAGTCCTAAAGATTCGATCGGTGGAATAACTTGTCATCGAATCAACAAGAGAGTGCTGTGGATCTTGCGGTCTTACAACCAAATCTGAATGTGATTTCGAAATATGATTTCTTCGTTAAGGCCTACCCTGATCACACACATCACACCACATCCGGAATTGCCACCGAAGAGCCTGTGTTCCACGTTCCCTATGGTCTGTTGGCGATTAGAATGAACATGTTCATAACAATTGTGGTGCGGCGTAACTACCTCAAGCACGGAACGTTTGTGGCATTTCTTGTTTCCAGGAAAGTTATTTGTGTGGCCGGCCAATCAGACAATAATTCCCGAGTTCCCTGCACTGGTGGCCAGAGGAGCAGGTCGGGCACGAACTACAACCTGGGGGGGGGAGGTTGGGAGGCCGAGTTCGAACTTGAACCCATATTTCTTCAGGCTTGCAGCCCGCCGTGTTGATGGCAACAACGCCACTATCCAAGATGCGGGATACCTTGCACGCTTTGGGCTGCAACTCCCTACAACCTCCCCCCCCAGGTTGTATTTGGTGCCCCAACCTACGCACAACTTGCCTCTGGCCACCCGTGTGTTCCCTGTTTCCTGTCCAGAAAAGGGAAGTTAACACGCCCTCACCCGTAATGTCAGTACTTATGTATGGTTGGTTCTTTTTGGGGGCGTCTTTCCTTGACACGTATTGTCACCTGGTCAGGACAACAGGCAGGTAATGTTCTCTCTCCATCCGCTCGTTCACACACACACCGATCACGCGGGGCACTTTTCCGCGTCGAATATTGCGGCCAGCATCATCATGACTGAGATCTTCCATCTTATCTTTCCTTTCGCCCGAACATATTATTTCGTGGTCTTCACATAAATATCTTCTTCTACCATTGTACATGCGCAACCTCAACGGTGCCGCCCTCCGTCCGCGAGTGCGGGCGTTCCGGCCGGCCGCCGCCGGAGGGAAAACATGACTGCTGGCGGTCCCCCCTCGTGCCGTCGGTGCTGATGCGGATGCTGCCGCTCCCGCCGCAAGTGCCTGCGGCTCGGCCGTCTCATCCGCCGCCGTCGCCGCCGCCGCCGGCAAACCCCTGCCGCCGGGGGTCGCCCCTCTCGCCGCCGGTGCTGGTACCGATGCTTCCCCGGCCGTCTCCCCCGTCGCTTCCGCCGCCGCGGGGCAACGTTGGCCGCCTGGGGTCACACCTCTCGCCGCCGGTGCCGCTGCAGCCCATCCGTTGGAAGCCTGTGGCCAAACGACCAACATACTTCAGGCCCTGTCCGCCCATCGGGGGGAACTGCCCGAGGCGTATTGTCATGCGATTTCTTTTGCGTTTAGCATTTTTGACATATTCGGTCAGCGTAGGTTTTCTTCGGATTTTGTTCTTTGGTCATGTCATCATCTGCACAATAATTTTAAGGGCTTCGTTGAGGTCTGGACATCTTCATTCTTCAGTCAATTTTCTTGCTGTGTCTCGTGCTCGTGTTACCGTAGTACGTAGTCGCGGCTTCCCGAAAAATAAACAAGGAAAGTTTCAGACAGACAAGGCCGACCAAACTTGTCGAGGAGTTTTTTTTCGCCGTGTTCGTGTGTTTCAGGAAGACGAGGCCGGCCATATCGATTATTGCTCGAATTTATTATTTTCTTTTCTCTGGCTGGCGGCTTTTGGTGGCAACAAACGGAGGCAAAAATGAGTCGGGCGCCCAGAAAGTTCAGAAACACACCCAGGGGCTTGGAACCCACGAAGCCAGCAGGTCACTGATGGTTCGGGCTGTACACCAGCCCAGTTGGGACCATCCCCCTTGCTTGACGCACACGGAACCACTGGACCAATATCCAAGCTCTAGCTTGGGGCTCTTCAGACCAAAAGTTTTTTGTTTTTTCGTGTCGTTCCCATTCGCATAGCCTACGCCTTGCCCGATCGGGTGTTAAAGCTCAGTCTCGAGCTACGGCGCACGTCAAGCGATACCCGAGGCATGACTTGGAGGGAATCGAGAATCATCAGCCGTCCCGGAGATTCACGAGCTTCCGCCATCTGCAGTGGGCAGATGCCATCTTGGTGTGTTTCGCCCTCTGAGTGCGGCTTTTGAGCAGGCAAAGAGAGTTCTCTTCCGAAAATATACTTGTTGCTGGAAGGGAGGGGAGAAGTTTCTCACGGATGGCAATGCGTTTTGGTTCATTTTGTGCGTTTGAAGGTTGTGCGTTCGTAGACATAGTACCGGCATCTCTATAAAAGCATCAGCGGAGGAGAAGTTGATGCCCTTTCCTCGCGTCGCAAGTGTGACAATGTGCGTGGTCTCCCCAAGGACAGCGCCGTGACTATTCTTGTCGCTTCATCGGTGCGGCCTCATTGTCTTATCAATGCTGACTTCCTCTGGCTTCCTCCGTATATCGAGGTGGTCGTGCTATGGGTTCTCGTTCGGGGCGGTGTTTGTGTTTCCTTGTGTGGCTGTGGTGCTGAACGCTTGCTGGCGTGCTGTCGCCTCTTTTCTGGGTGCAGCACACGTGCGAACTTTTGCATTCTTCCGCTTGTGTTTTTCTTAGCTTCGACCGCGCAAACTCGTTGACCAAATATTGTACGTCAATATTTCCGGCTAAAACTACAAAGTGCTTCTATCGGCCACGATCTGGGAACATGAGGGAGTGTCATGGGGGAGTCTACGCTACTCTCTTGATTTATGACAGATTCCGTAGCAACATAAGAAAACTGTACATGTTCACCGTGGCTGCTACTGCTTTGGACGCTCGTTCGTTTCGGCTTGTTGCCTGTATTGTCCTCCCCGCATTTTCTACCACCGTCATTCTTCTCGCCAATATCCTCACTACCCTTGGCAGGTCTTCCCTACAATATTCTAATCGCCTCCACCCTCCTTTCTCCCCTTTCCCTTTCCTTCATCTCCGTCACTCCCAAAAATACTACCACTCTCATGCCATCACTACCCTCTTCACTACACCACTATACTGAAATCTCAACCTGTTGGGCCGTCGCGGACTTTAGTCGATCAGTAGTCCATGACTTTGAAGGAGTCACGAGTTCGTACCAAGAGAAAACGAGCCAGCTCTGAAGGTGGACTGTCTCCGAATTCTGTTGGTACGGTAATCTTTATGGAGAGAAGCTGTCTCATCGTCGAAATTTCTCCTGCAAAAGCTTCGTAGGCGAAACGGTGGCGATAGCTACGATTAGTCGCCGAGTGCTTTTTGGCAAAGACCACCATGCTGTGTGTATGCGTAGATCTCCGTCTGTATGTATGCGTGTGTGCATGGCTATGCGTACTCTATGCCAGTTCGTAGATGTGAATATATATGTGAATGTACCACACCCTGTGCACCACGTTCCCGGACTTGCTTGCGGATGCATGGATGGATGTAGGCACCACCCTTCATTTTCTTGCACACAGTACTGCTCGCTCCAACTTTCTCTTGTACCAACACCCTTCGTTCTTCCATACGTGTTTCTTTGGTTCCTTCCAGTTTTATTGCTTCGTACTTTTCGTTCATCGCTTGCCGCTTCCCGCCCCCCCACCTTTTCCCTGTTTTCTTCTTCAATTAAACAGGGCTTCGCGCTCCACCCTCTGCTTCGACCACTTCCGCCCAAGATTCAGCGTCGACCTTTCGCGCGTCGTCCTGTTCACGTACCTCGGCTATGTGCCACATGTTGGCCGCGTACGAGTCTAGGAAGAACGCCGTCCAAGCAACCGACATATCTTCCTTCATTCTGTCCGAGTGTGGGTACGCTGAACTTGCAGTTGTGCTGGGTGTTGACAGTTGCTTAAGAAGAAGGTATTGTGCAGTTCGCCTGTCTCGGAGGGCTTCAACTTCGTCGGTTCTGTCTTGGAGTGAGGTAGGATTCAACTTGTGGTCAGTGTTGGCGGAGGTCAGGGTCGACGTAGGGAGAATAGGAACGTGCGACAAGTACCAACACGACGACTTTTGCGATATGAACGATGCCACAATAATGACGCCGAACAAAGTCAAGGCTTTGGCCTCGACCGTATTGCCGTAGACACGCCCTTCAATACCTCGTCCTTCCCAAATACTTCTTAATGCTCCGTCCGAAGGTACATGTACAGTAAACATTGTCGTTTGATCAAATTTGCATCACCATCATCTCACCGGCGATATACCCATTCAGACGGACTCAACAACGGCACCTTCAATAACCATAACATCGCCCTTCCGAACGGACGAAAACAGCCGCTCGCCACCGCGAATCACCACAGCACAGTCCTTTTGGACAGAATACAGCCCTTTTGGACAGAATACTGTACGCCAGCCGACGGCGACCGCGAAACTTACCGGCACCTGAACTGATTCCGTCTTTGATTCTTTTGCCGACATGCGTATCAGCCAAACCAAAGGGGTGACGTTCAAATTCATTCGACGATATGTTTTGTATCAACCCGTCCGGGCGGACGTGCTAGCTTTCAAGTCTCGTGCACCAGTCGTGCTTTTCTTGCGGTTGGATTTGTCGGGTGAGCTCCCGTTCTCAGCAGCCCTGTGCTTTTTCGTGAATGATATGATCAACAATGGCTTGAGACTGCGGGGCCCCGCGTCCCTGGTGCGTGACTCTTCTTTAGAAAATTTACACAATCTCACAGAAAGCCTACCCGTTCGAGATATAGCCAAAGTCGAACCACAGTCGAAAGGGATGCGCTGAAGTATTTTCAGTGAGTGGAGGTATACCGCGTGGAAACTGGGTGTGTTTTGAGATCGTTTATGCCAATACATACTGAAATGTATCAGTGATGGCAGCTGGTGCTAAGAACAAAAGCATCTGTATTCTCGTGTTGCATTACGCCATTCGACTCACCGATCTACCGCTCCTTCGAGAGGCTCGAAGTGCAGCTCACAGTATCCATAGAAGAATGTCGGTAGGTCCGACCTGTGCTCGGTTGAACCCCGAAAACGTGACTCCGAGACCGCCTTATACTCTTGATGCTGTTGCTGTAAAGTGGATGAAATTGTCCACCGGAAGCACGTCAGAGAAACAAAAAATGCGAATTAGCTGGAACAGACCATTTTCACTCCCAGGAATGATGCAAGCAGGCCGCCGGACCGACTCACTTGAAATGTATATAACGCATCAGTTGCTGTGATACACAGAAGCCAGAACTGATTTGATCACGAGTCAGCAGCGATGCGCACTCATACACACGGCAGGGGCAGGGTAAAAGCGTCACCCAGTCTTGCATAACGCCGTACAGGTAGGCAAGCACTGCCATGCCAATGCCCTGGGAGTACAAAAATGACCGACAAGAGGGACTGTCCGCGTGAATATTTATCTTTTTATAGAGCACCTTGGGCCCCATGGGAACGTGTGCATACGTCAGGCGTCCGAATCTACAGTGTGAACAGAGAATGGAAGGTCATAAGGCAGGGGTCCAGAAAGGGCGGATAACAAAGCGCAAGACCGGCCGTCATCTTCGTGGAGGGTATCCCTGCTGAATTCACTTCGCGATGTCAGCGTCTGCTGACCCGGGTTGTTATTAGCCAGTGTTTCGTAGGTATTTCGCCACCTACCACCAAGCCCAAGTGAAGCACGGAGGCCCACCGCATGAGCAAGCCACTCTGGCACCGCAAAATTGAAAATCAATCTCCACCAGTTTGGATTTGAACTTCACATGTACATACTAGATTTGGTCACTTTTCATGCTCACGCATGTCTTTCTCTCGCGGCAACGAGTCTTTCCTCGGCATTCCTTCTTTGTGGCAGGCAGGAGGCTCGTCGGTACATTAACGCTGGTGCCCGGAGCTCGGTAGGCCTCCGTGGCAAGTGAGGTTGATGGTCAAAGTGGCGAAAAACGGTTCTATTCCCCGGGGGGACGTTCCGCACAGACAAAGCCTGGCGAACCAATTCTGAAAGCCATCAAAAAAGGGCGTGTGAAATATTTGTCTCTTTAGGCCACTTGTTAAGCTGTCCTTTTTTGGGCTGTCCCTTTTCTCAAAAAGGGACGAACCAAAAAAGAATCTAGCAAAAACATGACCCACTTGTTACGGTGCTGGTCGATCCTTTTTGCTCATCCGCCAAAAAAAATGACCCTGCAACAACAAGTGCAACGGCCGTTCGTCACCCAATGAGTACCTTGGCACCGAGTTGGTTTTTCGGTGATATCTCCGCACAGAGCGAAGCATCAGCAACTGTAAAGCTATCCCCCGCGAGCTGGGTGCTTGGTCCGCCTTGTGTGGCGGCTGATCGAGACCACAGGGCAGTGGGAGGCACGGCAACTGAGGTGGCGAGAGTCAACAGCACCTTGAAAAACCCCACCGCGCCAACAACCAGCTTTGTTTGCTCTTTTTTGCCCATGCCGCAACTTTGGTTCATGGATGCTCCCTTGCCACACACTGAAACAACAGCGATGACAAAGGTATCCGCCACGAGCTATGTGTATGGTCCGTCTTGTGTGGTGGTTGATACAGACCAGAAGGCTGACGGGCGGTCAGAGGTTGTGAGCCCGAGAGTGGTGGACAAGCGGGAAAAATGACCCGCCGCGTCTCCAAGCATATTTTTGGTTCTTTTTCCCCGTGTTGCAACTTTGGTTCATCGATGCTCCCTCGTCACACACCGAAGCAACAGCGATGACAAAGGTATCCGCCATGAGCTGTGCGTCTGATTCGTCTTGTGTGGTGATTGATACAGACCAGGACGCTATAGGTCGCCCAGAAGTTGGGTTCGCAAAAGTTGACTGTGCACCAAAAAGACCCACCGCTGCTGCGCCCAGGCTCTTTCGGCTCGTTTGCCGCTTGTTTGCCGCACACATCGGGTTGTCCACCTGGTCAGCCGAATGACAACATTACGTCTATCGCCGAGGCTACTTACTCCGTACCAGTCACATGACACGACTCGTGCGAATACCGTTAGAGTTTGCGGGGATCATCCGTCGAGATATTCAATCAAGTTTGTGGGCAAGTGTCATGTGTTGTGACAGAAAAAGGACAACAAAAAAGGACCGTCCCATCCTGTCACAAAGTTGCCCAAAAAGGGACAGGATGGGGCGATCTTTTTTCGCTGTCCCTTTTCGGGAGGTTCAAAAATGCAAAAAAAGACCACGTAACAAGTGGTTCTTGGTCAGTTGTCCCTTTTTTAGAAAAGGGACAGCCCAAAAAAGGACAGCTTAACAAGTGGCCTTACACTGTCCATAACAAAAAAGACACATGACCCTCGGGCAATGCGTATGTGGTCTTGCGTCACCCGCGGGAAGCTTGACCCGAAAGGAGACCTCGTACAGTAGACTAAAGGATATGGAAAATCGGTTGCGCTGACAGCCGGTTCCATGAAACACGGTCTTCAGCAAAATAGATATGCAAGATCATGTTCCTACAGCAAATGCAAATCAGAATACGCATGATCGGCTTCATCGGAAGCGGATGCCTTTCCGAGACCTCGCTCAACTCCGCCCCTCGGGCGATCGCATCGAAAATCTCTTCTTCGTCTCAACGCCCAGGAACGTCAAACGGATACCCTCGGAGCCAGGTTTACGCAGCGTAACAAATGATTTTGGTCGTCCTACCTTCCCAGATGAAGGGCGTGCACTGCACTCGTCAATACAAATCCGACGTAGCTGCTTTGAGTCCAGCAACGCCATGAGTCGTTGGAATAACAGTACTCTGTATTGACTGTGCGAAGGCAGATCGAGATCCAGGACTTGAGCACCGCACAGTATTCAAACCACCTGATGAAGCTCCGCACTCAGCCATCGATGTGCATGGTGGCGGGAAATTCGGAGGCTTGAGACGAATGTGGCCGGTAAATTGTGAGCCTCACACAATACTTGCCATCTGTCTGTCACGCATGCATCTGTCTGTCGGAATCATGTCTACGTTGTTGCTGCTCGTGCTCCTCGGCGGTGTGATGTGTGATACTTTGTCTCGCCAGGCATATGCCGCATGCGTTCCTCTTCCAGATGAAGGCATACTATTTGTGCGTGTTTTGCGTCGTCCGCAGAGCGGGAAGACTTGATATCATATTTTGTTTTTTTCGTGGGTCGTGGGTGTGGGTGTGTGCATCATCGTACCGCAGAGTGCAACATGTTGAACGGGGCCGCAGCACTACAGATAGCGCCCGCAGGCAAGGAAAAATCTGTTAAGAAGAATAGGCTAAGAAACACAGCTCAATGTCGGCCACAAACCAAGAAACTCCCCAATAAGAAACATGATGGTGCGACATACCCAAGACATAAGTAACAAGAGGTAGCTGGGGGATCGCGTCAAAGGCAAGAAACGTCCAACTGCTGCTCCGGTGCTCCCAACCCCCTACGTAACATAGCTGAACAGTGCATCGTTTTGTGCGGGGGAGAGTGGTTGGTTTCGCGGCGCCCCCCGCGCCCCTGCTGCTCACTGTGGTGTACTACTATTAGAGTTATTTAAAACTCGATTCATGGACCGGCGGGACCTTTTTGGGCCTTTCGCTGCTTTGTACATTTTTGGTGAAAAACTCTCGTGATATCAAACCCGAGAATACATCGTCACAGGATAAAAATACAGGACTGTTAGCCTGCGCCAATACATCCGCGGACAGCTGGTGTGTGGGCAAGTGGGCTGCCGTTGTGGTGCAGCCAAATTTGATCAACCAGAAACAAGCAGCATTCGAAATAAGAGTGCCTTTGTTCAAGGTTATACGAATATGCACACCCTTACGTAGTGAACGAATAGCGGACAAGGCGCGTTCGTCTCTGCCAAGAGCGCCCCCAACCCACGCCAGCTGGTACTCCATATGTTGGCCCTCGGGCACGTTGATTGATAAAAAACCGTTGGTCCTTTTTCTCTTTTTTTTTGTGCCAAAGACAAAACGAGAGAGAGGTAAGAAAAGACAGGCAGACAGGCATATACGCACACCCTGTGCATCAACGGCAACAACAACCTCCAGCCTCCCCGCTATGCCGACTAGGAAGGGCCGCCCTCCCCCCCTCAAAAATAACGGGGCAGCCCATAAGCTACGCGGCGAGCCTTGTGGAACTGTGTCTGTTCGTTAGTTCGTCTGTGCTTGCGTGCGATGGCGGCACCAAAGAAAGCGAGAAAGAAAAAGGAGCACGACGAGAGAGGAGGGCAGAGGGAAAAGAGAGGGTGCAGCAGCATGCAGCAACCTCACGTACGCGTTGATACGCATGCAGCACAAAAAAATATTCCGGGCAGTGCCTGAAAGCTTGGTTGGGGGCTGGCGGTGGTGGCGGCGTTTGTTATGACTGTTTGCTGTGTCTTTGCTGTTGTGACGGCGGTGACGTTTGCTGCAAAAGCGAGGAGAGAAGAGAGGGAGGGAGGGAGATAGAGAGAGCAGCTACAGTAGTAGTCTGTTCGTCTCGGAACACAAATATATACTTGGGGCTCTGGAGCCCCAAACATATTTTTGCTCACGATTCATGCATTTTTGCCCAAAAGTCCCCTCCGATATAAAACTCGATTCATCTACTTTTCGGGCTCTTTCACTGGTTTCATGCATTCTTTCGAGTTTTGAATAACTCTACTACTGCATACAGTACTACTGCCACACATCGCGGACGACCACATGCTGTCCTGTGCGGGTTGACGGCACTCTCCACCACCTTTCGTGAAGGCTTGAGGAAGAAGTGGATTTTCCCCAGAGATCAAAAGGTAGAAATAAGGAATTGCGAAGGAATAAGAATGGACGACTTCGGCTGATCCTTCCACCCAAAATAAGAGGGATCGAGGCTCGACCCGGTTTTGACGTTTCTAAACTGCGGGCGCCATCTGTATTACATATTGGTCCAATGGCTGGTCCAATCGCTCGGTGCACGTAGCTGCACCACATACGATTCTTCACGCTGCTGTGTATCGGCATTGGCGCACCATCAGCATCGCAGATATACTGTAAGACTATTGCACGGAACTGAGTCGACTCCGCGACTGCAAAAAATACCATTTTTTACGCCGCCCTCGTACGTCAGTAATCACCCCGCCCTCGTACATCGATCGACTGAGCCTTGCCTCACCGACTGAGTCTTGCCGACGAGGTCGCCATCACAGCTCTTCTTTTTCCGTCCACATTCTGAGCAACTTCGGCGCATTCCGGGCGGGGTCGGCCGGAAACAAGTCTCCTTACTGCCATCGCTGTTCTTCCCGTGATACAACGGCATCGCAGTTGAAGTATCCATGGATACGCTCCTTGGTTGTTACATGAACCACTCTGTAGAGAGAACAACACTGCACACGAAAACAATGGGGGCGACAGGCAGGCGACAGAGACTCACACTCACAAGGGCTAGAGGGGGGACAACAGCATGGCGACGTGGGCGGGGAACTGGCGGGGTTGTGGTGATTGGTGAGAAAAATATACAGAGAACCAGTCCGCTCCTATTGGGTGATTCTCGGACCTCGGACTGACCTTCATCGTTCGTTTGATTCTTTTTGGATGGCATCGGTTCACAAAGCTGAAGAAAATATGTCGTCATTCCAATTCCAAAGGTTGTTGTTGATAGGTCGGGTTGATGCAGTTGGCGACCAAACCCCGGAGGAGACTGAACCCTCGGCTGCCTGCCGCAGCCGGCTGCCTGCGGGATTCGTTCTTATTATAAGTTGAGAGAGAGCGGCAGCTGGCCCGCTGTACTTTTGCGCGCGGCTTGAGGCGGTAGCTGTAGGTGGCAATCCGTAGATCTCCTAACGGTTTTTCGAGGTCATCAACGTACACGTCACACAAATGCGCAAGAACATTTACTGGTTTACGCGTGTGTTATTTATTTAGGATAGACTCGCTACCGGCTGACCAATGAAAATACGCCAGTCTCAGTGCTGTGACGTGTGTGTTTGTGTACCTGTTCTGTACAGGAGTACGACCATCAACGACCCGTGCAGTTCCCGCCACATTACCATGGTACTGCTGTGTGCTGTTTTTTCGGCGTTCGAGTGTCTCGCTATTAGACGGGTCGCGCTGGTGTGGCCCCTCTCTTCTTTCTGGGCCTGCGTGTTTGTTTGCATGCGCAGACAGACGGCCAGACGACGTGCTCCGTGCCGCGTTGTCCCCACGCACCAAGTCCCCCCGACGCCCCAGTCCCTCCAGGGCGTCCGCGTTCGCGAAAGCTCAAGCTCGAATAGTCGTTCAGCGTTCAGCGTATGTTTGGTTCTTTTTGGAATGACACAAAGTTGCATGCCACATCCAAAGTTTGTTGTTCGGGTTGATGCAAAGTTCGAACAAGCTGTTGGCTACCAACCGCCCTCGGAGGAGACTGAACCCTCGGCCGCCTGCCGCAGCCGACCGCCTCAGGAAGTCGTGGATTCATCCTTATTAACGTTAATATTCTACTGTATGAAGGGCCAACGAGTGGCAGGTCGTCGTCCTACTACAGTATAACCGCGCGGCTGAACACATGATACCCCGCCGGTGGGCAAACTATTATCCACCCGACGGCAGGATTACAGTGGGGGGCCCTCTATAATGCCGGTACGTGCGCAGGGCGTTCACCGGCACTATAGCGGGCACCGGCACAACTGGGAATAGTGCCTCAATAGTGCCAAACGGCACTATTCGGGTGATCGATATCCCTCAGTAGTGCCGGTCTGGCACTACTGAGGCACTGCTATTTGAGTTCATGGTGTATCGCTTACCATTTGCGAGGCCAACAGAGTAGCATGTGGATCGAGTGTGGTGAATATACTTTGTGGGCGGCAGGGGCAGCCTTTTCTGAGACAAATGTGGGTTCCACTCTGATAGCTGAGTTTGCCGCGAAACCATTCCCGCATGCACGCGCAGAATTCACCTTCGGAGCCAAACCCCGTGTACAGCTCCCGTCCGTGCAACTTAGTATACTTGAAAAAATATCACGTTCCTCGCTGCCTCCCTACGATGTTGCGTGATGAGACACGCCAACAAAACCAATAAACGCGCCAGCAACGAAGCGGACACAAATAAAACAAAACAAAAAGAAAAAAACTGCGGTATAGCTGTCCCCCCCTCACTCATCAACAAACTCTCTCATGTCTGTCTGGCGCACGCCCTTAGCGGCATGCGCCGCGATCATCGCCATCTTCGCTTTCGATAGGTGGAACGCAGCGTCCCCGTTTCCACTCTCCCGCGCGGCCACCTCCAGGACGCCGAAGTGAGAAGACAGTTCACCGTAAGCCGGTGGGGCGCGGCGGCCGCCCCCCGTGTCCTCATGATCACTGTCCGCCTCATCTTCGGATTCCTCCTCGCGGCAGGTAGATAGGCGCGTTCGTTCCCGCTAGCTGTGCCGTCATTTCGTCCGCTGCATCCTGTCGAAAAGCCTCCACCACGTCATCGTCATCCTCGATGGTAGCCCACGCCTGAACTAAGTCCACCTCCTCCTCCGGGGCAGGCTCTCCGGGTGAGACGTTGAGTTCTGCGAACATTTCACTCAGGTCCTCGTCTTCGATGCGAGACCCCTGCTGCTGCGCGTCGTGCACGCTCGTGCTCAACGAGTGGACACTCTTCGTGAGGGACCTCAACGCAGGCTCGTCGATGCGGGCCTGGGTTTTCCCGTGGAGGTTGGTGAGCTCAGCCACCATCTCCTGCGGAAGCGTGTCGGCTTTGACAAAGCACCTGGTCGCGGGGTTGCCGAGAATACGAACCGCATCCGTTTTTGAGTGCAACGCAGATATTAGACGGACCCAGCGGCAGAAGTTGACTCATCCGCATGCAAAAAAAGAGGAAATTTTTATTGCAAACGAGGGATGCCCCTGCAGGAAACTTTCTAAAAAAAAATCCGTACCACCTCTGCCACGAAACGTGCCACCAAAGCTATTGTGCTAGCACCACCGCCCGAGTTGAAGCATCTACATAGCAACAGAACATGTTCAAACCTGACCTGGCGATGTCCTGGGGAGTGACGCTGCCCCATGCTTTCTGAAGAAGTTCAGCGGCGTCCCGTAGGTGAGGTAACCAACCGTTGGTGCCCCTTCGCCAGCCCCATCGTCCCGGCCTTCATCTTACTGGCTTTGGCCTGGGCGCGAAGGGTCTCAGCGACCAACATTGTGGATGCCTTCACGTCGAGCAGCTCCTTCCTGTAGAGGACCTTCGTCTTCGCGATGATCCCCATGTCCATGGGCTGGTGCAGGCTGGTGCAGTTCGGAGGATAGAACTTGATGGTAACTTGCCCACGATCATCAACGAGATCGCCGTGAGAGGAGCAGCCGTCCATCAGGAGCAGCACCTTTTCGTGAGTGAAGCGCCGAATGAACGGGAGGAAGACTTCAAGCCACCACTTGAGGAACGTCGCGGAGTCAGACCACGCGTTGGCCTGCGAGAAGTACTTCAGAGGTGAAGGCGCGTCCGTGAAGCAGCGAGGCACCTTCGACCTCCCGATGATGGCCATGTCCACCTTTGCAGTGCCGTCGGCGTTGCTGCACATGATGGCAGACATCCGATCCTTGAACCACCTGCCCCCCCTTTCTCTGTCGGACGTTTAGATGGTCCCGCCCCAGCATCAACCCCAGCTGCAGTCGCTTTGCGCTTGCCAGTCTTAGCAGCGACGCAAGAACTGCAGATGCGGGACGTTTCGAAGTCACCCTCCACGCTGCCGCAAGTGCCATGGAGCCGCCCGCCACATCCTCCCTTGCAGACGTGGCCATGAGGGGCCTTCGGCGTTCTGTTCTGTTGAAGGCACAGTTCACCTTCCGCACACGGCATGGTGCGCCTCTGCGTAGAGCTGTGTTGGACTGCAGCAGCACGGTGTCTGTATTTTGGGAGTGTGGTGGTGTGTGTGCGTGCGTGTGTGAACCGGCACTATTGCGGGCTGACGTGGTGCCCAACCGGCACTATACCAGGCCCGCCCTCAATAGTGCCGTTTGGCACTATTGAGGGCGCTTTCTGTGTGGAGAGATTTTACCGGCACTATACCGGCAGTTGGCACCATTCAACCGGCACTATAGAGGGCCCCCCACTGTATGGAAATTAATACACCTTGTTTACCCCCACTCCTGGATCTCGCCCTACAAGACTCCAATCCACACGGGTTAACGAGTGTTTCGCTGGGTTGCAGAGCTATCATGGGACTCGTTGTGAAAACGGGATACCGTACTTGGTGGCACGACTGTGGGGCAAGTATCGCAGCCGTGGTGGGGTCACAAGCACGGGCAAGAGTTGCAGTTGATGTGCTCACAGCAAGCCTCAGTGTACGCGCTGACGGGGGGACAAGTAAAAAATCGCGCGCCGCAGCGCCAATAAAACTGGTGCCAACACGCACCGCCAGCCAGGGATCAACTCGCGGAAGCAGGGCGTAAAATGTTTCACCGTGTGCAAGTTGTACTTCAAAGTGGTGCCTCCCCTCAATGACGCTCCCACACATGTATTTCCAATTCGCAGTGCCACAACGGCAGTGACCAAGAGTTCACTGCCGAATACGCAGGTTCGCATGTGCTTTCACGTCTGTAGGATCATGCCTTTGCCTATTGTTTTGTGCGTTGACGAACAACGTGGACATGGCGGCTACCAACCTACGTGCAGAGCTTGCTCTCAAACCATGTCTCAGTGTATCGAGTGTTTGGTAGCGTTGAAATGTTTGAGACGTGTTGTGTCCTTCGATGGAATTCTACTCTGGGGTACCCCAAAACCGCGCACCCACGATTGATTGTCTTTGCATTTTGCCATCTTGCACCGGCAGCGACGCACGGTGAACTTCCGGACACACAGGCTCTCGCATTCCCGGTCGTGTCTGTAGGGGGCTAGTTTCGTCACCTAAATCACTCCGGGCTAGTTTACCCACCCAAAGTTCCCTGTCATGGTTGATGCAGAGCGCGGGTGACGTCTTCCCATCAACATTTCGTCACGCTTGTTGCTCCTGTTTCATCCTATTGCTGCGTCCAGGTTCAGGCTGAGTGCATCTTCGGCGACTGGTCTCGTGGGGATGCAGGAGAACACCTTCCTCAGCGACTTCTTCGGCTGCGTCGGTTTTCTTCCGCTTACCACCCAGAGGTATCGCATGAAGCTTGCTCCGAGTTATTGTACGCAGCAGGCGGTGCTTGGGTTTGACGCTGCATTGTTTCTGCTTGCCGACGTTAACTGAAGCAACGTCCACATGAGGCGGTGTGGTATTGGAGTGCTGGTGTTTTCCCCATACCATGGCCCTACCCGTGGCGTCTTTCGGAGTTTCGTTGTTTCGGCCAGTCACATTCGCGAGGCGATGGTGAAAATCATGACAACCCCCACCAGTCCACAGCATTCCGCCGTTGGGGGTGACTTCGACGAGAGTGGCCGTGTCGAAGCGATCGAACAAGGGGCTGAAAGGCATCACCTTCCAACGAACCCGTCATCCTGCACTTCTTGTCTGCAATCGCACTGGGGGCAACTGCGAAGGGTAGGTCCTTCGAATCGGTACCAAATGACGTGTTTCCCGTATGTTGCCGAAACATGCCTCGCTTACCTGACAACGGAATAGGTATTTCTCGTTCCTGAACGTTGTTGAAAATCTCGACTGGTTTTATGATGTAGATTCAAGCACGAGCATTCAAGGTCCAGTCATAAACCATGGTGGGACGAAAGTATCCACCGACACCAGAATGTCGTGAGAGTGGGTACCAGGCGGCGATGAGGCCCGACCACTGCTTGACCTGGACATCCCGGAAGGCTTTCCCCTTTCTGTTGGCTCAACATTTCTCATACGCCCGTTCTTGTGTATCTCACCCGTAAATATGCCTGCATGTCGACATGGGATGCCATCACTCCGGCAAGCAGACAAGACGTTCGTGGTGGCGTCTGCAGCCATCTCATCAACGTGTAAGCTGGGGGCGCGTTGAAGACAATAAAGGCATGCATCCATACGACGTGATTTCCGAGAGAACCCCAACTGTTCTTGTCGACATGAGGTGTTGTGTATTGGGTGCTCGTGAAATGATGTCTTAGTTGGTTTGGTTTTTTGGTAACAAGGTGATCAGAACAAGTCTTCTGATCTATCATGACTCAATTTGTACCTAGGCGACACGCAAGAAAATCATGTCCCCCTTGCGGTGGTTCGCCCTTGATCCTTACCCTCGAACACGCGGAATGCGACAGGACCCTTGTCTTTCAGAACGCAGCCAAGAGCGATCTGCACGCCGCTCTGGTGGGAACCGGCCGCTGTGTTGAGGTTTTCGAGCGATATCCTGGCATTTGCCGGGGCACGATGGGGTGAGTCGCGTGTTCGCCCTCAGCACATGAATCAGTGATTTGACGTCGTTTTCTTGTTCATGGGGATGCTCCGGTTATGGTGTTGACAGAAGGCGTGAGCTAGATTGGCTGCTCCTTGCCATCGGTATCTGCCTTTCACGAAAACACAACGCTGTAGGAGAACTTCGTCCATGCACAATCATTTTTGTGGCGAAGGAGGCATCTCCACCGGGTGGTTGATACTCCATAGCGTGAACCATCCACGATCAAGTTTCCCGCCGAAACGCTTGATACCTCCCAGAGGTATTGACGTAGAGAGTTGAGGCTCACTCGAACGACTCCGTGAGGGTTCACACAGAACCACAAATGTGGTGCTGCGATCCGAAGCTTGATTTCGCGACGCAATCCACATGCGAGCTATACATACAAATGATGAGATTTTGCCGGAGTCGCGGATTGTGGTTGGTTCTGGGGTTTGCATTCACCCAACGTTCGGCAGCATACGACCCGTGATCACGTCGACGCGGTTACTACAGAACGCGCCACCACTTAAGAACCGCTAATTTAGCTTGAGGCTCGACGCTTATTGGTTACCTCCAACCGTGCACATGTTCTTATTTTCCAAGTTTTTATTTGGAGCAGGTATCCACCTATGGTAAACGAGGTTCTTGTTCTTATTTCTATACCGATTGCCGTATGCAGAGGACACAGACAGGTCTTTCTGCGTGGATTTCATTACGAGACACTACTGCTGAAAGAGTACAATGTAGCCGTAAAATCGCCCCCTAGGTGGCAGTGCCACATGTACGGTATGGGAGAGGAGAGGTTGCCGAGAAAGGCTTAGGAGGCGAAGTGGACAAACAAAAAGAACTGGTGTACCAACCTACGGAGAGTTAATGTTGTAGATGACGCATGGAAGGGGGTCCAACTTGACAAAGGCGAAACACTCGAGAGGGGAGGTCAAGAGGGGTTCAAGGAGAAGATATATGTTGCTACTTTGGCGAGAGAGAAGGACAGGATCAAACCAAAGAAACCAAGGACACGGAGGGTCTCGATGTGTACGGAATATCAAAGAAGGAATATATTTAAAGATTACCTACATGGAGGGCCAATGGATGCAGGGACAAAGCTGAAGGTCAAACCTAGGACTGGGGATGTTGGCCTTTGAGAACGTAGACGAAGATTGAGGAAGGTAGACGATGAAGACGACAAACCCAGGTGTGATTGCGGCTCCGAGGGCGAAGACCATCTTCATGTACTTGTGGAATGCCCGTGGTACAAGAAGGAGAGGGAAATGTACATGACTGAGCTAGCTGGGGAAAACAGTAGAAGGAAAAAGTACAGAAAGAAAGACACTTGACGAATGTAAATAGCCAGGAGAAGACGGTAGGTGTACTGGGGCATAGGAAATGGGTTGAAATAAGGCGGAAAGTGATACCGATGGGAAAACATGTTTGAGGACCTTTTTGACAACGTAGGAAGGAACGATTGGCCATCGGTGATCGAACCTGTGGGAACAATGCTCCGTCCTGTCGAGGACGCGTGGTCAACGGTCTAACCGCTAAGTAAGGCTGCCAAAACATGAGAGAGACTACACCCCCCTTCGGATCCAACTCCTACGATCGGGAAGAGGCGTAAGTAGGTTAAAATGGCAGGTAAGCCGTATGTTGTACGATGTGGGAGAGGAGAGATTGCCGAGAGAAGCCTGGGAGGCGAAGTGGACAAACAAGAAAAATGGAGGTACCAACCCGGAGGGAGTGTATTAAGGTTGTAGACGGCGTAGGAAGAGTTCAAAATCGATTAGGTTGGTACATTGGAAACGAACGGTGTAGATCTAGAGGGGTTCGAGAACAAGAAATCTGCTTCTTTCGCCGAGAGAGAACACCATATAACAAAAGGATCCAAGGATAAGGAGGGTCTCCATGTGGATGTTGAAAGAAGGTATAGGTACCTACTACATGGACCAATGGATGCAGGGAGAAAGCCGAAGGTCAAATTTTGGAGTGGGGAAAACGGCCTTCGACAACATTGACGAAGATTCAGGAAGGTAGACGATGAAGACGAGTTAAATGTGAATGCGACTCCGAGAGTGAAGACCGGGTTCATGTCGTTGCGAAACGTCCGTGTTGGGCGACAAGGACAGAGAAATGTACATGATTGAGTTGGACATGTAGAAGAAAAGGTACAGGGAGGTGTTTGAGGCATGGAATAGCCAAGAGAAAACGGTGGTAGCTGTACAGGAAGTGGGTTGAAAAGGCGGGAGGTGATATCGATATAGGGTAGATCGGCTAGGGAGAACATGGTTTGGCCACGTTTGACAAAGTACTTCGAAGTGGGAAGGAACGATTGGCATCAGTGATCCTGTTGGAACATGGATGCGTCCTCTCGAAGACGTTGGTCAATTGTCCTACCGCTAAGGCATGCGAAACATGAGAGAGAGTACGTTCTCCCCCTCCGCGCGTACAAGAATTCATCACGAGGTCCTCTCTCTCCCCCCCCCCCCGCCTCGAATCAGAAACTAACTGCTGTTTGGGTCACCCCCAGCCTCCTGAATTCTTATCTTGCAGCCGCCGCGTTTTGGGGCTCCGTTCTTATCTCTATGCGCATTGGTACACCGGGCGGGTTCTTGTTCTTAATACAACGTCGGAACTGAGCATATGTTCTTATGGCCAAGTTCTTAGATTTTGGATTGTTTGAGGCTCAAGTTCTTGAACTGCTAAGTTTTTAAGTGGTGGCGCGTTCTGTATCGTTCTCAGTGCTGAGATTCAGATCATACCCCCGAGGTTACTCAATGGATGAGACCGTGAGTCAGCGAAGTCTTGTCCAACGCAGTCTGCGCCAATCGCAAAATATAGCTGCATCTGTCCAGGCAGCTCGTTCGTGGAGGGGAGGGAGTGAATGTCGAGGCAAAATATATCTGACTGAGCGTAAGGAGGATGCCTTTGGGGTTACCACGTCCTGATGGCACCATACTCTATTTTTTGTTTACGCTGACTTATCTCCACAAAGGAGAGGCCCGTGGGGAATATAAGCGTCTTTTCTTAGAGGTGTTATAGAAACGGATGTATGGATTGGAAGAAAATCGATGTGGGCAATGTCGTTCTTGTTCATGAAGAGACAAAGGATGACTTGGCTAGTTCATGATGAGTTCAGTGGATGTTTCGCTTGTCAGTTGGATTTGTCCGGCCGCAAGGACCCTTGCCATGCCGCTTGCGACCTCCACTCTTAGCACACTGTGCACACATTCTTTGTTCGATGCTCCAAATCGGTCCGCACCTCCCGCCAGTTTGTGCTGATACCTGCAGTTCGATTTTTATAAGGTTGTTTTGACCGTGCACCTCCGCCAACGCCACGATTTCTTGCGGTTTATCGTAAGCATGCGAAGTACGACAGTATGTTTTGGCTTGCTGGTGACAGTTGTCCAAACTACTGGTCTCGACCTACTGTTGGTTTCGTTCAGCATCGTATCCGGTAGCGGCAGTGGGATCGCTAAGGCCCTTAGTCTTGCATAACACCCCCCACTTCCCACAATATTTGTTTCGCTCGGACGCTTGCGAATTTTGTGGCAACTTCAAAGAGAAATCCTCGGAAGCAGAAGCGCGCGTGCATCTATTGTCGAGGACGGAAGGCGCTGCGTCGGTGGGCACATTGTGTGCTGCGCGTTTGGTTCATTCGATGTGCCGTCCCCTACTCTTATATCCGGGTGGGTTGGAATGGGGGTAGATTTGGTTTGCAAAAGCACAAACTCGAGAACCAACACTTTGCCGCGTTGGTGGACGCGCGATGACAACCAATCAGTTCGCTTCCCAGATTGTAGTATGGGAAAAAACAAGTATTTTGTGTCCCCGAACCGGTTCCTCATTTGACCAATAAGAGGTTCTGAATCCCTTGGCAGTTTGAGCGTTTTGGACTTCACCACAAGTTATCTGAACTCTGGCTTGTCTAGACGAGTTTCTGCCTCTTCTCGAGTGGTAGAATCCGCCGGATCGGTTCAAGTATCGTTGTTCGCCTTGGACGACGGAGGAAGAGGAAGAGCCGCACAGTTTGACGAATTGCCGAGAATATCTATTGCACAAAGGTCCAAATGGTTTCGGAGTCGAGACCACATCAGCAACACACACGTGCCGACGAAAACAGTCAATACTTTTCGAGATGTTTGGTGAATGACATAGACAATAGACATCTCTGTCATCGTGTACCCAGCGGTTTGCTCCACAAACCGAATTGTTTCAAGCCGTATGTTCCCGTGCTCCCCGCTGCCGGCGTCCTCACTGAAGGTATCACAAGGCCCATATGCTTCTGGTTTGTCTCGCAGCGATTGACCACCCTGGAGCTCCAGCGATGTACGACAAGTTGCGGGTGTTCTACAATTTGTTTCGCCCTTCTGGCTCACGGGCCGTACCCCGTTTGGAAGAGTGGCACGGAGTGGATGCCTTCTGCAACGACATCTATTGCAGGTACGTATTTCAATGTACACTATGACCTTGCCGATCTCCGAATATTGCAAATCCGATGTTGGGGAAAACGGGATGTGACGGGCCTACCAATGTTTTATTCAGCGATTAATGTCTTCTTCCAGCGCTAGTGACGGCAGAAACGATTTACTCGCATGGTCTTGCAGCGGTTCGACCCTAGAGTACACCCAGTCAACCCGGACGACGTGAGTAGGATGCACTACCAAGTCCACGGATACGAACAAAACCTACCGCTTGCTTGGTAGGGAAACCGGAGCAGGTGGTTTCCTCTCTCGAATGTGTAGTCTGAGAATGGCCACAGGATGCGTTTACCCGTCCATCCCGGCACCTTTAGCACACTGCGTACCAACAAGAGCCAACAACATAAAAAGGTTGCCGTTTGCTGATCCTCGCTTATTGGCGCTGGTGAATTTTTCGGGAACTTCGTCACAGGTAGACAAACGTCACGATGACATATCTTATTCAAAAACTTGTATAATGAGGAGATGCACGTCGTGCATCCGCAAATTCACTTCTGTCGACTTGGAATGTTTCCCCCCCCCCAGGACGCCATGACATGCCATCACATTCAGCTCCATGTTCAAGACCAATTCAGTCTAAGCCTCTTTTTCAGTCTTGAAGTACGAAATTTCGCGTACATACATAAATGTAGTTGTCACCCGTTCCTGGTGCTTCGAGTTTTTCCGATTTTTTTCGATCGCTCGGTTGCCGTGAATGTAGCTATGCATTTAGCTGTGTAGAAGAACTGTAGTCGGCACTCGGTCGTGGATCTCTTGAGGTGTGACATGCGCAGCTGCTGCAGGCTTCAGTTGCCTTCAGCCAGGCATGTGAAAGCATGGCAGACATGACCAAGATCCACAGTGCATTCTACTACATGTAGTGTAGAGGGGTTGCGAGGACCATTGCCAGTAGACCGTCGGGACGACCGGTGCCCTGCTGAGGATCAAAATATTTTGTGTTCCGGTACCGTAGGCATCAAACCATCTTATTACCCAGGATCAATACAACGGCAGGAGGGACTGGTGTTGAGTATGAAGCCTGGGGATCAGGTCGGAGGTGATACTGAAATACCTCAAGCTTTCACAACAACAAAGTGGTAGACTAATCGGGTTGGATGAGACCATGTACACAGAGTAAGATATCCCAGATACGGTTTGCTCAGACTGCACGGCGAGTTTTTACGGTGAATCAACGGGGAACCCAGTAAATCGGAGAGGATGCACTCTATGCAATACATGGCAGGCAGTCAACGAACCTTTACACAGCCCTCTCCATAGCATCGTCCCCACGCCGCATAAAAAAGTGGCATGGCCTCTCCTCTATCTCCGACGGTTCAGATGCACCCTGTGACCCGAATGCTCAGTGTTCTGAGATCTCTCAGGCGAAGAACGGCAGGTTTTAACGTAGAAAAAACACGGCACAGAGGGCGGCGGGGTATTTTTGTAGCCGTCTCGAGTGGACCGGCCTCTTGTCGACCGGACCGGGCATTACGTCGGACGAGTGTATGCACCGCGCGGGCACTTTGGACAAAGATTTGCGGCGGGGCTTGTGGGGGCGTTTTGACGGCGGTGCACTTGCTGTCTGTGCAGAATATGGCGGTTGGTGCAAGTTGGTGGCACCAAAATGAACCGAGGAGGGCAGGGAGATGAAGTCAGACGAATTAGAAGGGGCCGTGTACAGTGGTGTCCCGTGCGGTACGAAATAGAAGTAGCAAGTCGGGAGGCAATCGAGGGAAAAGGCACGGTGGTAGCCAATAACATTTGTAGAAAGTAAAAGAATAACACCCCAGCGCGTGAGTTCTGTAGTGTCACGATGACGTCGAAGTTGGCGAAGAAAATGGTAGATTACCGTTTCGGGACTTGGTCGTCGAAGACCGTTGTGTGCAGTAAGGTTGGTTCCCCCCACCGCAGGAAAGAGCACCCTCGTTTGTTGTTTGGAGGGAAGATAGAGAGGGGCAGCAGGCAGCAGCTACAGTATTGAGAGAGAGGCAGAGGGACGATAGAAAGGCCGCAGAAGGTGTCTGCGGGCAAAATACATGCTCTCTGCGTGCCAGTTTGGAAATCTCTCCGTTCCTTGGGCTTGTTGAAGAACAAAATTACTGCTGGAGACTGTTGGTTTCGGCCAATGGGAAGAGGGGAGTCCCTGATTTGTCCCACCAAATCCCGCCAATTCCCCGCCAAGCTGACTTCATCCTCGAGTCTGTTGTGTCTGTCTCCTTCTCCCTTCCTCTCTTCCCGTGCCTGCGTCTGTGCATGAGCCGAGGCGACGTGATCTGTGCCGTGATCAGAGTAGTAAACAGCACAAAGCGCCACCGCCAGTCAAGAAGCTGGATAGCAGCTCTTTTTGTGGCCGGTGGTGTACAGCAGTACCGGAAGAGGGCAATCCATCCATGGATACTTCAGGTACAGAGCCGTCGAAGGGCAACAACGATGATGGTACGGCGACCTGTCTTCGGCCAATCCTGCCTGGAATACGCCGGAGCTGCTCAGAATGTGGACGAAAAAAGAAGCGTTGTGATGGCCAACGACCTTGCAGGTGAGATCTCGGTGGGGAAACCACCAAAGGTTGCGTAAGGTGCATGTAGGGTACACTATGTACTGGAATGTCGTCAAGTCTAAACTACATTTGTACGTACCGTACAGAATACGGATGGGACAAACCACACATGCCAACCTCTCACGGGGTCCTAGATCAGCATGTTATGTTTTTAACCGCATGGAGACCGACGTATTTCATTGCTCAACCGCTTAGCGCCGTCGATGCTACAGAAGTACAGTATACACTCCTGTTAATCAAAGTATGTTCAATGAAACACACACCCATGCATTGTTGGGCGTTTTTCTTCCGAGAGGGAGGCGTTGACTCCCATCATGGATTGATGACTTGCGTACGACCTGCGGAATCTTCATCTTCGTGAGAAATAGAGTGGTCGATTGAGTCCCGACTAGAATATTCCAGCGTTGTTCACGGTGCAGTTCTTTTCGGCGGTACGGTCATATTTCGCACCGCACCGCACCGCACCGCACCGCACCGCACCGCACCGTCACATTTGGAGATGAAAGAAAACGCACCTCGCCGTGATACAACGAAACCGCACCGTACCGCGCCGTGATGTATGACGAAATCGCACCGCCACGTACCGTACCATGGCGGTTTCTTTCACGGTGCGGTTTGTCCTAGACGCTGTCGCCGAAAACGCTGTAAAAATGGCACGTGAAGCCCTTTTTTTTATGCAGACGCACACCAGGAAAGGCAGCTGCATCTTTGTCCAACCTGCTGCTCGTGCGGAAGAGCAATTGGTTCAGTCCTGCACGCCTGATGAAAAAAAAAACCGGCCCAACAAAAAATGGCAGTTGGCAAGCCCACGGACTGTCGACGTTCGCACCCCCATCTTTGTCAACATCCAGCAGTGGAACAGACCAGGAGCTACCCAGGGCAGCTATTTGTAGTTTCACTGGACTTCGTTCACTATAGCGCGAGAACTGCTCGGCACAGACTCCGAGATTCTACTGAAAAAACGTGATCCACGCCCCCTGCGGCGGCCCAACGTCCTCTGCTGTTCACGTGCGTGCAACCTAATCAGAAAACGCGCCTACACTACCGATCGACACGAGACTTTGCTCACTTATGAACAGTACCGCAAGGAGTAGATATCTCGAGTCTGTGTCTGGAAGTGCTCCCAGGACAGAGAGAGGTGTACGTATCGCGATGAAAAAGATATCTTACGCGGATTGATCAAGCATTCTCATGTTTGGACGCCCCAGCGGCGATAGAAGACGTTGAATGTGCTTTCTGTGTGTCCTGCGGGTCTAGTGCAATTTGAACTTTGGTGCAACACGCAAGTACAAGTGGAGTATTTGCAAAAGGCGTGCGAAGGAGTTTGAACTGAGAGCGAACGCCTTGCCGTGCGCACCGCCTGGTCACCAAGAAAAACGCCGTGAAAATGCGGCACCCGCACGCAGCAGCAGTAGTAGCAGTCCGCCAGCAGACTCCGTTGTGGAAACTTTCTTTGTTATCTAAAACGACAGTCCGAACACCAGACAAAAAAAGCACACACAGCCGTTTTCAGCCCCCCCCCCCTCCTACTCGACTCGCGGTTTCCTTGCCATTTAACTTGGGACAACCGGGTGAACTTACACAGATATAAACGCCTGCTGCAAAGCGCAGACGCCGCCGTTGCTCCTGTTGCACCCGAAACATAGACCGAATAAGTCGAAATCCAAGCGCGGCGGTCGAATGTAGGCGTCCTGACCATCGCCTAATGAGCCCCATGCCATTGGATGAAACGCTACTTCTAAAGTTCTATTTTATTCGCTGGAACCCCACCCCATGACAGCACGACCTTGCTTGCATATTGAGCCTGAAACAAGACGCTGACACCCGTGCAAATATCAGTGAAAATACAGTCCATGCTGGAGCGTTCAATCTTAGTATGGGGTCGGTACAGGCCCGGCGTGATAAAATGACCAGAAGCGCGTGTCCTGGCGGCGGGTACAGGCCCAATCACACGCTCGCTTGACCCGCTTGCGGTCGGCTTTCGCATGGTGGCGCGTCGCCGTCGTGGCGGCTTTGACCACCACCTCCTCCTCCGTCGCCACCAGGGCCTTGGTCTGCTCCTTGACGGTCGTCGAAGGAGCTTCTTCCGACGTAGTATTCACGGCTCCTCTTTCGCCGGCCGCCGCTGCCGTGGCTGCCGCCGCCAGAACCGCCGCCAGAGCCGTCGCCGCCAGAGCCGTCGCCGCCAGAGCCGCCCCGCCACCACCGTCGCAATTGCCAGCATCCCCGGTTGGGTCTCCTCAGAAAGAAGAAAGGGAAGTCGAGCCGCTACTGTAGTCTTGCTCGCTTGCAGCCCATCGTCCACATTAGCGGTCGCCTCCATCCCCGGCGGGTCGTTAATGAGCGCGTCCCCATGACCATCTGCCGCACCGCCGAGCGGACACGACTCCTTCGCCGCTACTACCGGCATTGTAGCAAATCCGAGCCTCCTGCTGCCACCGCCGCGACACTAGGAGCAACCGCGCTGGCGACACGGCTGGGGAACGAAGCGTCTGATAGGTGGACATTGCCGGTGTGGCGGCGGCATCGGGAGACGGGACCACGAGCCCGGTCGCGGCTCTTCTTCCGGCACAGTATTGTTGGTGCTGGCAATGGCCTCGCTCTCTCCGCCTTGCCGCTTGATACTGTTCGCTCTGTCGAGAGAAGGGAGCGTGGTAGCGACCACCGTCGCTGCCCAGGCTACGTTGCGTCCTTCGGCGGCGGTGCCCCCGCCACCGCCACCGCCGTGTTGCCCCCCGGAGTCGTGCAGCTGGCGTTGCTGGCGGAACCGCTATGCACTGCAGACGCCGCTAGCGGTGGCTCGACCGTGGCCGGGGCGGGGGTCTTTCCCTCCGGAGCTGCCTCGTCTCCTTGACACCTATCCCCTGCCCTCGGACCCTCCCTCCCCGGGCTTGCCCTTCTTTTTCACCTTAGACACCGTCGCCGTTGCCGGCAACGCCGCCACCGCCGCTTGCTGCTCCTCTTCATCATTCTCTCCCTACTCACCGTCATCTTTGCCGCAAACGACTCTGCGCTTTGTGGGCGGCCGCTGCTCAAGCTGGCGGCGAAGCGTACGGAGGTGATTTTTTCGGACGGTGTTGGTGCAGTCGAAACGAAGTGGCGGCTCTCGACGAAATGCCGACGAAGGCCTGTACGGAGGGGAAGGGAGGGAGGACAGAAGTTCAGGGTACGATCATCATATGGTACGTTCATCGCGTGCAGAAGGACCATGACGAAGGACCTTACAACCGCCAACGACAACAGACAGCAGTGCAGCCGTCCTCTGCAACATACCCCCGTACGTCACAGTCACCTGGCGGGCGGCGTGCTTTCTCTGGCGGCGGCGCGACTTCTATATCCATTCCCTGTTTCACAGGCTTACTACGGTCGCCCAGCTGTGCGAACCTCAAAAACAGAAGCAGGACGTGATATCATGATAACGCGCAAACGGGGGGGAGTGTTGCATCGGCCGGTGGCGGACTCTCCCTTGTGTGCACAACGTGACCGGCAGGATGCCGGCAAGCAGTTGCAGCGGCAGAGACAAAATCACACGCGCCAAGAATGTTACACACGAGCCGACACGAGCTGATGTTCTAGCGGCAAGTGAGTGCAGCAGTGACCTTACGAGAGCAGCAAGCTCAGCCTAGAGTAGCCACCTTGTGGTCCTAGGACAGAGCAGACGTTGTTCCCCCGCATCATTCATGAGTAGGCGCTCCTTTACACGCGCACTCGAACCCAAAACACTTCTCGAGGTCGGGGGTGTTGAGCAGGCCGGGCCTGCCGGAAAACTCGATTGCTCGACACCGAAAACCCACGCCCTGCTCTCCCCGCCTCTATCGTGCCTACCACGCAATACAAGCGCAGCCCCCGCAACTCACCGAACTCGCCGATTTCCTCGGGGCCCTCTTGGCGCGGTCTCGTGAGCCGGTCCGTGTCTGCTGGACCACCATCCTGCGGTAGATGTCCTCCATCACGCTCTCCGACGTGTATTTAGGACCGACGGTCGACCGGGAAACTGCCACCCTTCCGCTGCTGATGCCACCGCCACCGCTCCCGCCGGTGCGGCGCGCCCTCTTTCGGGTGGCGATGTCCCGTGACCGCTCCCGCCCCGTTAACATGCTACCGTGATGCGCTCCGCGCTGGTACCGTTGAGAGGAGCGATGGAAATCACGGCCCATCCTCCCTGGTGCCGCATTCCTCTAGTTGAGCTGAAAGACCGTTCGCGTCTTCGTTTAGGGCGAGGAGACGCGGGCAGTGCCACTGTCTGCTCTGTCTGGCGCTTGTCGCCGGCTCTCCCCCCGCCCCATTTTCCGCTGCTTCTACTACGTCTCATATGAGCCGCCCTATATTGCCTATAGCAGCACGAATTGTTCTGGCACATATTCATCCGTAGTAGAGGCTTGTGAGGAATGCAGATGCTGTTGTTGGTGGTGAGTGTTATCGTTAACAAAATAATCTATATGAACTCTTGTGTTGGATTTCCTGGCAGCCCTGCCGCAGTTTGTCATTTACGGCCTCTATGCACAAGCACAATGTAAACACCACGCTACTTCCGATGGACCGCACAGGACAGGACTTTATCGTCACGTACTCCACGAAGTTGTAGGTACTCGTTCCTTGGGTCACGGATAAACATAATATTTCTGCGGTTTTCTTCGACGGGATACGGCCACCAAGGCCGCGGTTCGTGCAGTGTATAATGGAGAAGAACAAACACCAACGTTTAAAAACCGTGCGACGGGCAGACCGCACCGCACCGCACCGCACCGCACCGCACCGCACCGCACCGCACCGCACCGCACCGCACCGCACCGTGACCATGTTAAAAGCTACACCGCGGTGCGGTTCACACCGTGAAGATCCCTGAAATATTCTTACTGGGTACCGTGGAATTGTACTTCGAAGTACCGCACCTGGCTAACCTCGAATCGCCGAGCGAGAAACTACAAGAATCGTAAAACTACAAATATCGAGCCTTGCACCCGCAGGGTGGCTGGGGTTCCAATTTACAATGTTTTCCCCGCAAGGCGGAAGGTAGAGCCTGTGCTCGCCGTCGTTCGATGGGCCATCACGAGTTAGCCGTCCCTCTTCAAGTCTCGAGTACGCTGGTGACGAGGGGAGCAGGCGAAGCCAGAGCCGGCGGTGAAGTTGCCAATACAATCTAAACATGACCTTTCTGATACCATAATGGCACATCGGAGAGGGCTCCCTTCTTGCTTCCTGTGCCTCCAGCCAGAGGCGCAATGCCAAACCTAGATACAACCAATCGTTTCTACCGATGCTTAGCGCAAGATTTTTCAGGCTGAAGCGCCCACTGCGTCTGTGACGACAGGCCCTACACTTTGAAAACCCCGGTTTGAGCATGCAGCACAGCAGAGCGAGAAGAGGACTAAAACGGGAAACGACAGAGGGAGGCACCATCACAGCAAGCGGAGTACACGTAGATGAACCCAAAGACCGACAAATAAAACGCAGAAATTCTTCCTTATCGCAATACTCTCCAGGCATCCCGAGTGCAGGGGTGGAGCTTCTTGGAATCTCTGTCTCAGATGTGTAATGCGACAACAGGTAGTCTGAATGCTGTGAAGTTCCTCGTGCTCTCAATGTCGCTCATGCTTCGCACAGTCGTCAGACACGACGTACGCCACCTCATCGCCGTGGACGTGGAACACGGACGTTTGCGCTGTGTTGAACATCGCTGGGAAAGTGGTTTTCATGCCGTCTGCCCAAATCAAGAAGGGGATGCGCTGTGTTGTTAGTTACAATCCAACCGCAGATGTGTCAAGTCTAGAACAGTCCTTAAATTCCGGCCTATTGATCTGAGGAGTGTTGCGCGTGTACGTGTCGAAATTGTTGCTTCCGAGCCTAACCCAACTTGCACTTCGAAGCCCCTTTTGAAGCTTGCATTGCCCAGCTTCTCTCGTACGTTTCAGAAATGGAAGACTTTTCTCTCTGCAGCTTGGAGTTACGTATTGAATGTAGAGGTTGTGTTCGCTTGAACCCATTGGCGTGCTCTTCTTGCTGCTGCCGCACCTCGGGAAGTCCGTACTGTCGTTCGAGCCACATGTAGCACACCATCGTGTGTAACCATATTGACATGGTGATATTGCTCGTTTGATGCATACGAGGCAATATTGTGGCCTCATCTTGTGTATGCCCCCTAGTACTGCATCGCATGGACCCTCCACGCGAAATACTGGTTTGCTGGGCTTTTACCTTCGCAATATTTGTATGGTGGTAGGCGCTGTGTAAGGTCAGGCAGCCAGTGCACGTACAGCAAACGGCGGCGGCGTCTTCTCCAAACACACAAGCAAACCCATCTTCGGCAACCGGATCGCGATGGGGCGCACGGTGGAGAGGTTCCGCTGCATTCCACACCACCCGGCGCACTCGCGACTTCTGGCAGGCTACCGTTGGCGAGGTACACTGCATCATGAATTTCCATTTAGCTTTGCGGGTTGATGAACCGATCGGACATGCCGACCAACAATCTGCGCGTACAGACGTGCGGTGCTGGCGTACAGACGTGCGGTGCTGGCTCTCAAATCATGTCTCAGTGCAGCGACAATAGTTGAAATATTGCAACGCTGTGATTTTCATGAAATTCAACTGCGATGTCCTCCAAAACGGCGCGCTCACTTGGGTTTGCATTTTCCGAGTGCAGTTCTTGGCAACGGGTATTTAGTGATGCCTCGCTCCAATCCTGTCGCTACATTCAGGTTCGGGCTGAGTGCATCTCCGGCGACTGGACTTGTGGGAATGCAGGAGAATGCCTTCCTCAGCGACTTCTTCGGCTGCGTTGGCTTTCTCCCGCTAACCACCCAAAGGTGTCGCATGCAGCTTCCTTGGACATTGTCGCCCTTTGGGCTAGGGGGCCCGCTTCTAATGAATGCCACAACTGATCAGTTTCCCGAAATCATTGAAGCAGCATATACGTGGCACGATGTTGGTATGGTTCTGTGGTGCTGGTAGCTTGCTCCTGCTACGCCGTGCCGCCAGTCGACTCGTGCGCCTTCACCACGTTTGTGTTGTTTTGGCAGTCACATTCGCGAGACGATGGTGAACATCATGGTGTCTCCCGCCATACGACAGTCCTTCGTTGGCGGCGATTTTGGCGCAGGAGGTCCTTTCGACTCAATCGCAGGAGGGGTAGAGTGGAGCAAGGCCTCGGGAGGGCATCAGCTTCCCATGAACCCGTCGACGTGCACGTTCTGGTGTGCAATCGCTCTGGGGGCGCTTGCGAAGGGCAGTCCCTTGGAATCGGTACGAAGTAGTTTCTCGATGTATTGGTGAAAACGCACATGTTTTGCTCGTAGTGGAACCAGTGCACCTCTTTCCTGAAAAGCTGGTGGACTACGGTAGTTCTATTGTGCAGTGCCATACTGTTTTTTCTCATGCGGCAGATGTCCATGAATTCACTGGTGGTTTGGTGGCAGGTGGCAAAGTATTGTCAACTGGCCCACGAAGCGCTGGCCAAGAGCTCTTTGGAGCCGACAGACGCTGAGGTCGCGAAGTGAGTTCAATCGGGGATAACCCCCCCCATCACCACTCATGCCCTTGATATTCATGGTGGGCTCTCGCCGGGCACGCCTGCTGTCTGCCGTTTGACCCCGACTCACTATACATTCAAACGCACGGTCAGGTGCTAGTGTTCCCAGGGGGTCGCCGGGCTTATCAGTTGGGCAGGGCTCCATTTTTCGATGAACATTGACGCTTACCCTTCCTTCTTTCGTGTTTGCCTTTCCCTGCCTAGGGCTTGGGCAATTATGGGCTATCTGTACGGCTTCATGGGAGACTCGGTGAGGATTTTCACCTGGCTCTGTCGTGCACATGAGTGCACATCGCTGTTGACTCGGGACCTCTTCAGTTGTGGTTGCTCTTTGTGACAGCAGCCGGCGTGCATCGCCGCTTCAAGGGTCGCATCAACAGCTTGAAGGATGTTGGAAAAGGGTTGCTCCAGCTATTATCTCGGTGATGAATTTTTACTCCGACGTGCTTTCCCCCCCGACTGTTATACGAATCCTACAGGCAAGGTATCAGCACTACCTGGCTCTTTCGGAGTCATTCTTGAGGAGTTCTATGGAGGAAAGGTCTACCGATAATCTTCCAGTGGTGAGCAGTACTTTTCACCAGCTGAAAACGGGTGCTCATATTAACGGGGTACGAGCGTACCTCATCTAGCCATGTATCTGCTGTTTTGCGTGCGGGAGATCAATGCGGTCGACGATAAGCTCGGATTAAGGCGGACGTGTCTTTTCGAGCGTACTGGGAAAACAAGCATGGTTTCCACGTCGATTTACCTTCCTCTCCTCATGCTTTGGTTCGGCCAGCTGTCTATATCGCCGACTTTCCTGCGTATGCTGTGCGGCCGTGCGCTGACCAGGGGTTTGCCGAGGTTGTCAAGTTTAAGGAGTTCGCTGACTCATCGTGCGGACAACGCCAGATGAAGTCGTTTAACGCCGAAGAGCAAACAAACCCGCAGGTGTGTGAGTCGTTCGCATCGCAGAGTCGTCTAGCAATGCATTTGGCGAGCCACACCTTCCAGGATGGACCCGATGTATCAGAAGTAGCCTACAAGGCGGTTCACGATGCTCGGGCAAGAATGTCCACCGGACAGCGTCCTTGGTTTCACCCGAATAGGGCTTGTGCACGTACAGTGCCATACGGAAAGTCAGCCGCCGTTTTCTCTTCTCGTTGACCACCTCTCTTGCGTCTTGGCCCACACCCGCGCACCACTCTTCGACACCTGACGATTCCAGTTGAGCGCCGCTGCCACCGAAGGCGAGATATATCGCTATGTCGCTCAATCCTTCAAGGCATTCGAACAAGCTTCCCGTGCAATAGCGAATGAGCAGAGCGCGAAGCCAGGCGGACGCCTAAGCGAGGGCGACCGTCATGACCGATCAGGCAGCGTCCGCCCATCCGATAACTCTCTCCTCTGTAGGGAGATTTCCAGCTCTTTGGGCACTGTGTTGAGAAATGGGCGTTGTATCGATTTCGAGCCGCTTGAAGAAGCGGTAGATCGGTGAGTCGAAAGATGTGATGCAGACACCAGTGAGCACACCCAAGATCGTAAGGCACCATGGTCGGACTATAGATATCCACCGATATGGGGGTGCCATGTGAGCGTGGAACATCAGGAGCCATCGAGGCCCGACCACTCCTTGTCCTGGACATGCAGGAAGACTAGTTCAAATGGCTCACATCTTCCCACTCGCCCGATGGTGTACATGTCATTCGCAACGGCCTGCATGTCAACATGGAATGCGATCATTCTGGCGAGCAGACCAACTATTCGTGGGGGTATTGGCAGCCTTCTCATCAACTTGTAAGTTGGGGATGTGGAAATCATACGCGGATTCATTGCAGTTGTAGACGTAACTGTATGCGACCACGCGATCCCGGGTTTCGAAAGAACCCCAGCTGTTCTGGTCGACAGAGGGCGATGTATTCCTTGTGTCCGGCGACACGATGTCTCGGTTGGTCGATGAATTCTTGCGGAAGACTCAGACGACACATTATTGGCGTTATTTCGACTACTGTTCATCCGCTTTGCTCTTGAACGTTTCTGTGGGCCACGGAAAATGCTTGCCTGTCTCCATTGAGACTTTGTCACGAGGGATGTCGTTCGCCCTTGATCTTTAGTCCTGTAAAATCCAAAATCCGACAGGACCCTTGTGTTTGTAAAGGGAGCAAAGGGGGATCTCAATGCCGCCCTGGAGAGAGTTGGCCGCTGCGTTGCGGTTTTCGAGCGATATCCTGGCTTGTGCAGCGGCACGATGGGGTGAGTTGATTGCCCGCCCTCCGCACGTGCAGAGGTGATGGTCATTTTAATTCACGCTCATGGGGTAGCCTCTGGTCGGAGTTGGCAGATGGCGTGGACTAGGCTCGCTGCCCCTTGCATTGTCCGTGGGCCTTTCACAACAGATTCATGGAATCTCTTCTCCTTAACGTAGGCAGTGTCGTGCCCTTATGACGTCAAGGGAAGATACCTCAGTCAGCTTGTCATTAGTCAAATCACGTGCTTTCTTATTGAACGTTTGAGCACTGCGGTGCGCTTAACAGTCAACCTCCTGCGCGACTAGCAGACAGCTCCATCATGGCACAGGGGTGAGGCCACGGCGAAATTTTGTCCCAACCGACAGAAATACCGCGTTCACCGAAAATATTGCAGTAGCAAATCTCTCATGACACGTCTGTCATGGTGCATCGAGCGGTATGAGCTAAGAAGCGACATTTGTGAAAGCCTGTGACCCCGTTCCCCACGCTGCCACCGTTTGTATGAAAGGTACCACAATGCACACATAGTGCTGGTATGTCTTGCAGCCATCAGCGACCCCAGAGCTAGAGCGATGTACGACAGTTTGCGGGCGACCTACAATTCTTTTCGCCCTGCCGGCTCTCTGCCCGTACCCCCTTTGGAGGAGTGGCACGGTGTAGATGTCTTCTGCGACGACTGCTATTGCAGGTGTGTAGATTTTGCAGCCGGTGCCGTTCGCAGATACATGGTGAACGCGACTGCTGGAAAAATGGGACGTGGTAGGACGTGGTACGGGTCCCAAGCGTTGTTTCCGTGAGAAATATATTCCTGCCGCGCTGGGTGTATGATGAATTCCTCAAGATGCGCTTGTAGTTGTACCCTGGAACACATGTGATCAACCCTTACTACGTGAGTCATTTCCCTCCCTTCGGGACGTGGGTGTCAAGCCTCCTGCGGGTGACGTAAGATCACATGCACATTGCCCGAAGAGAGGCTGTGTCTTAGTTGTTTCGGCAGTTTTATCACGCTCGTATTCCGTACTAACATCGTACACGTAGGTATTCCACATTGGAGCCAGCTCGAGCGGACAACAACTCGCCGGCGAAAATTCAGACTTGTTCTATGAGCGTTTGATCGTAGATTTGCAATGAGAATCGCATTTGAATCCGAAACAACACCACAAAACAAAAACGTGTTCAACACTGCGGGTGCATGCGCAAAGACGTTTCTTCCGTAGTAGCGTATCACTTTACCAGCTTAGAAGTGAAATAGAGCAAACGTAGGTACTGCTGGACATCGCGATGACACAAAGACGCACAGCGATGCGGAATCAGGAAACGAATGAATGAACTTGGAGATGAACAAGAGGAAAATATTTCACTCGTCCTTATTGATGAGTTTCAGAATTGGTTCGCCAGGCTTTGTCTGCACGGAACGCGTCCCGTGGTATAGGACCACTTTTCCCTACTTAGATTGTCAACCGCACGCGCCACGTAGGCCTAGCGAGAGAAAGAAATACCGAAGCATGCAAAGGGAACAAATCGTGTATGTCCTATGAACACAATCTTCGCCCGTACCGCTCGCTTCGTAGGGCGATCGAGCAGCTCGTTGCAAGTGAGCACATTACGACTTTCTCGGCGCCAAGCGTAGACACCATCGACGTCGGCGATGGAACGAACGGCACGGATAGCGACCACGCCGACGAGACTCTCCCCGGTCACGGGCAGAGCCAGCCTGCATGGCCGTCCGCCTGTAACACTTCCCAGATGGTAATCGACACAGTCTCCGACTGGCCGACTGAGAGGGGGGCTGAGCATCGGAGGGGTTCAAGTGTAGGGTCGACGAGCCCAACTGCTCGTCCAGTATGCTCGAACTATCTATGCTATCAGTCAGAGGATGGACTTCACTCTAACCGCGTTGAAGCCAGCTTTGCCAGCGTGGCCATGGCTCCCGAGCCATTGTCAAGGATAAAAGAACTGAGCGAGGACGGCGGTTGGATGGAGGATAGGGAGGACGATGGCGTCGGCGCAGAGGATTGGTTGGATGTGACCCATGCCATGTTGGGTGCGCTCTGAGCTATGTGATGGGAGCGTCCTACAGAAAGTCAACTTGGCCGGCAAGGTTTAGGGTGCGAAACCGGAGGGGGGCGTCTTCCTTCTCGAAAGCGTGGTCTGCGTGTGGCCGTATCACTGCATATGCATCCCGGCAACAGCTTTGGAGTAGTAAGTATTGTCACAGGAGCCGAACGATTTGGAAGGTGGCGTCTTCTTGAATCTGAGCTTGAACGCGTCCGCGCGGTTATTGCGAACGGTCGCATCGAAGATATGTTCCGGGGACACGCGACGGACGGTGGCATCGGTTGAGCTTGAGTCAATGGCGTACGAAATCAAAGTATCTATCGATTCGGAACGCTTGTTGCCGGAAGGACGCCACGCCTACCAGCTACGTGCGGAAGTCTCTGTAGGGTTTGCCACCAGTGGAATCTAGGTTCTTGAACTGGTTTGCGTTGTTAGTTGGCTTCGAGTAGGTTTTCGAAGTGTTGCTTTTCGTCTGCCCAACTTCGTAGTATATTGTGTGACATACGCAGCTGCTGCAGGCATTCATCAGTTGCCGGCAATCAGGCATTTAGGAGCATGGTAGCATAAACACGAGAGACCAACATTTCAGGACGTTTGGGTACAAGTAGTATGCACGTCAGCGTGGTATATGCCATAGGCTACCGGTTTTACGTCGTGTTGTACCCATTGCAGCTGGAGGACGTGTTCGGACTACGCTTTAGGATGGCGACAGCCGTCCATCTGACAGAGCAGCCCGGAGGTAACATGATAATCATCGGCCTACCGTTGGCTTGCCGAGAATCAGCGCCTCATCTCACACCTAGTAACTGATCGCGGGACTGTGCCACGATGGACCTCGTGCGAGATAGGGCATTCGCGGCTCTGCTACAGGCACGATTGTCATTCAGTCAGGAATGATTGAGGTCGGTATCGTATGTTGGTATGTGTTCAGGACGGACGGGCGGATACAAACGTATGGTATGCAGATACAGGGCAACGGGCAACTATTAAATCATTGCCCAAAGGTCCACGTTAAAAACAAGTCCGGACACATGGGCCATCCCCCCCTCGGCCCCGCGGGAGGGCAATTTCGATATATATATGTCTTGTATAGGGATTAGTATAGGGGGATTCGTTGATGAAAATACGGCATTGACCCCCCTACGTTTCTATCCGCGGTGCCCCTCACTCAAATATATAGAAATTAGAGCTCCCCCCCCCCAAATCATCCCCCACCCCCCCACGAACCCCGATTTTCGAAGATTTAGTGGGCCTATGTGTCTTGATTTATTTTTCACGTTAACCCTTGCATTGCCCTCGTCAGCAGAGCTGCCTCCAAATCGAGGTCCGCGTCCCTTTGAACGTGCGTGCGTGGTTGGTTACGACGAACGATGTGCTCTGCAAATCAAACGGCACAAGACATTTTTCGTTGCGCCAAGTTGCGCGAACAGTCGAAGCGGTGCTTTTTTACGGGATACTTTCACCCTGCGGTCCATGCGTTGCAGTTTGCATCTCCCCCTGGCAAAAACCTTGCTTGAACATCGTGATCCCACGAGGGGGATACAACACAGACATAGATGGGCATCGAAGACAGTGCAGTTCTAGCTCTTCACGATGCAAGATTGGTGTCGAGGGGCTCGTCCGTACGAGTTGAGAAATTGCGGTCTGATTGTTGCTGGCGAGGTCGGCCACCGGGAGGTGAAATGTGCTGTCGCACGCGGTTTCAAGCGGCGTGCAGATCAGATGGCCTTCAAACTTGGCACACAGCTGTGTCTACTGGATCATCGTTGACCCTCGACTTTTGGTGGATGTCGGTGAGCAGGCTGGGGAATCGTCCATGCGGGAAAAGATGTTGTGCCCGACATTGGCGGCGGAAAAGCAGGCGAATGTGGCCCGACCGCATTTTGGAAGCGTGCTCGCTCTGCGCGCCACCAGCGTTGCCGACACTCGGGGCGTCCTTATTTTGTCCAAGAGCACCGAACCGTGGACAGCATAGTGCTGATCTTGCTCGGTTGTGGAGAACGGCGCGGCAAAGAAAGCATGAGTTTGAGCTCCAGGCGCGCGGCGCGTGTGAAGAGGTGGCAAAAATGCTGGCGTTTGGCACCGACCGGTGTGGCCTCGATTGAAATTCCAAGAAAATTGTCTCGAAAAAATGCATGTAGCGCGAAGGCACCGCCGCTGCCTCGTGCTCGTAGCTTTCGCTAGGCGAGAGGAATCGGCCGCAGTAAAAACAAGCGCGGTCAAGATTTAATCGGCCGCACAGTTAAAAAAGCGCGGTCAAGATTTCTTGTACGTTTGTCTTTTTCCGTAGCTGAAACCAATGCTACTTGGTTTGGAATCCTGCAGGGTACCAAAACACTGAATGAAGCACTCGGATACACAATTCACAGGGCTACCGTAGAACAAGTCTTCTTATGCCGCGCAGTTGGCGTAGAGTGGGATCGTGCGCTTTGTCCTTTACCTTTCACAGGAGTTACCACCGTCCGACATCTAGAGGACAACCAGTAGACTAGAGGAGGAGAGGATCCACTCCAAAATACCACCACCAACCTCCTATGTAGATAGACTGTGTAGACCGATCCTCTCTCCAACCGGACTACAGGCATCACATCACAAGCTCAGAGTGAACCAGAATAGGCATAGAGGCACGTTCTGCACTCCTCCAAGCCTCCTCGCCTCCTCGCCTCTTGAGATCTTGGGATCTTCTGTGTGTGAGAACCGGCCGTTGTTCAGGGAAGGCAGCCGTTTAGTCAATACCGAAGTCAAAACATTCTGGAGCAAACTGGTTCTCTGCAAGTCCCACCAGTTCCGCACCCCACCGCTGCTGTGTTCCTTGATGAGATCGTCTCTTGCGTCGGTCGCCCTCTCTCTTATTCTCTTATCATGCCTGCCTGCCTCTTTGCATAGATCCTGCCTGACATACACGGCGCAGAGACGATGCGTGCTGTGTGTCGTGTGCCGTTCTTCCGACGAGCCCGAGCCTGTGAGCCTGTGAGGACCGAACCACATTATTATTAGTTGGTTCAGAAGCGAACTGGTTCTCCAAGGTTTTCTCCGATTCTCTCCATCAATCACCATATCACCGCCACAGTTCCCCGCCACAGGCTCTGTTCCACCATCCTTGGGTCTCGATGCGTGTGTCTCGACCGGTCGCTTTCGCTATTGTTCTCTTCCTGTGACTGCCGTGGCATCAACTTCAACGCGCCAGCGATATGCAGCTGGACCATGGGAACAACAACGATGGCCGAACGGAGACTTGAGTGCGGAGGCCGTCCCTGCCTGGAATGCGGAGGAGTTGCTCAGAATGCGGACGAAGAAAGAAGAGATGTGACGGTCAACGACCTTGCGGGTAAGACGGGCATCAGGGTTGGAGCAGTTTCGGAATGAATCCGGTTCAAAGTACTGTAGAAGGGCCGGGAGACATAGACGAATATGTCAAGTTTCGGGTCGAGGCTCATTCTGTCAGGTAACATTTGTCTCAAATTTCGTGCACGTGTACCGGTGTTGCTGTGTCGTTGTTGTTGTCGTTGTTGTTGTCATCACATAAAAAAAAAAACGTTCCGATACCTTCTTCTGTCTATATATAGGCTAACTTGAAAGGGATTTGCTCAAATAGCCCCTATTTTATATAATGGACCCGAAAGGGTCCGCAAGTCAATTTATATCCTCGACAGATAGCGTGGGGCCCCCGCTCCTCTCTACACACACTCTGTGTGGGGCAGAAGTGAACTGGAACTAACGCTACAGGCCAGAGAGAGGGTTATCCCCTGGTTCAATCTCAGTAGAAGTAGTCGTATAGGACAAAATCGATAGAAAAAGAACAAGAAAAAAAATCACGCACGAAGGCAGGAAACCAAACAAATGAACTCACAGGCAAGATGAACGACACACGCCGCAGCGAACAAACACAGTGGGGGCTGTTTGTGGTACTTGGATATGAGTCCGATCTGTGCATCCTCTGTGGGGAGTACGCGTATGGGAAGTATGAGTGTGGTGGGTACGTATGCGGTTGGGGTTCAAGTGCGGCCCCACCGGGTGACGGATATATATAATACATGGTCATTTTTCATCTGCTGTTCCTGGGATAACATAGTACCCAGTCTCAACACCTCAGACCGCGGAGGGCGGCAGTGCACACTTACAAGGCAGCAGCAGCGTCGTCCCCGGTCGCCGCGATGGCCCCGGACACCTCGACAGACGCAGCGGCAGTGGCGGCGGCGTCGGCGGCGGGGGGGGCGGCAGAAGCGGCAGCAGCGGCGGCGCCCCCGGTCGCAACGGCGACGCCCCCGGTCGCCATGATGGCGTCGGGCACACGGCAGATCGCAGCGGCAGCAGCGGCGGCGACGGCAGCGGTGATGGTGGCGGTGACAGCAGCAGCGGTGGCGGCAGCGGTGATGGCGGAGACGGCGACGCCCGCGGCATGCATACTTGGGTCCGCGACCGCGATGCGCCCGACCGCAGCTTCGCCATCAACCCCAACTGGAGCGACCGAGCACAGCGTCGGCCCGCGCGAGCGCCGCACATGCAGCCTCAGCAGCACCCCCATCAGGTTACCCCCTCCGTCACGAGGGCCTCGGCGCGGCGCCTGGCTAATGGTGGGCCCCTGCCGCGGTCCCCAGGGGTGTTGGCGATGCTTGCGATGGCGGAAGACTTCGACGCGCGGATGGACGATGAGCGTTTCTTTGGGTGTCCGGAGCTGCCGGATGTGCCTGCAAGCGAGCGCGTGACCCCGACGACGTGGGCGGAGGCGCACTCAGGCGAAGACAGCGAGATCTGGTACAGCGCTGAGGACGCGGAGTTCACCAGACTTCTTGAGGCGGAGACTTTTTCGCCGGCGGCAGACTCGTAGCAGCCAGGGACGAACATCGTTTCTGCCAAATTGTTGTACCTTTGGAAGTCCAACGAGTTCGGTGATGTGACGCGTGCAAAGGCCAGACTGGTAGCAAGAGGTTTTAGTCAGCGGGAATGGTATGATTATTTTGAGACCTTTTCGCCGTGCCCGTCTGTTACTAGTATTCGCGTTCTTGCCGCAATTGCTTGTCATCTTGGTTGGGATTTTGTGCACTTTGATGCTGAGCAGGCGTTCGTTCAATCCAAGCTGGAAGAGGATGTGTACATTCGTTTGCCAACAGGTTGTGGCTCTCTCTCAGGTAAAGTTGTCAAGCTTGCCCGTAGCCTGTATGGTTTGAAGCAAGCGTCCCGCATGTGGCATTACAATTTGCTCCGAGCAATGAAGCGCCTTGGGTTTGAGCAGTGTGCTGCTGATGCTTGTGTCATGCGTCTGACCGAGAATGGTGTTGTGACAATGGTAGTTGTTGTGCACGTCGACGACATTTTCTCGATCGGGACCAAGAGTACGTGTGATCAGTTTGGCAGAGACTTGAACGCTTTCGTCCCGATCAAGAACCTTGGGGAGTTGAGTTTGTACGCGGGTATTCGGTTTTCTCGTGATCGCGCGGGTGGCACGTTTACGTTGTCGCAGGAGACGTTTGCGAGGAACTTGGTTGAGAAGTTCGGTGTCACACGCAACAAGGAGACTCCCATGGTAGTAGGCTTGAAGCTTGAGGATTTTGACGATGCAGAGCCTGATGTTCTTGAGCCTTTTCGGTCTTTGGTAGGACACTTGATGTGGCTGGCGAATCAGACGCGCCCGGACATCCTCAACGCAGTGCGAGCTGTGGCGAGGTATGCCCACGCCCCCAAGATGGTGCATTGGCGTGCAGCTTTGCATGTTTTGATGTATGTCAGGTTCAAGGTCGGTCTTGGTATCACGTATCAGCGGGGAACGGAGGGCGGTGTCTCGTTGGAACTCTTCGTTGACTTCGACTACGCGAGCAACGCGACGGACCAGCGGTCTGTTTCTGGTGCGGTTGTGATGTGTGCGGGTGCGTGTGTCTCGTTTTTGTCGCGAACGCAGAAGAGTGTTACACTTTCTTCGACCGAAGCCGAGTATGTTGCCGAGTATGTTGCGATGGGCGATGGTTTCAAGGAAGCAATTTTCTTGCGCTATCTCTGGAGTTTTATCATTCCGGATGAGCGCATCGGGTGCCCTAGAGTTAACGAGGATAACATGGGGGCCCTTCACTTGGCCAACAACCCGGTCACCACCCCCAACTCTAAGCACATAGACATCCGACACCATTTCATTCGGGACCGGGTGGCACGCAAACAGTTTAAAATGGTTCACGTTGCATCGGCTTTGCAGCACGCCGACTTTATGACCAAACCACTGCACAGGGCGGCATTCTGCTTTCACCGTGATTTTGTGATGAACATCAAGTAACGTGATTTTTTTTTTTTTTTGCTTGAGGCTGAGTCTTACGGCGTGATTATTTCGTCGGAGATTTTCTTTTTCTCTCGATCGGGGGGGGGTGGCCTGCACGGAAAAAATGACCAAGATCCGAACAGTTCCTCGAGGCAGTATTTTTTCTGAAGGGAAAAGAGAGGCTGATTCATGTTCTTGTGAGTCAAAACATGCTTCAGTACACGGTTTTGGCTCGTGCGCGACCAACAAGACGCCGAGCGCCCTGTTTATAGGTCTCCAGCAGAGGGCATGTGTATCATCGCACGCCAGCGGCTGCAGTTTGTGGATGTCGCCGGCCAAAGGCCTCTCTCTGATGGCATGCGTTGTACACTGATCACACTCGACTCGGAGCAAGCGGTAGTAAAAGAAAGCAACGTCCAAAAAAGGCAACACCGAACCACACCTCGATTCACGTTTGCAGGCCGTGTGCAATCAAAACCGGACAATACGCTCTGTTTCTGGGACGCGAGCAGAGGGTATGTGTATGATCACACGCCACTGGCTGCTGTTTGTGGATGTCGTCGGCCAAAGGCCTCTCTCTGGCATGCGTTTTCGACTTGTCGCGGGTGACACACGGAACAAACATACATTACACGCGGCGGAACAAGAAAAAAGACGAAAAAGTCAACACCGCAACACACTTTGGTTCACGTTTGCTGGCCGTGTGCAATCTAAACTGGACAACACGCTCTGTTTCTGGTACGCGAGCAGAGGGTGTGAGTATGAACACACGCCACTGGCTGCAGTTTGTGGATGTCGACGGCTTAAGACCTCTCTCTGGCATGCGTTTCGAACTGGTCACACATGCAGCAGGCGCAAAAACGGCTCTTTTCGGCCCAAAGGCAAGAACGTCAGCAGAGCAATGTGGCAGGGTTTGACGTTTTCGGCTCGTGTGCGGCCAACACGACGCAGGACGCCCCGAATTTTAGATACGTGCAGAGGGTTTGTGCATGATCTCATGATACTGGCCTCTGTTTGGCCAGCAGACGGTGTAGTTCCTCGTTCTGGCACGATCGGGGGGTGACCAGGGGGTACGCCCCCCCATTTCTAACAGCGATATTCCAACAGGATCGCTGTTAGCAAATGGGCCAACTTCTAACAGGCCGGCCGGAATCGCTGTTGGAAACTGCGCTGTTGGATTTTGGGCGGTTGGAAATTGCCATTTTCCTACCCGTTCGGCGCCCAAACTATTTTTTTGGCTCAGAAAAGGACCCCCCCCCCCAAATCCCCCCTTCCCGATGACGCCCCCCCTCGGCCTTGTTTGCCATCGGTGTTTGCCATCTGGATTGGGTTTTCGTTGCGTGGCAACGACGTTGTAAAACAAGCCAATTCACTTCGTGAACTCGGCAACCAGGTTACCGGTTTTGTTTTGGCGGTAGCCATGAATGGTGGTCGAGTAGATCATGTTGTGCGGGGTCGAGAACCCTCACTCCGCGCAACGGGGGATGATCGCACCACGTTGTGTTAAAATGGTCAAGCTTCCTCGAGGCAGTTACACAGTGCTTACA
>FN649757.1:237380-250924 GCA_000310025.1 Ectocarpus siliculosus
TACACAGTGCTTACAACTGTCTCTGGAAGTGAAAGTACCAGAAAATAAATTAAGTCATACGTAGCTGTCATCCGTACGCAAGGAAGTAAGCACAAGATGCCGAACACCCTTAGCAGGATGCAGCTCACCCTTCATGCGACTCGCCAAATTCCTCACGGCGCTTCGCGCTTGGTGATGTGAGAGCCTGGTCCGGTGAGAACCGGCGTGCTCCGTCCCGGCTTTGTAGGGATGCGAGGTCAATGGTCAAACGACTATGGCATGCACGACTATGAGTACACCCCCCCCCCAAATCCAATCCGGAAGTAATAACGCCGCAAGACTCAGCCTGATGTGAGTTTTTTTCTGCGTTTTTTTGTTTGTTTTTTTGGTTTCTTCTTTGCAGCGGCGTTTGTCTCTTCTTGCTGTCTATGCATCTGCGATCATGGGGGGGGATGTCATGTGTGACCATGACTATAGAGTGCATGCACATCAATTGATATTTTGTTGTTTCTCCAATGTTTTCGTATATGTCTCAGCAGGGGGGCTGTTCACGTAAACATATAACGTTGGGAGGATAGTTTCTTGGGATGTCGCAGCAGGGGGGCTGTATGCATGGATGGATGATTTTTGCTTTGTTTTCTATCGTTTCATGGACAACAGCGATGGCATCGATTTGCGGTTGCGCGCTGTTTAGGGATTGGTCCTCGGACACTACATTGGAGGAAGGGTTTGACATGATTTGACGATTAATGGTTGTGGCCATTGTGCTTTCCGAATTCTCGTTTTGATTGGTCAAGAAGTTGAGTTTTTGTTTTGTTTGAGGATTTGGTGCCAACTCTTTTGAATTTGTTTTTTTCCAGAAATGTCCGTTTTCGTGCTGACGTTTGTCTGATGTAGCACAAACAATTGTTGAGTACTTTCTGAGAATGATTCTTTGGTGTCAACGGTTTGAGATTATTTCCAGAGACGAACGCGTTGGATTCGTGAATAAACTGATGGAGATGCTTTGTGTTAGATGTGTAGCCAGTTTTGTTCAATAAGTTTTCTCAAGGGGTGTTTTTCTGTGTTGGCTGATTGCGCGTGAAGGGTTGCAAGATCGTACATCGTATCAAGTAGGGGGACTGTTTGTGGTACTTGGATATGAGTCCGATCTGTGCATCCTCTGTGGGGGATACGCGCATGGGAAGTATGAGTGTGATGAGTACGTATGCGGTTGGGGTCCAAGTGCGCCCCCCCCGGGTGAGCACACGGCGGTGTGCTCCCGGCACTTGCCTGAGGGGCTTGCGTGACGGATATATATAATACATGGTCATTTTTCATCTGCTGTTCCTGGGATACCATAGTACCCAGTCTCAACACCACAGACCGCTGAGGACGGCAGTGCACACTTACAGGGGCCACCAGCAACAGCCAAGGCATGTCATCACTAGTGTGCGGTGGTCTGTAATATGGGTGGCATTAACTGTACGAATGATGCTGCCGTCGCTTGTTGTAAAGATATCAGTATTGAATGTGCATGAATTTGATCATGTTCTAGTCCATATTGAATTCGTGGAGCGTACTACTGTACAGCCGTCCGATAAGAGGCATCTTGTTCCATAGCGGGCGGGCGTGACCTGAATGTGCATTTCGTCGTCTGCTCTTCCCAGAATCACCGAACACAGGTACAGAGGACTCTCCGCGTACCCGCACAATCTGGTGACGTCAACAATCTAACTATATATGTAGACCCCGGACGAGGAGTAGCGCCAATTTAACTGCCTCTTTTGCCGAATGCGAGCATCGCCCTACTGTCAAGTCACATACAGATGGCGCACGCACTTCAGAACCGCTTATTGTGCTCGATGCTTATTGGCTGCCTCAAATTGAGCACCTGTTCATATTTTCAAAGTTCTTATTTCGAGAAGGCATCCGCCTTTTAAGATGGACGGGGTCCTTGTTCTTTTTTTAGCGCCGAGGGTCCCGTGCAGAGGACACGTTATTTTTTCTCGGTTGATTCAGCCTACTAGAGAGCAGGGTGTTCATAAATAACAGAATCGAGAAAAACCAGTTACCTCTGGATCCAACGCACCGCAGCTTCCGCAATCAGTAGGGTAGAAACACAGACGCGCTACAATATCGCCTTTGACGCATTGAACCGTTTAGTCGTCCACAAGGGTCAAGCTTGGCGTGTACTTTAATGGCCTCGAAGTGTCGATCAAAATGACACTTTTCCTTTCAACTTTGACAGTTGGTCGACCTCCTGCATTATTGCAAAGGGTAAGGTATTGTTCCCGTGCATGCACACAGCTGCGTGCACCGCACGCAATGTGAGGGGTGCTCCGTGTACGACAAAGTTAAGCACCTAACCCCCTTCCCCTATCCCCCCCCCGGTGCCTGCCATCGGGGTTGGGTTTTCGTCGTTTGGCAACGACGTTGTAAAACAAGCCAACTGTAGCACCTGCTACTGTCTTGCAACGACCATGTACATGCTTTCCACATGTGGGTACATCTGATTTCTTGGAATTGTCCATCCGTGTAGATTCCGACGACATCGATCCACCAAACAAACACGCGAAGACACCCGCTGATTTATAGTCTCCAGCGTGCACAACGCATCATCCGACGGCACATTTTTTCTGCTGTTGCTTCTGCGTACGTGTACATGAAGACGGACAAGAATAGTTCCAATACATCTATGGGATGCGATAAACAATACCATGCGTTCTCACATCGCCTCAATCAAGGACGCTATGCTCACTCAACACACGAAGATAACCTTGTGGAGTATATTTTTTTATGTGGATGACTTCCTGTGCAATGGCGGAATTTTTCGGAGGCCGCCGCTAAGTGCCCTGGTTGAGAATATGCTTGTGGGACTAAATAGTCACCGCGTTCGTGTGCAGTCATTTTCTATTCCAGAGATCTACCTGGTACTTCGATTTTGATTGTGTGTGCGTCTAAGTGAACCCAACTGCAATCATGGTGGGAACGGGTTGTGATAACCTGGGTTCAGCGTGCCCATCTGTAGCAACACCCCCACGCGGTAGATCTCCGACAGGTCATCTGACATCACAATCTACGAGACAGTAGGTTGAAGTTGCTGTTTTCGGGTGGGTGAATTTTGCGGACTACTGGGTGGGTGCACGACACACTGGACGCAAATCACCCCGCTTTTCGTCGGGATCGAAAGGGAGACGCAATACAGCAGTCGGGTGCTTTGTCTCGTGGCATGCGGAGACTTGGTTGTCGCGTGTGGCTAAGGTGTTAGTTCGTGTGTACATGCGGTCAACGCTGAAGAATCGGAAAACGGACCGCGTCGTCAGCCTCTTCCAGTAGCCAATGTATGAATTGAATGGCCTACACTGTCAAGAAACCGGACTGTGATTGGTAAGCCCTCGTTAGTACCGGGGCTGCCAGGGTGTGAACCGTAGCCACGCTGCCCAAGGTGGCCAATGGTTGAGGTCGACGGCAGTGTGGGCGTGAGGCGCTCGCGTGCTGGCTACTGATGGGGCTTCTGGAAGGAGCGTTGGTGTGCATGCAATAGACTGAACGCACAGCCGATTGTCCGAAAAGTAGGATGATGTTGTTGCCGTCCGACGTCCGATGAGTAGTTTGCTCTACGCGTGAAGCCACCGACATGAGCATCTTGACGAAAGTGTGCAATGCCATCGCGGGGAGGTCATCTCGGCAGCTTCTCGAGGAATTACCATGGTATTCGCAGAGATAAATTGATGCGCTTGGTAGGCTGCAGAATCGCGTTGCTCAGACGTTTGCATCCCGATCACGGCGCTAGCGTCGCGCCGTTGCTCCTCTTGCTTCATGCCACTCAGCCGTCCGACGACTGAAATACGTGGTGCATCGCCAACACGACGCGGCGATGAAGTCCGTTGTAGGCTTACCAATCTCTAACGCAGTGCTCCCTTGAAGCAGCCCGGGGCAGGAGTTATTGCGCGGTTTCCATCAGATTTATTGCTGTCTTTGATCGTTGTGTCTGCTCAACCCACGTATTGACGCATGTATCTTGGCCAGGGATTCGCTGAGATGATGGGCCAAACGATGAATGTCCAGGCGTACTCTGGACATCTAGGCACTGCGGATGTCGAGTCTTCGGCCGCCCGACGCCAACATCCTCCGCAGGTGTGTCCTGCATGGCGTAGCAAAGCCGATTGGCCTAGACGTCAAAGGGCCACTGCAGTTGCTGCATTTCTGATGAATATGTTTGGGATCGCTCATCACCCGAGTTTGAGCCATGGGCTCTTCTTGCGGAAAGTGTCCGCTCTGCCCTGTTCTCTCTGTGGTGTTGGGTGGTTGTTGTGTTCTGCGCTCAATTTCTGGAAACATTCGATGGGTTTCTCTGTGTGCTTTATCCCGTCTGTGCGAACTAGGTTTGGAGAGTGTGTACTGGGTAAAGTAGAACTTTGGTCATGTGAAGCATACAACAATACCGTAATTGGATCATGTGAAGCAGGACCAATACCGAAATTGTGCGTGTTATGGCATCGGGGTGCGGTCGTTTTTTTTCATCATGGCGATCTTGGTTTTTTGTTGCACCCCGGTGCGATAACACCGATGGCTGCCATAGCACCGATACCGGTGCGGAAATGCAATTAAATCATATCGTTCTAAATTTCCAACGCACCCGCGGTGCGTTGACACCGATGGGTGCGATACTCAAGAAGCGAACACAGGCATTCCCCCATTTGGTACCTACAGGATCCTCTCGGCCGTTCGTTACATACACTTCCACGTGCCCAGGAGGGTACCGGCACCTTGCGGAAGGACGCAAATCTACGTCCAAAGCAGGTGTAATATCGTTGATGCCGCACCGGGTGCGTCAACACCGATACCGGTGTGGAAATTCAATTAAATCATGTCGATCTCGATACTTTTCCGCACCCCGGTGCCATAACATCGATGGGTGCTAAATCAACGATGGGTGCCATTACCCGCACAATCACCGTACCAGCAGCAAAGACATCCGAAAACAACCATGGTTGCAGCCCGTACCCTTAACATTTCGTGTGACTTCGTGGAATCTCGAGGCGGCATGCACTTTGCACTTGGCACAAGGCCTGCCGATGTCAGGTAGTCGAGGAAAATGGTGGCGTTGCGCGATTGTGAATGATGACGAGAACTGCACCTCCACCCTCTTCTGCAGTTCGTCATGGTCCAGATCGACCCAGCTGCATGCGAAAGGGATACATATCGGTATGTTTCGCAGTCGCTTAGTGCGGCTGCGCAACATGCCTTCGAGAGAGCTTGCGAGGACAAGGCGACGATCAGACCCTCGAGCGATGACGAGCCTTGCGAGGAGAACAGGGGGGATCTTAGGCAGCACGGCAACGCCCCCCAAGCTGAAGAGGTGTCTGATGCTTTGGTGGCTGGGCTCAAAGATGACGTGATCTCGTTCGAACACCTACTAGAAACAGCCGATCGGTAGCAAACTTTCAACGTTGTTTGACGGATTGCTTTCAAATGCCATACGACGTCTCTAGACCATACCCATATGGCCGAAACAAAATGCTCGTGTTCTGCACCTCCTCTAAGCAGAGGTCGATCCCTATTTCCGCACTTGATAGTATCAGCATAGAGTTCCTGCATTCTTACAAGCGCCTATATTTCCCTCCGTCCTCATGCCGGCCGTCACCTGCATGGCGAGCAGGCCAAGCATTCGCACTAGCTTCGCGGTCTCCTAATTAACCTGTAAGTACATCCTGACCAACGGGATCGTCACTGTCGAAAACAACGCAAACGGTGCTGTGTTCTTTGCGCGTCATGCTTGAGGCTCCGTAGAGCTATGAACACTTCCATATTTGCACCACCACACGAATGTTTGGGTATTGGTGAGAAGGTGCAATACTCCGGCTCATACAAAACGATGACTCACAGCATGCTCTATGTTGACTTCGCCATCTCTACCATGACACGATCCGTGTTTGACAAGGACCCTGGCATTTCAGAAAATAGCGAAAGGGGACGAAGATGGGGCGCTGGAGAGGTTTGGATATTGCGTCCAGATGTTCGAGGTGTACCCAGACGTTTGTCGCTGCGAGTTGCACTGGTGAGCCGATCCCATGAACATCACCAGTACTGGGATTGTAATTTGGGCTGCCAATCGTGATGGCGGCGAAATTTGAGACACTTGCGCCGTGAGCCAATACGACAAGAAGAGCATTCCTGAACAATTCAGTATCTTGGTTATTCAATACTAAGGTTTGTGAGGACGTTTCCAGGTACGATCTCGACTAGATGCACACGTCGTTCACCGAGTACTTCAGAGGCATGCATGGTGTAACGAGCGTTATGGCTGAAAGGAGGGGGCCCAGGAGATCTGTGCGCTTGAAACTAGCGTACTTTCTCGGTGTTACTTCGCACGGCAATTCTTCGAACACGCTGTAGGTCATACGTCGGCCTTGTGCGAGAGCCCAGGGGTCACGTTCATACGGGGAATACGTGTACCCCACAACAGGGTCTAGCAGGGGTACAAGAAAAACATTCAGGCGCAAATTGATTACTGTTGTTGTTGGCTATGTTTGATTTATTTTGTTGATGTGGAGATGGCTGAACGGATAGCAGAGAGATGTGCACCGGACTGATGTTCATGATGGAGACGACAACAGGAATACCAGCCGGACATATCCCCATATTATTTGTTTTTTCCGTCGTGTCTCTAACACCCCCGCCCCGTCGCAGTGCCCCCGAAGTGATGTTGTGTCGTAGGAAGTCAGCCATCTGTTTGGTGTCACATTAGTAGTTGCCAGTTTCGTTGTTGCTCCGGTAGACTGGAGTATTGGGGCACCTGTCTATCTTCCCTTTTGTTTCCGTTCGCTGTCCCCCCCTCTTTTCCTCTCTTTCTTTTTTCTTTGTCGTTCGTTCTTTCATCCCTTTTTGACCGGGGTCGATCGCCTGTATCCCCCCGGTTAGCGTTTTTCTTCTATTGAGTTTTTTGTTTTTGTTTTTGTTTTTGTTTGGGTAGAAAAAAAATCGCGCCTTGGAGTTGCTTGGAGGAATTTTTTCTGGTATCCATTTTTGTTTTTATATGGTGTATCGCCCTTTGGGGGCAGTTGGCTTGTGACCACGGAAGGCGTCCGCGTCTTGGACCAGTACGGACATTAGAAGGTACTGAGCGGAGACCGGAACGGTTTTAAATGTAAGACAACAACAACATCAAGAATGTGTTCTTGTTCGCGTGCCGATCAGGAGCAATGGGCTCTCGTTTTTCTCTTTGCCGACTCTCTTGTGCCGACTCGCTAGTGCCCCGGTTTGTTTGTTGGGATCTGCTCAGTATGGAGAACGTTTCAACATTTGCTGAGGCCTTCGTGAACTGTTTTTCGAGATATGCAAGTAAGTCTGTACCACCCTTGCTGTGCCCTGTTCCGGCAGCTGGCCTGTGATCACGGAAGAGTGCGTTCGCGTCAGTTGGAGGGCACTACGGATATTCGAAGGTGCCCAGCAGAGCCGGAATGGTACAAGTATGCATATGGGGACAACAAGAACCGTTCTATTCGTTCGCAACGCCATCGTAGCATATGTATACCGAGAAGCCCAGGGCGACCAAACATTATATAATATGATACAATATCGAGGGTTCGAGGAAACTCCGACTAGGGCAGGTTATTGGCAGATTTGGCAAAAGATTCTTGATGGAAGTTTTTTGTTCTACAGGTGTGTACATGCTTTTCAGGTGAAGTTGCGCCATGACGGCATAACCATCGGTCCCTGAGGAGGTCATCCAACAATACGTCGATAAGCCCTAGACTACAATTCCGTTGATCGCACTGTGCGCTCCCACCGTGCTCTACTAACAGCAGTCGCGAGAGCACGTGGCAAGACTCTCCGGGACTTAGTTCATGCGGTAACACCATGGTGGCCGCTCCCCTGTCTACCACGACACGATTCTACACTCAACGTGCTACACCCTCAGCACATGACATGTCGAAGAAACCCTGCTAGCGTTCGTGCCCCGACGTAGTTGTGGCAGTATCACGGATATGTTCGGGGACGACCTATTATACCGTGGTACGCTCTGCACACAAAAAATGGAGAACACGGTTGGTACCAACAGAGGAACAAGTCCCGAAGAAATCAAATTCGCTTCTCTTGTCATCACTCGAGATAGACCACGGGCTGTGGTGTTGATGCCAACATGCCCTTTCGCGTGGCGTGGGTGCATTCAAGACCAGATATTCAGCGCTACGATGTCACATGCTTTAGCTGGGAGCATGAGTGTCGATCTCGAAGTAACCCACAGAGACAACCGTCTACTGAAGCCATAGTGCTATCTGCTCGCCAGGGAACTCACGAATAATATGGACGGGCGGGGAAAATAACTATGATATCTGAAAACCCCATGGTAGTAGTAGACGACTCCTTAATCGATCATTTTTTTGCTGTCCATTTTTTCACAAAGGGAACTGACCAAAACAAATATTCTTACGTTGTCACCTTTGGACCGAAAAAAAAGAGCCAAACCTTTGTGACAACCCCGTCCTCTCCATTTTTCACCAAAATCCTTGACAGCATTGGGGGGTAACAAACACCTGCCTGGTTCTTTCAGCCCCATAACGCTTCCCGTACAAACTCGATTCTAGACGATTGATGCCCGCAAACTCTGCCGATCGTCACACGAATTGCGTCATGTGGTTGACTCAGAGTCGGTGGCATCGGTAGCTGCCATTTTTTTCATTAGGCTGGACCAGGTGGACACCAACGCTGTATGTGCAGCAACCACGAGCCGAGACGAAGCTGGACGCAACCCCCGTGGGCCATTTTTTCGTGCGCTCTGCACATTTCCGAGCCCAGTTTCTGGGCGTCCTATACAGTAGCCTCCCAGTCCCAGTCTGTATCAATCACCACAGCTCGTGGCGGATGACATTGCCCTTTTTACTGCTTCAGTGGGTGGGGAGGGTCATCCGGAAACCTGCTACGCCGGAAGAAACAAAGAGAGCTGTTTCTATGTAGACGCGGTCAGGTATTTCCGCAACTCTCGCGCTCACCAGTTGATAACGTCCAACAATTATACTCTTCTGGTATGTATCAATCACCACACAAAACGGAACCTACACACAGGTGGCGGATGCCTCTGTCGTTGTTATTGCTTCGGTGGGTGGGGAGGGATGGTCAAGAAACGAAACCTGTGACACGGGGCAAGAATACTTAAATCGTTTATTTTTGGGCGGTAGGTCTTGTTCTCGCATGCTGTCGATTCTCGCAACCTCAGTTTACGTGTCTCTTATCGCCCCGTGTAGTCTCTATCAGCCGCCACACAACACTGAACATACGTACAGCCCGCGGGGTATAGCTTTACAGTTGTTGTTGCTTCGCTCTGTGCAGAAAGAAAGCGGAGGACCAAATCCGTGGGAAGGTACAAGTACGTATGACGCGTATACGAGTTTCAACGGAGGTTGCGGAGTTCGTTTGTTATCGATGACTCGGATGAGAATTTATAGGATCGACTGCGCCGTAAGAAGTGGGTCATCCTTCTTGCATACGTTTCGGGTTAAGTGTAATCTGATGATTTGGGGGTTACGAAGCCTGGGCCTTGGGCCCTCATGGTTGACATCTGCTAGGGCTCCGTGGATGTCGGCACGACTGATGCCCTAACCAATGGAAGCATGTCTTACATATCTCCACACGGATCGTTGGTACAAGTGTAGAGTGATAACGTCGGTCATCTGTCAATCACCTGAACACGTACCGTGTTTTGGGTTCGTTCCTTTTGGAAAAATGGGCAAGCCGCAACAAAAACTAAATGCCTATCCATATCTACCAACCTCGACAAAATGTCCGTGCATTCGACGAGGACCGAATTTGAACGAACTGCAATGAACGTGCGCACAGAGTCTTACACTGTTTCCAGGCTCCCCTTCGGGAGTTTGGTGGCTTACCTCCAGCAGACAACGCAAAGAGTAAATGGTCAACGTTATCGCACAACAAACCGTACAAGGCCAACATCCCCCATGCCCTCCCTGGCAAGGGGAAGATATACCGAAAAAGGAGGCGATCGGCGTGAAGGTTCATCATAGAATGGAGCCCTGCTAAATCGAATAAGCTTGGCGAGCCCCCCGGGAACGTGAGCACCAAGTTGTGAGTTTGAATCTAGCGTGAGCTGAGGTCGAAAGCCGTTCAGTAGACGTGACTGGGAAGAGACGGTCACAAAGTGCAGGGCAGCAGCTAGTATGTTGGAGGATAAGTCCCCGATGGACTCACCTCGCGATCTCGGCGCCTGCGAGACCCGAGCTGCTCTTGGCCAGCGCATCGTGGGCCAGTTGAGAGTTTTTCACCACCTTTCATCAAGCACCCGTGAGTCAGTGAGTCATGGGGGTCTGATTGATGAGCACGCTACGGCGCTCTACGCACGCAAAATCTGCAGTCCACCAGGTGGGACATCGTTTTCGGAAAGGGGGAACTGGTTCCACTGCCAGGTATTCAACATTCGTTCTCAGCAACACCGGGTGACAAACACGCCACCTTCTTACCGACTCCATGAGACTGCTCTTCCCAAGCGCCCCCAGAGCAATTGTGCACCAGAAAGTGCAAGATTGTGGGTTCATAGGAAGCTGATTCCATTCCGAGGCCCTGTTCCAATCCGCCCAGCGTGCGATTGAAATGAAACGCCCTTCTTCACCCCAGTCGCAGTCGCCCCAACGGTTGGTCGCTGTAGAGGACACAAGGCGGTAACGATCTTGAACATCACCTCACGAATGCGACTTGCAAAATGCCGAAATAACTGCAAAGGTACCATGGGTAGGGCGATGGTACGGGGCAGCAAGGGGCGAACCATCAGTACCACAGAGACACACCAGCACCGCGCCATGTAGATGCCGCTTCAATTACTTCGGAAAACTTGCGAAATTGAGGCGTGCAACGCACACAGCTCCAAGCGATACCTATGGGTGGTAAGCGGAAGAAAACCAACGCAGCCAAAGAAATCGGTGAGGGAGGTATTCTCCTGCATCCCCACGAGACCAGTCGCCGGAGATGTGCTCAACCTGAACCTCTATGCGAAAACAGAATATGGAGAAAGGGACGATAAACACGCGTTACGAAGTGCTTACGGAAGACACCGCGGTCGCTCACCATCAACGCTGATGGGGGGTTCTGGATGGCTGATCCACCTTTGCGTCAGATGCGTATTTTTAGTTAATTCCACAGAAAAAGGGAACCCGCGTGTTCCCAAGCGCGCCTAACGGTCGCTGCACGGAACAACACTAGAAGTCCAATCACAGCGGTGCCGGCCAATACAACACCTTCCCGTGACTATCAAACCCTCCAACACTTGATGCACAGAGACATGATTCGAGAGATATCGATGCACTTATCAAGGCATTGGTTGTTGGTCGGAGTGTCCAAGCGGTACATCAATGCACAACGCAAAGGGGATGGCCAACATGATTGTCACCTCTTCAACGGCAGCCCTCCAGGTGTCGTCGGTGGGCCGGGACGGAGATGATTGAAGCAGGGCCTCTCTACCGTGTGCTCCATCAAGACCAGGGGGCTGAGACTGAAATTGCTCCTGATGTGATTGGGGGAGATGCCACCTCCGTTTGCTGTACGTGCACTGGCTGCCTGTCGTCACACAGCACCTGCAACCACACGTATTGCGAGGGAAAACGACCAGCAAAGTCGTAGTTCATGCCGTAGGTCTGCGTAGAGCGTCGTGGTGGGAATATCGCTGCGTCGTGTCAACCGAGCCATAAACTTACGTCCCTCTGAGCACCAACAGTGGTACCGGGGTCACTGGTTTCGAGGGCAACGGGGCAAATTTGTCGTGCTGCCTGTGGCGCTGACGACTGACCTCGTACTGCTTGGACAATGTTGTCACCCTGAGCTGCGACAGCAGCAAACGGAGCAAGGATGCTTGTTCAACGGAACACGAAGTCCAAGCTCAGCGCAGAACTCCTGATGCAGAACATATTTGAACATGAAACGGTGAGGAAGCTGGAAATATAGACTTTACAAGAGGTTTTGACCTGCAGCTTGACATTTCAGGCTTGGACGAAGGCTTGCAGTTTGAGTCAGCTGCGCTTCTCGGACAAATTTGGACCAACTCTGAAGTTCAAACTACTCCGAATTTAACAGGCGCAAATCAGCTGCTGGTGGATTGACTCGCAACTATCTCGCATCTACTTTCTTGAAGGGCAGGTATCATGAGAATAGAATACTCCATGCTGTGTGCACCATGCTCCAAACGAATAAGCATTCCATTCCTAGCACGTGGAATTATTGAAAAGTCTCCAAGGGGGACAACGCCAACGACCTAGTGTCGCCGTGTGCACCTCCGAAGAACACAATGCACGAGGCGCCAAACCTCGCCTCGCTGGGTTGAAAAGTGCCAAAGCAGTGATATATTTTGGAGCCTGGACGTGTTTGAGTGATCAGGGCGGATTGGACGGCAATCGGGTCGAATTCATCTGTAGCAGTTGAGGACAAAACGTGTGGCGAGTGTAAAACGACATGTACGTGACGTGATGCAGTTGTCGCTATCGTCCCATCCAATCAGGTGGTTCGAAACAACTTTATCCCTTTCTGTAAGGGTTTACGCCTCCATCTCCGTGAACACGCATGGATAGATTTCTGTCTCTCCGCTTACAGTTGTTCACCACTACAGAAATATCATATGTTGCCTTCGCTTTCCGTCGCAGGCAGCATCTAGGGGGGGGGGGGGGGGGGGTGTACTCATAGTCGTGCGTGCCGTAGTCGTTTGACCATTGACCTCGCATCCCTACAAAAGCCGGGACGGAGCACGCCGGGTTCTCACCGGACCAGGCTCTCACATCACCAAGCGCGAAGCGCCGTGAGGTATTTGGCGAGTCGCATGAAGGGTGAGCTGCATCCTGCTAAGGGTGTTCGGCATCTTGTGCTTACTTCCTTGCGTACGGATGACAGCTACGTATGACTTAATTTATTTTCTGGTGCTTTCACTTCCAGAGACAGTTGTAAGCAACTGTGTAACTGCCTCGAGGAAGCTTGACCATTTTAACACAACGTGGTGCGATCATCCCCCTTGCGTGGAGTGAGGGTTCTCGACCCCGCACAACATGATCTACTCGACCACCATTATGGTTACCGCCAAAAAAAAAGCGAGGTAAAAAAAAAAAACGCTTACCTGGTTGCCGAGTTCACGAAGTGAATTGGCTTGTTTTACAACGTCGTTGCCAAGAGACGAAAACCCAATCCCGATGGCAAACACCGAGTGGGGGGCTTGTTTTACAACGTCGTTGCCAAGCGACGAAAACCCAAACCCCGATGGCAAACAAGGCCGAGGGGGGGGGGGCAGCATCTAGGGGGGGGGGGGGGGGGACCCCTAATCCGGGCTGCCGAAATCCTTTGACCATTGACCCCCCCTCCCCACAAAACCGGGAGGGAACACCCCGGGGTTTCCCCGGACCAGGGTCTCCCATTCCCCAAGCGCGAAACGCCCGGGGGGATTTTGGGAGTCCCAAGAAGGGGGAACTGCCTCCCGCTAAAGGGGTTCGGCATTTTTGGGTTACTTCCTTGCGTAACGGAGAAAACCACCAAAGAAATAATTTTTTTTTTGGGGGTTTTCCTTCCAAAAAAAATTTTAAACCCTGGGGTAATGG